>JAKJXN010000021.1:0-553465 GCA_022225945.1 Didymella pomorum | reverse complement strand
TAAAATGTCTTCTATTCGTTGTTTTGGTAACGATTTGTATGAGCGTTGTGAACGGATATCATGTTCGCGGCCCGTGCGCTCGGAGTTGATTCCTCAAAAAAAACGGGCTTCTTCGTATGGTATGATGGCCGGATGTCCGATTGCGTGGAGATACTAGATGCTAGATAGATGGTATGTGAGTTTGTGCATATAGAAGACTAAAATTGACAATGTCGATTAGGCGCATCAGTAAACCATTACATGTGCAATTGTCATGTTTTGTTACATCTCTAGCAGATGTTGTTGTGTCTTCTTGCCGTCTCTGTCCTTGACAAGCGAGAAACTAGTGAACGCTCTTTCTCGGTTTGGCAACACCACAACTCGTGATACAAAACAAACGCAACTTACCTTTACATAATACTCGCAACACCTGCTGTGGGCTCTGGAGTTGCACAGAGTACTACGATTGGTATACAACAAGCAGCAAGGGACTCATCACCCCTGCCGAAGTAAAAGATAGATTTGGACACAATCAAAGATGGCCGAAACCGAGATGGAGAAAGCTATGAATAGCCTGAGCTTGGAGGCAGAGCACTCGAAAACAGAACCTCAAGAGCAGAAGGCTCCAAAGAAGAAGAACTCAGATGTTCAGCCAACACCGGAAAAGTTCGAGCCCTACGACCCTGCATCGGCACCAGTTCTCTCCACCGGCCTGCCACATGAGATTTGGGAACTCGTGCAATCTGCACCCGCCAGCTTCTCGCCACAATACTTCTTGGACGTCAGCCGCAATTTGCTTGAAAATCCCAACTTGACGGCCTCACACTTGGCTCGCGCAGAGCTGTCGTACGCCAGCTTCAACGACACATCCTACAATCCGCAGGCCACAACGCCTCTAGAACTGGCAGACATCATCAAGCACCTCCGCACCGAAAACCAGCCACGACTCATCGAAGGCGGCATCCAAGGCTACGATCTAACATGGACTGTGGTGCGCAAGCTGATACCACGAAACCCCAAGCTTGACAACATGCTCATCCAAACCTGCCACCTATACACCTCAACGTCCCCCGTGACAATCCAGCTCAACGGCCAAGAGCCCAGAACACTCGACGCAGAGCGCTACCTAGTAATCTACATCCCGCACGCCCCCAGCCCCTCTGACATCCCCTACTACCACCCCATCGTCCGCTCGCTGGGCATCCTATACACCTACTTCCCCTCCTCCCCCTCGCATCCTGTCTTGCTCGCGTCCGGCCACCTCAGCATTTCCTTCTCCCTCTTCCCCTCGCACCCCCTCGACAACCGGCTCTTGCGCACGGCGCTCAAGCTGCTCGAAGTGATCCACAAGCACGCGCGCGGCCGGGCTGGGGGTTACAAAAAGCGCGTCCACCACGATGTTATCATTGCTCAGAAACCATTCCAAGACACCTACGCATATTTGAAGGGCAAGTACGCGAAACGACTCATTGAGGGGTGGGTTGAGCAAACACCACCGGGTAAACATGTGTTTGAGGATTTGGGGATTGCGGCGTTCTTGATCGAGTTGTGGGTGCTGATGTATGGGGAGGAAGAGGGGGATGGCAGGAGAGAAATGGCGAAGAGCAATTTTCCCGGATTTGTGGATATTGGGTGTGGGAACGGACTTCTCGTGTACATTTTGAATGAAGAGGGATGGGAAGGGTGGGGCTTCGATGCCAGGAGGAGAAAGACGTGGGATACCTTCCCACTCGCCCAGCAAGAGAAGCTAAAGGAAATGCTGCTCATCCCCGCTGTCTTGGACCCTCTACCCCCTTCCTCGAGCGAGACGGAGACGGAGATCGAGGACCCGGGTTCGCAGACAGTACAGCACGCCCTGCCAGCCAGCCACAACGGCGTCTTTCCCCCACACACATTCATCATCTCCAACCACGCTGACGAACTCACTCCCTGGACCCCGCTCCTCGCCTCCCTCTCCAAATCGCCCTTCATCGCCATCCCCTGCTGCAGCCATGATTTCGGCGGCACCCGCTTCCGCGCCCCATCTATCAAAAAGTTCATCCCTGACGACGGGCAGCCCAAGGGCAATAAGAACGCACAACCCAGTGCGTACGCCAGTCTGTGCTCGTGGACGAGTGCGCTGACCGAGGCCATGGGGTATGTGGTCGAGAAGGAGCATTTGAGGATCCCGAGTACGAGGAATATCGCGATTGTGGGGAGGAGGTTCGTTGAGGGGAGTGAGGGGAGTGAGGGGACCATTGATGAGAGAATGCAAAGGGCGAGGGACGTGGTGGTCAAAGAGATGGGTGGGCAGGTTAGTATCGAGCAGGTTAGGAATCAGTGGGTTGCGAGGGGGAGTGGGCTTATGAAGCCGGGGAAGGGTGGGCATTAGATGGTGTGTTCACAAAGGTTGATAGAACATGTAACCATACAGCATGTCGAGACCAAAGGTAGCGTAGTAGAGTTTGACATAGCCAGATGGTCACGGTACAGAGCAGAACGCACTGAACGAATTGGGTATCATTGTGGAAGTGGTCGTCGAGTGCGAAGCCACACATCGTACGACTAATACATTCGTGGTATCATCCTTTCATTTCGCCGTATGCCACCAGGTCCTGTCCCTTTTTGTAATGCAGCAAAAGATGATCCTGTATCTAACCAGTACTCCTCAAGCAAAGGTCAATCGCTTAAGAAGCAGGGGCGCCACGGCCCCGCCCGAAGCCACCACGGAACTCAGGCTTGAACTCGCCGGGGGCAGCGCCCTCAGCCTTCTCGCCAGCATCGCGGCGGCGGTAGCCACCCTCGCGATCGCCACGGTCACCGCGGGGACCACCACGGCCGCCACGGCGCTCGCCGTCACCGCCGAGCATGCCCCTGGGAGGAGCAGAGCGAGCCTGCTTGATGTGGGTCTGAGGAACGATCTCAGCAGGCAGGTGGAGCCACTCGCGGAGGTAGTCGAGACCCTCGGGGGTGAGGGTGTAGTAGTAGTACTGCCACGAGAAGCGGGTCTTGACGTAGCCGCGGGAGGTCAGAGACTGGCCTGCTCCGAGTTAGAGCATGTCACGCACACGTCGCTGGGGATACTGACAAGCCTTGATGACGTAAAGGTTCTTGGTGTCAATGTCGCCATGCTTGGGAAGGTTGAAGTCCTTCTTGGCAACGAGAACGCCCTCTGTGGTGACCGTGTGTCAGCCTGTCCTTATATGCAGTAGATCTGCGAAAATATACGATTGTGCCATAGCCATGGCTCGCGCGTGGGAGACTACTAACCTCGGAAGAGGTACCTGAGGAACAATATTAGCAGGCGTTCTATGAATAAATTTGAGGGACCGAGTGCTGCTCATGATCAAGTCGTAATTTCGTGTGAAAGTTGCGAGCTCGAGCGCGGCGTCGCATTGACGGCAGTGAGGGTGACTAACTCGTGAATGGCTTTGCGATCGGCCTTGGGGATAAGCATCTTGACGGTTGCGAGAGTCTCGAGGGATGCTGGGGTTAGTGGGCGGATGAGGTCGAAGTCGTGGTCGTGCCTTCCACTACTGAATATCCATCCAGTGCCTCGCGCTAGTACAATAAGCGAGACCTTGGCGTAAAGGTAGAGTTGGCGCACGGGCCAGGTAGTTCCTTCTAAGGTTCACGATCGTCAATCTTCGCCGCTACCTCGCGCCAACACCAACTTCACTCACTCGCTGAGCCTGCAAATCCAGAAGAAAACGTCCATCGCGTAGCTTGCCAGACCCTACTACAGCCACGAAACTACAACTCCCCACGGCCAACATGGAGCCCATCATGCAGTCCCCGGTGACAGTCATTGTCAACAGTATCAAGGGCCAGAACATTGCCTTCACAACTCCGAAAGACGCATCACTCACATCGCTGTACGAAACTTTATATGAGCGCGCTCCATGGATCCAGAACTCGTCCTACATCCTCACCACAAACTCGCGGCGCGCCGTGCGCCATGCTGAGGAGCCCGTCTCGACCCTACTTTCTTCGCCGTCAGACACCTTCCTTTCGCTGCGCTTGACGGTACCTCTATGTGGTGGTAAGGGTGGTTTCGGATCAATCCTGCGTGCGCAGGGTGGGCGCATGTCTTCGCGCAAGAAGAAGAATCAGCAGGACGCAAATGCTTCTTCACGAAACCTGGATGGACGACGCCTGCGCACAGTCGCCGAAGCGAAGACTCTCGCCGAATATCTTGCTATCAAGCCCGAGATGGAGCAGCGCGAAAAGGACGAGCGCAGGAAGAGGTGGGAGGATATCGTGGCCAGCACAGAGCGAAAGCAAGAAGAGCTGAAGAACGCTGGCGGCAAGGCACGGTTGGATGGAAAATGGCTTGAAGATAAGGAGGAAGCCGAGAACAAGACAAAAGAAGCTATCGAGAAGATGCTGCTTGCGCAGATGGAGATGGACAGCTCAGAGGAGGACGAGGAGGAGGCAAAGCCATGTGCATCCGCGGCGAAGCCGGCGCAACAGCGCGCCATGTTCGGTTGGGATGACGAGGACGACGACTTCATGAGCGACAGTGACGAGGAAGATGTCTCCGAAGAAGATGCAAAGCGACCAGAATTCGAGGGAAAGGGCAAGGGCAAAGCAGTATGATCTCCTAAGCCACCCAGTTCAAAAGCGCAATATCGCAACGGCAGTTATTTCAGCATACGGTCCAGGCGTTCTTTCAGCGATTCATTCGATACCCGGGTCGTACACTAGTTTGCGATAGGCTCAGCAATCAGAAGAAATTGTTATTTCCACACAAAACAGGCGAGCATCTTGCACAGCTCCCCTAGTGCCGGTTGATAACCTTGAATCGGCGGACAGAGTCGCGGGTAAGTCGCCGACGGGTAACCCTATCAGAATCAGCCCCTCCCGCATTCTTATCGGTAACTGCACCCGCGAACCCCACAACTAGGCGTATGTCATACGACTACACGCCTAGCATCCTTCGCGATTCCGTGTTTCTTTTTGAGATTCCAGCCATGTCTCTTTCTTCACACTCGTCAAGACTCTCACAATGGCTTTGTCTGCACTCAGGCAGCCTACGCTGCGAATCGCCAGCAGACGATACTCCGCATTGAGAGGTGGCACTTTCTCTAGGGCTGCTTTCTCGACTTCACCAAAATGGCAGATCCGCACCAAGGAGATGACCCAACAGCACTTCAAAGATCTCAAAGTCAACCAGAAACGCTTGATGGAAGACATTCACCACTCTTGCAAGTGGGGGACTGGCGAAAGATGGGGCGAGTCAGTTATCTCCGAGTTTCTCGGCTTCACGATATTGATAATTGCAGGGCACCTACGGAGACTGGAATGTCGCGTCTTGCATTGTCAGATACCGATAAGCAAGCAAGAGATTGGTTTATGGAGACAACGCAGGCTCTGGGCTGCAAGACCACGGTCGACGAGATGGGTAACATCTTCGCTGTGCGGCCAGGGCTGAAGAACGACAAGCCACCTACCTATGTTGGGAGTCATCTGGACACTCAACCCACAGGCGGCCGATACGATGGTATCCTTGGCGTCACGGCTGGTGTTGAAATGCTCAAAGTGTTGGCCGACAACTGGGTCGAGACTGAGTATCCTGTTGGTGTTGTGAATTGGACGAACGAGGAAGGCGCGCGTTTCCCAATGTCGATGGTATCCTCTGGTGTGTGGGCTGGCTCGATACCGCTTGAGAAGGCACACAACCTCCGCGAAGTACATCCAGGAACCGCGACGCAGAAGTCAGAGCTCGAGCGGATCGGCTACCTTGGAACCACACCAGCAAGTTACGAGGCCATGCCGATGGCGGCACACTTCGAGCTTCACATCGAGCAAGGCCCACTCCTCGAGATGGCCAACAAGAAGGTTGGCGTCGTGACCGGTGTGCAAGCCTACAAATGGCTCACCGTCCACGTCAAAGGCCGCGACACCCACACCGGCACCACCGATCTGAAGTCACGCGCAGACGCCCTCCTCACAGCCTCAAAGATGATCTTGCACTCGCACAAACTCGCCACCGCCCACGGCGCCCTCGCCTCAACCGGCATCCTCCACCTCAAACCCGGCTCCACCAACACTGTCCCCGGCTCCGTAACCTTCAGCCTGGACGTCCGCGCCAAGCAAGACTCGACCGTCGCGGAGCTCAAAGCCCTCATCGAGCGCGACTTCCCCAAGATCGCAGCCGGCGAAGACATCGATGGCCTGAACCACGGCTGCACTCCCGGCCTCCCGCTCTCCGTCTCCATCACAGAGGACTTCGACTCGCCCGCCACCACGTTCCACTCTGACTGCATCGACGCGGTGCGCAAGTCTGCGCACTCCGTCCTGGGACCTGATAGTCAGAATTTGGTTATGGAGATGACGAGTGGTGCGGGGCATGATAGTGTGTATGCGAGCAGGCGGTGCCCTACGAGTATGATATTTGTTCCTTGTAGAGAGGGGGTTAGTCATAATCCGAGGGAGTTTTGTGAGGAGGTGGATTGTGCGATTGGTGCGCAGGTTTTGTTGGAGAGTGTGGTGCGGTTTGATAGGATGAGAGATGAGAGGAGGGTTACGTGGAAGCAGGAACCTTATACGCTATGAATATTATGTGAGTATATGGAGCTCATTTAGTGATGACGATCACGTCAATCAAGAATAAGTACGTACTACACCAAAGTCACTGATTCGAAGCACATAGGACAGAACTTCACATATCAAGCTCATTATATCAACGGTCGCGCATTACAGGATAGGATCGGGGCCGGTCGTGCCCTTGCCGTTGCCGTTGCACTCGCCCTTTCCGGCTAGGCTTTATGTGATAAGCTCAGCCTACACACGATTTGTGCCCCACCTTTCGACTATGCTTCATACACGACTCTTTGCACTTCGATCAGCACAGCTTTGTGCTGACATCATTGGATCGGTCGGCTGGCACGATGTTTTCTCCTCCCTGTTACAGTCCTGTTCAGGGCGATCACAGCAGATGGCCCTTTGCCCCCTATCGCCCACATCCGCCCTGCTAGAATAGATTCTGTGTCTATCCACACCGCACAAGCATATCTGTACATCGACTGAAAGTGACCGGATTAAGGCCACCGCGGTGCACCGTAACATACTAGTTGTCACTCAGCATGCCTCCACCTTCCGAGTCTATGAACCCAACTCTGTATCACAAACTGGGCGACGACCAAGTGCGACCTCTGCATCTTCACCCCAGTCAAGACTTTGGAGCGCCAATACATGTAACTCTGACCACTGTTGACATTTCTGACGAAGTTGAGTACAAGGCACTTTCGTACTCCTGGATGGCTCCGACCTCACATCAAGCATCGTTCTAGACGGCGTTGAGTTGAAAGCAACGCCGAAACTGGTCTCCATGCTGCGCCACATTCGAAGAGAGCACGATACTCAGGTAGTATAGGTTGACGCTGTCTGCATCAATCAGCGAAACACCAATGAGCGAAATCGCCAGGTCCAGAGAATGGCTCGAGTCTACCAGAGCGCGGAAGAGGTCATCGCTTGGCTAGGAGAAAGCGGTAATGATATTGACGAAGCTCTCAAACTTTTGCACCGGTGTGGTACGGCTCTTGCAGCCTTCGGACTTCGCACACCTCATGACATCCTTCCAATACACGACTTCGAGTGGCTCGTATCAGCTGTTGAGAGTTTCTACAATGAATGAGCTTGGAAGGCAATACCTCATCTGTACAAGCGATCATACTGGAACCGCCTCTGGATTGCTCAAGAATATGTTCTTGCAAGGAAATTCGTGCTACAATGCGGAACTGACCGCCTCGACACTGCTCATCCGTTTGCTGATTACTTTTCCTCTGCTTGAGAGAACTCGTCGCCAGGTCCTTTCGGGATGTCTCTGCTCAGCAATCTCAGTGAGGTCTACAGTGAGAGAGTTGCGATCTTCAAGCTCGTAGAGTGGCGTCTAGCCCGTGGCGTGGACACTCGCTGGACGATTCTCGATCTTCTCTACAACCTGTCCTTTCGTGTATGCACCGACGTCAGGGACCACTTGTTTGGTGCTGCTGGTTTCTGCACCGAGAATACGCCATAGATTGAAGTCGATTACTCACTAGATCGCACTGCCGCCAATCTGGCTTTCTCGAGCAGAGGAATCCTTGATAGTAACGTACAGATCCTATGCTACGCCGTTGTTGGGTATAGGAACGTACCAACAAACGACGCATGGCGCCATTCCTGAGTTGCCGGTTGGAGCTTTGCTGGCAGAACCAGGGAAGATTGGATGTATCCCTCGCTTCTAACATACGAAGTATATTCGTCTGGAGGGCGCGAAAGATGCGCGACTACGATCAACGTCAGCACAGCCTCGATCACAGTCCAAGGCGCTATAATAGACACAACTATAGAAGTCCCAGAAGGCTGGTCTGACTGGGAAGAGGCAGAGGACTCACATTGGAAGAACCTGCTACTCCGAGATAAGAAGCAACGCAATCATGTCAACGGCACGCCCTTGCTCCAGGCATTCTTTCGAACATTGTTTGCGGACACAAATCCTACACGCGATAAACAACGGATGTTACCTGCATTGCAAGATTTCGAAGTAGGTCCCACTTCTGGGTTGACAGCGGGTGGACTACTTGTCAACTTCCTCACAAAGTACCGCGCAAGTAGTTCCAGTCTACAGTCACCCACCGAGATTGAAGACGACCAGCAACTCCCTGCTGAGCTTGTCGCTGGGGCAGAAGAGCACGAAGCGACCATGGGTGGTGTCTTCCTGGAGACAGATAACCCGACTTTGGGTTGGTGGCATCTATGGGCGACTAACGCCTGTCAGTGTAGGACGCAGTTTCCTGTTTTTAGGTCGTTGGGTCGCGGTTTCTTCACCACCGAAGAAGATTACATGGGCACCAGACCACCCTACGCTAGATCGGGCGACAAAGTCTGCATCATCCAAGGCGCGAATGTGCCCTTTCTTCTTCGACCGAGTCCTGACAAAGACAAGGATGGCTATTTGCTAGTTGGCGAGGCATTTGTGTCGGGATTGATGGATGGAAAATACGATGGTGATTTTGAGGAGATCTTCATATGTTGATATCTATTGTGTATATTTTGGCTAAGAAGTTCGCCGAGTGGTCGCCATGGTGGTATGAAAAGGTACGACAGGATCTAAAACCGTATTGGCAACCTGTCCGATCGTTCCTTTGTGGTAGATGCGACAAAACGCCATCTATGCTCTCTTGTGTTTATCCGCACTTGGTACTGTAATGACACAAGAATGAAGGTGTCTGCTTCGTCTCCTTCCCAGTCGGCCGCTAGCCCTGGGTCAGTGATACTCACGAAAGTGTGGAGCTCTAGGCTTACCTTCTCCTTACATCATGCCATCGACATAGATATCTACGACATACAGCCAACCTTCGCCATCGTCTGACTTTCGTAGCAGACAAGGTACCTCGAGAACATGTAGGATGACGACACGATCTCCTGCTTCCAGGCCTCGAACAGGCTGTTTCGTATAGGCCAGCCGGCCGCTCTCGAGAAATAGTAGCCTACCGAAGGGATGCTGACCCCATATCAGAACCTTTGCAAGTACATTCGACAATCCAGGCCTGCTAGGACACTAGGGAGATTAACTAGATCTCCGCTGGCGATGCTGTCCTTCACATTGCAAATGTCTGTGGAATGTCGAAAATTCGTTTTCGTCTGCAGAAAGCCAAATCTAACAAACTAATTTTCATCCCGGACTAGTTTCGATGTATTTGCTAATTCATTCATATGTGTTCAGGATGTGGTGGTGGTTCCTAAGAGAGTCCAGACACGTCACCCGAGGACCGCCTTTTGGAATATCCACTGGCGGAACCACCAGGGCCAAGCAAAGACTGACCACTTTTATACCCATTGTATTCTGCTGGCGCCGTACCACTGTATATCGGGAACAGGTTCCAGTTCAAGACTGACATTTTCGATGTTGAGGTCTGATTCCTGTCCAAACCACATGACGACCCCTCCAGCAACCTTGTATATTTCGGCCATAAGTTTGACTTGTGCGTTGCGTTCAACGAGATCCTCTTGATTGATGCAGATTTGATCAACCCAGAGGTGACCTGGCTTCTGCTAATCCAGACGTTCCGAGGTTACCAGGCTGTATTGGCAAGTCCCCAGATCCTCCGTAAGTCTACAAACGTGTAAATCTTCTGAAATCGACGCGAAGATGCCAGTGCACTGGTCCGTACTGCGTCAGCAGTAAGATAAAGCTTCATGTTCCGGCGCCTCACTCAGCGGTGCGGTAACGACTCTAAAATCAGACAGAGCGTTATTCTCGAACCTGACATTCTGGAGATTAAGCAGTCGTATATGACCTTCCGGTAGTAAGATGTACTTCAACGAACAATAGGGACCAGCAAGGCTAGATGATGTAGCAAACGGAGGGTAGGGCTCTATGCTTGGAGGCTGGATCACGGAGTAGGAGGGTTGCGGATCTGCTGCCGGATCAGGAACCCATTCATTGAATTTACTTTCGGTCGTAAGCTCAGGGAACCTAGGCTAGCGTGCTGGTTGTATCATAGCCTCTATAAGATCATACCAATACGTGAACCTCACCTTCTCGGACGCTGATTGTACTTCCATGTTGTCTCGTGCGTGACTGATGTCGAGGAAGTGAACGGCCGAATCGTGGGTGATGAATTATCGACGCATAATAGATTATGGTGGAGAAGGGAAGGACGAAGACTGAGGAAGGTGTCAGGGTGGGGCGGTGTAGCGCTAAACGTGGAAGCCGATTGGATCGTCAGTAACCTTGCATCCTCCGGAGCCCTCAATCTCAGCCTTGCTATACACACATGCAGGCAGCAATGGGAAGACAAAATCGTCGTGGGATACATACAAGAATATTGGTTCACGTGCGCAATGCGAGTTTCGCAACCAACTTCTCCCTAACAACCCCCTCCACCTCTTCCACGCTCTCCACACACTTCACCCCAAACCTCCCACAGGCAATTCTAACATTCCCCCTCTTCCAAAACCCCTCCGGACAACAGACCACCACCTTCTCTCCACCATATGTTGCCGCATACATCCCCAATTCTAGCAAACTGATCGGCGCCTGCGTGCCGGGCACAAAGTGAATCACAACCACATCCGCCAGCTTTCCATGATCCATCTCCCACTCCACCTGCGCGACAAAGCGCGGGTCAGAAATGTCTTCGACCCATGTGCTGTCCCAGGCGGTGCAGATCGGGTTTATGATCGTGATGGAGAGGTCTGAGAGGGCGGCTGTGAGGTGGGCTTGCCACGGTGTGGTGGGGGAGATGCTGCCGTAGAAGATTACTGAGGGGGATACTATGGGGGCTCGGGAGGGAGGGGTGTGGATCTTTGCTTTTATTTCGGGTGAGGACATATTGGAATAGTGTGTGTTTGTGGAGGTACTTTGATGTCTGGTAGCCTGGTGTTGATGCTGATGCTGGAGGCCCCACTTGCCGTTAGCTGCAACTAGCGCAGATTAGCAGCCTGATAGGTAGACAGACGATTGTATGGAATCCTTCGATTGCTACAATGTCTACCCAATCCTTGGTGGCGTTCGTCTCCCCGTTCCAGGCATCGCAGAAGGAGGTGTTCTTGTCCCAGGTATTCTTGCTCCACCTGTAGGAAAATTCCTTGCGCTAAGGAACACACCCTTTACTGCTCTAATATCCTGCTTCAAGATCTCGATCTGGTCTTTCTTCCCATCCTTGCCTGAGGGTAGACCATAGCTGCTTCCCCAATGCCCACCCATGCTGCTATAGTACTGGCTTTGGTAGCTCATATCGTTCAGGTAGGTTGTCAGATCTGACACCTGGGTCTGCAGAGAGTCTTGTGAAACGCGACTATTGCTTCGGTTGGCGGCGATCTCGTTCAAATGTGAAGAAATGATCTTCAGCCGTTTTTCGTGTGCTGTTACTGTAGGGTGGGCGTCTGTGTTGGCGAGCGATGGTCGTCGTGACAGGTTGGGTGTCGTTTGTGTCCCGTAGTCGCGATGGTACAATTCGGTAGGATCTGAGTCCGCTTCTGATACATCATCTCCGATCTCTGAGGTTGTCTTCTTGACCTTGCTGGCTGGATCGACCGAGACAGAGTCACCAAGTTTCTTGTTTAGCTCCACCAATTGCTCTCGTGTGTGCAACGCGAAGTCGTGACGTGCTTCCGCTAGGTTTCCCGCCATTGGCGTAATGATGTACTTGGACAATCCGTATATCGAGGCCATCAGCCCTCCTGCGACGTATACGGTGGTCATCAAGCGACTGGTGGTTATCAATGGCGGCGGCTTCTCGGTCTGGGCGAGGAACTCTGGGTATGTGACGATAGGTGGTAATTCTCGTGGCTGTGGTGGCGGCGCAGGTGATGCTTGGATGGGCTGTGGGAGTGTCTGAGGATGTCAGTCCTGGATTGAAAGCAATGCGTGACACCAAAGGAGCCTCACTGTCGACCATGCTCTGGCGCCTGCTGCCTCAAGATCCAGAGATTCGTCTTGTTGTATCGCCTTTCCTAGCAATATCTCAATGTCCTCCGAGGACACGCCTTTCGCTTGCAGGAAGACCGCCTTCTTTTCGCGCGGCGCATCTCGAATATTTGTATCTTCGAGGAATCGCCTTGCTTGATGTAGTAGATCTGCGCCCTGCACGTCATTCACTACGGGTTCTGAGCGCCCAGGCTCTTCTGTGACTGGTTTTGTGCTGTCTTCTGTTGCGTTCTCTGGCTTCGGCTCCTCGTCCGCAGTTAATGAAGGCGGATCGGTGGTGGCTGTTCGTTGCCAGGCGGGTATTGATGGTTTTGACATGGCCTCATGTAGCACGATCGTAGTCTGAATGCGTTATCTGTGCGATGCGGCGAAGAGATGAAGGCGTCTCTGTGGGCTATCGGGCGCGTGTGATGATGCTTGGGAATGATGGCTGGACCTGGGCCGAGGCAAGAATGCCTGGAACGCTTTCCTTCTTCCAGACTAGTCTCCCTCGCGCCTGCCGCCGTTAATCGCCATGGACGACCAAATTGAGAAGGCGCCAATCTTCCCTACATCACGAGCCTAAATGTGCATATTGGTCGTTCGCATCCCCTCAATTAAGACTAGATACTACTGTACATCACCAAACGTTGACCCGAAGCTATACCTCCGAAAATATACAACATCAAAAGAAATGAAAATCTTGGACCAACTCCGGCCCCCGGATACCGCCGTAGACCATCACATTAAGTATGTTCAAGCATAAATCCAATACTGTGCCTGATACTGCACTGTGACGACCTCACCCGCCGCTCTGCCTTCGCAGTTCGCAGGCGCAAGTCCACCGACAGTGTTCAGCCGGTAGATGAATTTGACCTGGCTGGTAGTGCCCTCGGTCTGCGCCTGCAGCCTGAGCCACTTGACGTCGGCGCTGGGGTTTGGTGCGGCAACTTCCTCGACCTTCTTCGACTTGGTGTTACCCAGGCCAGGGATGTTGAAGTCAGGTGTCGTGAGATCCGCGAAGAAGTGGTTCCCGATGGCCGCTGCCTGCTCCATATTAATCTGCGCCTTAGTGGGGTTGGCGACTGCACAGGAGGCGTTGTATAGCTCAGCTATGGCGCCAATTGCTGATGGGGCGGAGGCTGGTGTGGCACAGGTGTAGTTCTGGGTCCCCTCTCCATGAGCAATGAGGACGAGGCGCAGGTCCGCAGAAGGTGGTGTGAGGGTGTTGGCCGGCTGAGAGACATTGCTGAGGTCGCAAGTTGCAGTTCCGTTGACGGTGCTGTTTTGGCGGGTGCAGAAAGGTGCTGCAAAGGCGAGCGGCAAAGCGCAGGCGGCGAAGATGCTTGAGTAGAGCATTGTGTACAAATCGAGCTTTGAGAATGGAGGAGAAGCAATGAGTATACAACAAATGCAAACGGGGCTACCAGAGCCTAGAAGAAGAGAATGATAAAGAGATGGCTGATTGTAGGCGCGTGCTGGGTGATTCAATGCAGGTTACCGAGTCAATATATAGGTCGCCACTGTGTTACGACGTTTTCGGTTGTACAAATTGCGGCCCAGCACCCATCCTGGTTTTGTGAAGGATTGAACTTCAGACCAAGGACGAAACTCCCCTGCATGTTGTTATCGTTTCGCGGCGAGAATCGTAGCTTGGTTCATGGCTCTTCGACAGTGAGTACGTCCTTGCTGAAGGCAGTGGTGAAGTTTCAGGTATACAAGATGGGGTTGACATTCTGTTGAAACGTTCCCGCCTTCTGGATAGAGGCTCGTGGTGAGACGCACAGGCAGCTGTTGACAAGGTGTGCTCGGACTCCTGCTTCCCGCAGTCTGAGCGAAGGCAACCGAACCGAAACATCGCCCTATGCACTTGCTACTGATAGACGGTGCTGAGAAAGATGTGCACGGCTCGTCTCGAGCTGTTGTACTTAACCGTGCTCAAGCGCACATCGCTGGCATCAGGTGCTGTGGAATCCTGTTCTTCTCTTTTCTTCGAATAGCTCTTTACTCTTCTTCGAACATCTGAAATGGCCGAAAAAGAACATTGGGCATCATCCCCAGATCCCGTGCGGAGGTCTCAAAGACTCAGTTGAAACGGTACCTGCAGATTTTCGAAACGTGAGGCCTCAGGCAGAAGGAGCGAACGGCTTGGGAACACGAGGTTCGAGCGTCCTGACACAGCCGGTTCGGCCTGATATTCTGAATTGCCGTTTTGCCGTTCGCACACATCCTGGAGATATCGTAAACTCGCTCGCGTCTTCGGCGGTCAGAAAATTCCGCTCTTCGTCCGCAGCTGAGGCCGTCTTTACCACCGCGATTCACGGATGGTCCTCGATTTGGCCGGCCTCGGGGCAATCGAGGCACTAATGACACTAACCCGCATCCTCCACATCTCCAGGCTGTTCTAGCCGATTTCCCCAGGACAACGGCATTTGGCGGCCGATCAGGGTCGATGAGAGATTTTTCGAGATGCCAGAGTCGATGTGCGGCTGATTTGACGTGCGAAGTTACGCGAGTCTGCCTCGAGATGACGAACGCGTTCCAGTGTGCAGCGACGAAGGATGCGCTCATGCAGCACTCGGAGCCTTGCGCCTTCCGGCGGGCAGAAGGGTGACGTTGGTGTCTGGTTGGCACTGGCAGGAGCGTTCATTCGGCTAGCGCAGATCCGCTGGCCGTACCCTCCGCCCCAGTTACGCGCAATACGCCACGACTAAGGTCTTGGGTTCTAATATTGCCATTGCTCACCCGGTTCCTCGACATGTTCACTCATCATCACCATGGCTCAAGCTGAGAGGAGAGTCAGTCTGGGCGAGCTCATCCGCTACGCAGGCATCACCCCGGTCACTACCCGACAGCCATGCTTACCCGCACCCTCACAACCCAGTAATCTATCAAGCGAGGAAGATCGCACACAAGCTCGAGATATCTTGATCAGGCGGCGGCAGAAGAATCCAGAAAGCAAGGACGCAGTGCTCAAGCGCATCTTCAAGAGCTCCAAAGAGAAGGAGAAAGCGCTGGACACAACGCAGTGGGAATTCTCCCAAGATGAGCTGGATCAGGCCTTGTCCGCCGTAATCCGCAATCCCGAATCGAGCTCAGGACTTGTACAAGCATTCCTGGCTTTGGGTGCCAAAGTCAACTTTGTCGACACCGACAAGAAGAAGCTTAAGAGCAACGCGCCCAATTCGAGCCTTCGCCGTCGAAGCACAGTATTGCAACAAGCCGCTACCCTTCGCAGAGCTGACTCCGTCAACCTGCTAGCCTGTTCTGGTGCAGACCAGGTCACACTCGATGAAGGACTCAAGGCTGCCCTCACTGCAAAGGATCAGGCATGCGTGGAGGAATTGCTACGACACGGAGCAGATCTCAACAAATTCCCCAGTGCGCTCGGTGCCGCTGTACAGTCGAACGACCCAGCCTTCGTCCAACTGCTGCTCCGAGCACCCAAGTCACTTCGCCCCGAAGTCATCTCGTCATGCCTCCCTGCGGCAGTACGACATGATTCCGAGGCCATCGCCTCACTCCTCATCAGCTACGGCGCAGACCCTAATTTTGACGCAGCAAGTGCTCTCAACTCAGCCATCGGCAAAGAAGATTGGAAGGTGACGCTCACCTTAGTATCTGGGCCGATAGCCATTGCACCCCACAATTTGCAAAGACTGCTCGATATAGTGATGCGCCTGCGGACATGCACAGCAACATTGCAATTTCTACAGTTGCTATTCTGTTGCGGTTTGCCCCCGGCCAGTATCGGTTTGCCTGATCTCCTTATCTGTCGCGTCCGAAAAAACGACACTCCTGGATCGAAGATGATGATTAACCATGGTGTTCCAACAACCGCAAACGAAGCTGAGTGTCTGCGCCTCGCTATCGAGAACGAGAACTGGACTCTCGTCGACGCTATTCTCAACACTCCTATCAAAGGGCAGCATGCATCGGCGGCGCTGGACGTACTGCCACTATCCACACCTCGGTCTGAGAGGATGCGAATCCTCCAGGCGTTACTCCAGAAAGGGGCTGGTGGGACTTCACTAGATCGGTGGCTTAGCCTTGCTGTCAAGGAGCGCGATGTCGCCCTGATGGACTTGTTGTTGAGCTCGGGAGCGCCTGTCAACGCTCAGACTATCTCCCTTGCAGTCGCACAAGCCGACGAGGGCACAGTCCGTCAGCTCTGCGCCCATGCCCCAACCCCTTCGTCGGTCTCCCCGGCCTTACCATTGGTGTTCACTTCTGGGGGTCAGCGTCATTCAAAGACACTGCCGCTTTTGGACATCCTCCTTGGTCGTGGTATCGAGAGCGGTCCTGCGCTTCAAGCGCTCCACATTGCCGTCGAAGGCGGACCAGAAAACTTTGACATTGTACAGCGGCTGCTCGCAGCGGACTCAACCCTCCTAGGATCCGCATTGGAGCAAACCATCGCCCTGAAGGATCCGGAAAAGAAAAAGCCCCTCATGGACGCCCTATTGAAGCTTGGCATTCCTAAAGAGGCTCTCGACAAGGCTCTCACAACCGAGACACAATATGCGGCGAGAACTAAAGACCTCAGTACTACGACTGTGCTTGTGAGACAAGGTGCTCCTGTGAGTGGGAATGCCTTGGGGACTGCAGTTCAATTTCTAGACACATCGCTGACGAAACTTCTTCTTAGTGGGAAACGCCAACCGTCACGATCTGATGTCACGAAAGCATTTCGTACACTTTTCCTCGAAAGGACTCTTCAAGACGCAGCAGTCGATGCAAACGTCATACTCTCCATGGCTCAGATGCTACTGCACTGTGGTGCTGAGCAACCTGCCGTGGACGCTGCGCTGCGTGTCACACTCGGCAGCGCAAATGGTCTTTTGTGCGCAGGAGCACTTGTTGACCTCTTGCTGCAGCATCATGCCAACGTCAACAGTGCTGATGGCGTCTGCTTCCTTCTTGCAGCGCAGAAGCACGATCACACCCTATACAAAAAGCTTTTGCTCCATCAACCCAACTTTAGTCTTGTCATTTCAGCGTTGCTCAGCTCCAAGATCTCAGACAGAGTAGTGGTCTCTTTAATCAACCTTTGTTTCAAGCATGGATGTACCTCTGATGGGCTGGATTTCGTGTCGTTTGGAGATCGCAAACTCTCAGTGCTGGTCATGGCTATGCAAAATTACCCACGCAATGCACCACTATTGAGATCGTTGCTTGACCATGGATGGAACCCTGAAGTCACCATTCGCGAAACGATCGAACCAACAAGAGGCGAAGAAACCATCTCCGCTCTTTTGTGGGCTCTGCTACAGCCCCAGAAACGGATTTCGGATTCCGTGGTGCACGAGCTCCTGGATGCCGGTGCTTCCGCCACTCGTCCATCTCCCACATCGGACATAACGCCCCTTTCTGTCGCCGCACGCGAAAGCCGGAGTGACATCGTCCAGGCGCTACTTGACCGTGGAGCCGATCCATCAGCTCGGGACAAATGGGTGCGATCTGCACTCTTCTACGCTAGCAGTAGGTCGGCTATATCGATTGTGCGGACGTTGGCACCGAAAGCACTGAAGAACGATGGAAGTCTACACGAGGCAGCGCGGTGCCTGCAGATCGATTCAGTGTCTGTTCTCATTCAGCACGGCCACAGTGCGAACTATCCATCTCGCCTTCATGAGGGGAGAACCCCTTTGGGCGAGCTGTGTCTCCATGCTGAAGCGGATAGTGGACAACAACGCTCACGCGTTCGGCAATTGATCAGACTTCTGCTCGATCATGGAGCAGACTCTCTCTTCAAAGTTCGGAATGAGAAGTCGAGCGTCCTCCTCGCACTGGACAATCCGCATGGTGCTTTGGATGTTACCGAAGCACTGCTCGAGACTGAAGTCTGGGAGACCATCAACGATGAGAAGCACACCTACCTCGCGTCCGGTTTGACATACTCGCCCCTTTCCTACGTCGAACATGTTCCGGCACCGCACCGTACCGCCATCAAATCCCAACTGATCGACCTCCTTCGCGACAAAGGCTGCGTCCCACGCTTCTACTCCTCGACCGCCGAACAGCCTCCTGGTGCGGTCGGCATCCCGCCTCCGATCTTGCGCCTCGTCGACCGCCAGAAAGAGCACACCCTCGCGCTCAAATTCGCCGAGCAGGCACACGAGCACAGTCGCACTCTTGAAGAAACCTCGCACCGCGATATTCTCCGCCGCAAGCAGGAGGCTCAGGACGCCGACTTTACGGCCCAAGCCGCCGCACAAGCGCACTGGCAAGCTATCGAGCAGCAGAAACACGACTTCGAAGTTCAGCGCGTACAGGCGGCTGAGCGGATGAAGCGCACTGAGAAGGTGGCATGGCACAACTTGACGATGGAGCTGGAGCGCGACGCAGCGGCTGCGCGACAGAAAGCCGAGGAAAGGAAGTCGAGCGCGGCGGCGATTCACGAGGCGCGGATGGCGGAGGTGAGAAAGGGTGAGCTCGAGCACCGAGTCAGCGTAGAAAGGAGGATGCTAAAGGAGAAAGAGGAGTTGTACGAGAGGAATGTTGCGAGGCAAGAAAGGGTCACGAAGAGGTTGGATGAGAGTGCGCATTTGCATGCAAGATTGAAGCAGGACAGGCCGGCGATCGAAGGATCGGGGCAATGGGGTACTGTAGATTGAAACTTTTGTGATCATTTGGCGTCTGGATTAGCAGACTCTAGTTAGGGAAGCCATCATAGGTTGATGAGATCACCGTGCGTTCCTGAGGAGTTCAAACGTTGTCTTCTCAGTATCAATTTCTCGTTAACTACATCAGCTTCTCGCGCACATGCTGGTGTCATGGATTCGGAGCATTAAACAGCACATCTTGTAGAACGCCTTTCGAACGACAGCAGCCGACCCCGTTCGTCTACTGGAGATCCTGCTGCAGCGCCTTCCTTCCCTTGCTCTTACGCTCAGGATGGGCCTCCCTGAGGTAGGCTTCCACGGCACGCTTCAATGTCGGTTCTTCGGTCTGAGAGGTACGGATTAGTAACAACCAACGCTTGCAAAGCAGTGTGAACTTACTGGAGTAGCTGCACCACGATGAAGTGAGACAGAGCCCGAAGCTGCAGCTCCGTTTTGGTTCAGGTCGATGACGGCATTAACATGGTCAAGCTGGCGCGCAACTTGATCGGACGGGTCGACAAAATTGAGGGAAACTTTCGGAGGCGTCGAAGCTATAGCGGTTGTTGCGACTGCATCCCCGGACTGAGAAGGCTCACCGTTGTCGGCTCCATATTTCTTCTTCATTTTCTTGTTGTTCTGCTTGTTTGCCTTCTTCTTCTTCTTGGGCGGCTGGGCGTCCGGAGTAATTGAGTCAGAAGGATCCTGACCAGTTGAGCGCTCTGCGTGTTGCTTGCCATTTGCAGCGAGAACTACATCTTCCGATTCCACCTCATCCCCCTTGATAGCTGTAGGTGTGAGTGAGAGCAAATTCAGAAGATTGGAAGATTGCTTACCGATCTGAGCATGGAGCGCTGCGACGCCCCTATTGACCAACTCCTCTCGATTGCTGCTGGCAACAAGTTCACGAGCTGAGGTACCTGCAGGAGCTGCAATAATGCTTTGAAAATATTCCCCGAATTCATCGTCGGGCGCGTCCTTGAACCGTTGGCTTGGTCGAGTAGCAGCATCGACTTTTGCAACAAGAGCAGCGCTGTCAGTAGCACTGAGTTACTTAGTCAGCAAAGGACGCGGTATAGTCAAGTAGTGTACGCACAATTTGGCCATCTCTTCCAGGGTGCTCATTTCGGACAGACGGGCGTAAGTCTCAAGGGCCTTGTTCGGCCGCAACTTCTTGAGCTTGGGAAAGAGCGCGTTGAATATTCGCTGTGCTTCATCCGTGTGGGCGTTCTGAGAAGGACCACTGCCACTAGCTGGACCGGCCGGAGCCTTGTCCTTGTCCGAGTTCATCACATCTTCCATCGTCCGGAGATCGGACCATGAGAAGTCTGAGTCCTCTGGTCCACCGCATACATCGTCCATGATCTTTCCATAGTTGTGAACGTCATTCTGCATGTCTATTGGGCCCATCCACGATGGGTTGGGTGACTTCAAGCGGAAATCAAATTTGGGCCAAGCTAGCGGTTGCTTG
Source organism: Didymella pomorum (assembly GCA_022225945.1). Classification (NCBI taxonomy): domain Eukaryota; kingdom Fungi; phylum Ascomycota; class Dothideomycetes; order Pleosporales; family Didymellaceae; genus Didymella; species Didymella pomorum. The sequence goes on along the minus strand of JAKJXN010000021.1, from coordinate 533,034 downwards.
GATGTCTCGCCTTCAGTGCTCTTCTGCTTTTTCTTGTTCTTCTTCTTCTTTGCGGAAGCAATTGGTGATTCCTCTCCTGTGCCGGCTGGGCCAGATACTTGGCCACCGCTTGCTTGCTTAGATGACTGAGCATCCGTACCACGAGCGCTTTCCTGTGCAGTTTTTTTGATCGACATCTCCTGCACGATCTCCTCGGGGTTGACCTTCGCTTCCTTGTTGGTCATTGAGCCGGTCTCGGATGTAACGCTGGTGCCATTGATTTGCTTACCATGGTCCTTGTTCTTGTCTTCTGTCGACGCTAGTTCTTCGGCGGCTGGCGTAACTACTTTCTTGCTTTTGCCCTTTCCGGACGTGCCGTGAACATTATCGGCAGTCTTTTGAGATATATCAGTTGCGGTTGACTCTTTTGTGGAAGCAGAAATCTCCTCGGCATCAGGCGTAGTCGTGGGGGAAGTTGCAGTTGTGTCGAGTGACTGGACGTTACCCGCAGATTGCGTCTCGTCCTTAGGAGCGGCAGTCTTGTCGGAAGCTGATTTTGCCTTCTCAACTGACCCGTCTGCAGGTGGAGCTTGGCTAGAGGCTGTCTTGTCCTCGCCTTTGCCATTCTTTGCCAGCTTCCTCTGCCCCTCGGCTCTCTTTGCGGCCTTCCTCTGTTTCTCCCTCTCCTTCTTTGCCAGTTTGTCCATCTGCTTGCGACTTGGGAATAAGGCTTCGGGCTGCTGGGGACCGCGCTCCTTTGTCTGCCCAACCACAAAAGTCATTGTTTCACGCGTCTTGGTCTCCTGCTGCGTAGCTGCTTGGACCTCAGCGGCCTCTGAAGTCGCGGATGACATTGTTGTTGTCTTGGAATCCTGCTTCGAGTGTGAGTTCTCCGTATCTGTAGTGACAGCAACGTCTTCTGTAGGGACGTTGTCAGCTTCCTGGGTGGGATGCGTGGTAGGCGCGGGAGGTGCTGGGGTAGAAACACTCTCTGCGGTGCTCGCTTCAGGAAACCGTACATCGGTTCCGTGGTTCGCAACCCCCGAAATGGCATTATGAGCTCCCTTCACCTCGAGTTCAGACTTTGACTCAGCCGCCGAGTGAAAGCTTGCTTCGTTCTTCAACTCGTCGTCAGAAGTTGGGTCTTGCACTTCAGGTGGAGTAGAAGCAGTCGTTGGGACCTTCGTCCCAATCGTCGTCATGGGGGGCTGGGGCAGGGAAGTCTGCAGGCAGTCCGTCAGTGTACTTGTATTATAACATAGATCAGTGTGGGGGATGATTTGACATACCATCGCCGGATCGACCGTGGGCTCTATTGAGGGTGCTGGCACGGCTGGTAGGACTTTGCTGGGCGCAGTCTTCGGGATAAGACCAATGGAATCTGGCTCTGAGACAACAGCCTCCGTACCAGCAGGCTTCGCATCCATTTCCTTCTCTACAGTAGGAGGAGAAACGGTCTTCTCGTTGACTTGAGGCTGATCGGTCTCTTCGCTGACCATGAACACAATTGGCTCGATGGTCGTTGGCGCTGAAGCAAGCCCTTCGACTTTTGCGTTGTTGTTGAGGTTGTCAGTCTGAACGTTCGCCGCAGATGCAACGGGCTCTTCCATCATTGGAGACCCTGGACGCTTTTCCTGTGGCTTGACCTTGCGAGCTTCGGGACTCCCAGCGGTAACCTGCGCTTGCTGAGTCTGCTTGTTCTTCTTCTTCGGCAGGTCGCTCCTAGCATCCTGTGGGGAGTATGACGTCTTCTCCCTCGTGGCGGTGGTTGACGGTGTGACATCGCTACCTTCTCGGATCGACAGCGCACGATTTCGGCCTTCACGATTGTTGGGGTTGCTTGTGAATCTGGAGTAGGCTGACGGACCCGCCTCGACTGTGTCTCGCGACTGAACGTCCACCGTCTTCTGGAAGAATCGCTTAGGAACTGTAATAGAGACTGAGAATCCATGAATGGTAGGATCAGGGATGGCGAGTGCCTGCTTGGTAACTGCGCAGTTAGGGAATCTATACGTGGTCAGTAATGCGAAACTAGTAATGCGAGAACACGCAGGCCGACTCACCCGACAAACGCGTGCTTCAAATACGGCGCCTGAGGACTGAAACGAATGTTGACCGACGTCAGCTTGACACCAAGTCGCGCCTGAAAGAGTTCTTCCAGTTCGGCCGGTTGAGTGTTCTCGGGTAAGTCCTTCATGAAGAGCTCGTTGACGATCTTATTTGATCGGCCAATCCAGTTGACGTCGCAGCCATATTCAGGGTCTTGCGTGATCGAAGGATCGTTGTCCATGTGAGACTTTGGTCCAGAGTTGTAATGCCCTCCTACCTGTTGCCGTGCATTAGGGTACTGGCCATGGTAGGGTCGACTGCCTGGGAGGGAAGGCTTGCGCGGGCGGCCATTGTTGTTGTGCATGCTACTCCGGTTGTACTTATTGCCATTGGAATACCCAGCGTTCCGGAAAGCCGGATTTGTATCCTCGTAGGGGTCGTACAAAGCGTTGCCGTTGCTGTAGTGCTGACTGGGTCGGCGTCGTGGATCCATATTCTGAACGGGCATGCCCGGGGGTCCTGCATACTGCATGTTCGTCATGTCACCCATGGGTATAGTGAGAGGTGGGTCTTGCATGTTCGACGGCTGCCGTGGATAGGCCTGCATCAATGGAGGGCCTTGCATCGCGTGATGAGGCATAGCGCCAGGATGCATGAAACCGGGTTGAGGCTGACCTGCCATTGCGCCAAGTCGCATAAGATCTTGATTGTACCTAAATGGCACCACGTTTGGCGGAAATTTGCCCATAGGATGATTCATTGCCATGTGCGCCGGGTAAGATTGCGGGGAATGCATCGCTGACATTGAGCCAGCATGCTGCCGAGGACCATATCCTGACGAGACCCGAGACATGTTCTCAACATACGGGCTTACTGGCATAGTCTTGTTCTGGGAACCAGATGCGGAGCGTCCTGCTCGGGTTCGAGGATTATGCACGCCGGCGTGTGTCATGTTTGGACCGTCTGCATGATGTGCAGGCACGACTGGCATCATGTGTCCCATGGATCCAACCTCGCCAAGTCCCCCCGAAGGTCCAGCAGGTATGCCAAAGCGACTTCGAGATGGTGGACTGGCTGTTGCACGAGGGAAGTGTCCTTCCTGATGCTGGGTGAAAGGCGCTTGCGTATCTGGCATCGTAGGCGCTGGCTTGAGAAGGAGGGCTGGTACTGCGCTCGTATTAGTCAAGATCTCATGGCAAGTTGGTATGCTGTGTTTCTTACCTTTCGATGCAGTGCTCGTAGCAACAGGTACCTTTGCAGCAGCAATGACTGCCACTGGAGCCTGCTCTGTGCTGTGCACCTCAGAGTCCTTCTGATCCGCGTCTGAGCGTGCTTGATCGCTGACTGGATCCGTCGACGGTTCAGTCAGTGCCTTGGCGGCGAGCATGTTTGTACGTAGGACATGCGCGACCTTCCAGAGGAAAGCGTGTGGGCACTCCCGGGTCTCTCCATTGACAAAGATCTTGTCCACGATCGAGAGGGGACTGGTCTTGTCATAGAGCCCGGCGAGATTACCTCCAATGAGGTTCAGGCGCTCAGGGTGCTTCTCGGCATACTCGCGCGCGAACTGTGGCACTTGGATGGCATTGTGATTTGCGATGATGTTCAGCACCGTTATGAAATAGTTCTCGCCCTCGATCTGGATGTCATGGTCGTCCCAAAGGTCGCTGACTTGCCATCCTTGGTGCGGAAAAATACTCAGGTACTGGTAAGGGTACTTCTTGCGCAAACGCCCTGCCGCGACAAATGCGTCCTCCTCTAGGTTGGTGCGCACAATGGGCTGGAAGAATCCTGGCTGCTGCAGCCCTCGCGGCGCGCGACGGCCGAGATTCGTGCTGAAGATAGCGACTCGCCGCCCAGGCTGAGGTTGTTGCTTGATGTCGACGTTGGAGCCCACTAGCGGTGCAGTGACGGTCTTGTCTGAAGGCGCAGGTGAAGCGGACTGCTTCGCCTCTGAAATGGTCGGTTCACCCTTCGAGCTGACTGCAGCAGGTAGCTGCTGCTGCAGTTCGCCCATGTTGGCGCAATTGGAGAAAGCAAATACAAACCAGAGCTAGGAGAAGAAATCGAGAGACAGAAGCTTCAATGAAGCAGGTGCATGTCGCGGGACGGCGGACGCCGTACGCCGTTGGGAAAGAAGATGTTGAAGGCCGCCGGTAGAGCGTGAAAAGGTGGTGGGAATGAGTGTGGGGAGCGGCAGCTCGTCGTCGACTGTAGTGGAAGGCGTGGTCTTGGCGCGCAAGGACGTGAGGTGAAGGTGAGACTTCCGTGCAGCGCAACTTTGTCGATCAGGGAACATACGCGCGTGAATTCCAATCAGGGCATTGGTAGACAACGGAAGAGCCAGCGTCCATGAGCAATCCATATGAGAGGAAAGCCGTGAAGTGACTGAGATAAACAAACCAGACAAGAGAATGGGCAGTAGAGATCCAAACAAACAACGCGTGCTCAATACACGGAAGCTCGCACGTACTCAACAGGGACAGGCATGAAGGGAAGCTGCCTCAGAAATCTGCAGGTACCCGTCGCCTATGCGCGTTTGCTTGTGCACGGAGCAGCGGTGAGGGCCCTCGCAGTATCAATGGCAATCGATTACACCACAACACCAGCAACTAAGACATTGATATAGTGGAACATGGAAGCTGTAGAGAATCAGGTAACCGACCTCGAGGCATTTGCTTTCTTGAGCTACGTCTGATGCGTTTCCTACTTCTTCTCCGCCGAGACGTTCTTCAGCAAGCTGAGGATCTCAGACTCATTGTCACCAGCAACTGTGAACACGCGTTAGCTCTCCAATTCAGCGCGATGTGGCTTGAATAGCACTTACCAGCCTTGCCCTGGTTCCAATCCACAACCAGCGGCCTCTTGAACGTATCCCCATCCGCCTTCAGCCTCCTCACAGCATCTGTCTCATCCTTGGCACCCTCAATGATCCTGCCCACCGCACTTGGTCCACCTAGGTAGTCCAGGATGTTCTTGAGCTGGTCGGCTGTGGGTGGTGCTTCTGTAACATCGAGCTCGAACTCTGTGCGCTCGGCCTCGTCCTGGGCGCGGTGGCTGCTGGCCTGGTCTTCGGTGGCGGTTGCGACGGATTGCGCATTTGCTTGCTTGAGGATGGTGTGTGCGCGCATAGAAGCCTGGGATGAAGGTTTGTGGAAGAGCGTTACGACATTCTTTGCCCCGTGCTATAGCTGTCAGTGATGGTTCTTGAAGGCCAATCGAGAACAATATACCTCGCCGAAGAATCGCTTGAACATCTTGATGGTATTTAGGGGTTCTGGGACTGCAATTGAAGATGTCTGTTTGTTGGTGGAGCTTGGTCAGAGCTTAGGCAGCTAGGCAGCTGATGAACTGAGAAGCTCGGGTGACGTCGCTCGCCTGGTCGGAGCTTCGTGCCTGAGGCGCGGCGCTGACCAACCGGCTACAAGCCACTCATCCGTCCTCTTGTGCGGGGAGATGCGCCCTTCTTGGAAATGTACATCTGAAACATGAAGCAAACGATGGTCCATCCCAAAGCCGTGAATGTGGTTTTTAGTATGCAAAACAGCAATCAGTGCAGTCAAGCATGGATTTGTGCGGAACGAAACACGATGCAGCAAAAAAGTAGCTTGTCGAGTCACAAAAAGCTTTATTTCGTGATGTAGCCGTGCAAAAGCCGAATGTACATTTACGCCATGAGTATGCCCCCATCATCCCAAAGTGTGGGATCTTGCTACTGCGGGATGGCGAGCCGTGGCAACGCCTACCTCATACGAGCGTCCCATTCCCTCTGATCCAGAGTCATAGCCAGCCCGAGGAAACCGAATTCATGACAAAACATCTAGCTCATCGTGCTCGTTCCGAACGCCCTCCCATTATCGAGTTGTTTACGAGGTGGGGTTAGGGTTCATCTGCACCAGGTCAGCATTTCGTCTTTGCGCAAGATGTGCATTTCCACTGACCTTCCTCTTGCCGCCGGTCATGGTGACGTTGACGAAACGGCGGGTGTAAGTGAGCCTCTTCTTGGCGCGGCCCTTGGGGGTCTTCTTCTTCTCCTGGGGCTCAACCTATTCCAGCATGTCAGCCTCTGTGTCGTTCTTTCTTGTCGTCCTGCGTTCGCCACATCCTGAGCCACCGGTGTGTTCGTCAAGGGAAGCGTGAAGTCGAGTCGTTGTCGCGGCGTGTGGGCGTGCGTTCAGCAAGAATGTGGGCTTACCTTGGCTGCGACTCGTTAGCACTCGTCATAAACTTGATTCAAAGAGCGACAACTTACGGGTCTGAGACTTGACCTTTCCGGCACGTGCGAGAGATCCGTGAACCTTACCCATGATTGCGGTTGATGGGTTTGATGAGTTGGCGACTGTTGATTCTGTGTGGCAAATCGCAGGTTAGCTGTATTCTCCTGGCGATAAAGTGTGTGCGGGCGGCGCAACGATAATCTCGTCGAGACGTTCGGGTACAGGATTCGAAAGGCGTGCAGTCGTGCGGGCGGGATACGTACGAGTTGGCGGTGAGGTTGTCGATGACTGGGGGGCGGCGTCAAAGGTGAGGTATCGATTTTGGCTGTGTGCGAAGCGAGCCTGCCGTATTAGGTAAGGGTCGACTTGGCGGGCAAGTGCGATCCTTATCAACATCTAATCTGATGGAAGGCGCGACCTCGGGAACATCAAATGGACTGGACGCGCAGCTCAGCTGGTTGGCAACAACACCCCACAACATCAACCAGCCTGGCGAACACGATGCTGCACTCCTTTGCGAACGTATCCTGCACAGAATGTATTTTCGAATTTTCAGTACGGGTTCATGACTCTCGATCTCGGTAGCAGCACTTGGCCACCCGTTGTATGCAATCGCGTGATGCATATGTCACTGATCGTCCCACTTGGAGCTCCGTTTGCCCTCCTACACCACTTTCTGACAGGCTCACAGTCTCCTTCTCCTAGACTCCTTCTCCCAGACCAACGGGCATTGCGCTCGTATTTCTGTTCTCTAGAGTATCTCTTAGCCTTTCCTCCGGCATCATGTATTTGTCTACCACCCTCCTCTCCCTTATCAGTCTGACCTCGGCCACCAACCTGCCATCACCACAACGCCTCTTCACCAACCCAGCGCAACATGACAGCGGCTTCACGATTCCTAGCGTCCACGAGTCCGCCGTGCAAGCGCGCCGTATCCTGCGCCTCGAGAGCATCGGCACGCTCTCGACCGTTTTCCCATCGAGCTCCCACCACGCCACCGAGAACCGACCCTCTGTCGACGGCGCCCCCATCGGGCTGATGGATTACTTCGGCGACTGCGAGCCAGACACAGGCAACCCCACGATCCTCGCCATCAGTATTGCCACGTCGTTCAAGAACGTCGATGCTGGCTCCAACATTACGCTCAGCATGCGCTGGCACCCTCAGGATAACGTGTGGCGTAGTCCCGCGTCGCTGCCGCGGTTTTCGCTGGTGGGACATTTGGAAGAGATTAGTTCTGACGAGGTTGGCAAGGCCGCGCTCACGAAGTGCTTTGTTGAGTACCACCCGGATGCTGCTTGGTGGCTGCCTGGGAACAGGATCCACGAGAGCAAGTGGGTGAGACTGGTGGTTGATGAGGTGTACTGGATTGGCGGCTTTGGAGACCGGGCGTACATTGGATGGATCCCTACCAAGGAGTGGTACAGCGTCACGCCCGAGGAGATCGAAGGTATCAAGCTGCCTGGTGAGAAGAAGAGCGGATGGGCAAATTGGAAGTCGTGGGCTAGCTTTGGCGAGGATGCCATTGAATTGTGAGGCTCGTGAAAGAGCTGCATTTGGCGCATTTGCATACCCAGACTATGATTTAGGATCACTGTGGGCTTGACTGGAGTCGGCGTCCATGGTCACAACATTTGCGGTTCTGGCTATATACGTGTAAGAACAAACAACAAGTCTCTGATCGTTTCGCCTCTTTTTTGGGGCAGCTCCAGCTACAGAGCATCGTGTCTCTCTAATGTTTGACGGCAGGCTTCAGATAAGATGTGAGCTACACATGCGGTGCACAAGTGCCGTGCACAATTGTCACCAAATGCGGGTACATGGCATTATGGGATCAGGCTGAAAAATTGATGCACGCGATGAGCATGCGTCATGAATCTTTGATGTCCTACATAAACCTCATGCTCATTGCACCGCCTGATAGACTTTCCTGCCCTTCGACCATGTTTCCGCAACGCTATCGTCCAATAGCGACTCAGGAGTCCATGTCGAATCCAACACTACAAAATCAGCCTGCAACCCTGCCTTCAGAGTTCCTGTCCAGGTATCAGCAAAGCGTGAGTAGGCAGCTCCAGCTGTTGCAGCATGGAAAGCCTGGCTCATCGTGAGTGCCTGGTGCGGCGTCGTCCGCTCTGTCATCTGCGGCTGCGTCGCACTCCTCCTGGTTATCGCATTGTACAGATTAGGCAGCGGTAGATGGCGTGCCGTCGGCGCGTCGGTGCCGAATGCTACACATGCATGATGGTGAAGGAACTCTTTGTAGGCAAAGGCTCGGTCCCAGAGGTGTGGGCCGATCAGCTTTTGGTAATCGACCAGAATGGCCGGATCAGAGTGAACGGGTTGAACTGAGGCAGTGATGCCTAGTGCGCCCAGACGCTTTGCGTCTTCTTCGCTTGTGATCTCAAGATGCTCAATACGGTGGCGACCTGAGGGCGTGTTGGCTTGTGCGATCGAGTCGATGGCTTGCTTGACAGCCGTGTTGCCGATGGCATGGATAGCGACCTGGAGATCGGCTTGTGCCGCTTTCTTCACGACTAGCTCCATCTGCTCTTTCGTGAAAAGAGGATCGGTGAGATTGGTATGGCCGGGATACGGTTGCGTCAAAGCGGCAGTGCAGCCATCTACGACCCCGTCGCAGATCAGTTTGATGCCTACAACGCAGAAGTCCGGTGTTGACGAAGGATGCCATTGCTGGTTTTGTGAGATGGCGACATCGACTTGTGCTTCTAGGTCACCCGCCGGACGAACCAGCCAGTGTGCGGCAACATGTATGGGCAGTACACCGTTCTTCTCACGATAGAGTCTCAGCGCGTCCCAAGCGTTGTCGTCCATCGCCATGTCGATCGCGCCAGTATATCCAGCTGCAGTATATGCGTCGAAGCCGTCCTGCAGGGCTGCCTGCTTCTCTTCTTTGGTGTACTTCTCATTAAGGTAAGGCCAGACGACATCTGTTTGTCCTCCTTCGGCAAATAGCCCGGTCGGATCTCCACTTTCGTCGCGTGGAACTTGGTGATTGTCGAGGTCTTTGACATGATCCAGAGGAAGTTCTCTTAGGGCAGCGGTGTTGACCCAAGTTGAATGTAGGTCCAGTGCTTCGACATAGATGGGGCGCTGTTGAGGGTCGAGTTCATCCAACATTGTAGCTAAAGCTACTCGCCCCGTACTCGGCTGATGCCATCCACGACAAAGGATTCTAGGCATATCTTGGTGCTCCTTTGCATAGCTGGAGATTGCTGACTTGAGCAGCTCAAGTGAAGTGCAATTGGTAAGGTCCAGCTTCCGCAGCGAAAGACCGAAGAAGAGGAGATGCGTGTGCGCATCGATGAAGCCCGGTATAATAACACGGTTCTGGAGGTCGACGACTTGAACACCACTTTGGATTATCTCCTGAACCAACTCGTCAGACTTGCTTCCGACATGCGAGATCTTGTCGCTCTCCAAGACCATGCAATCATCGAAGTCAGCCGTCTCTTTCTGTGCGTTCATAGACGCGAAGATGCGTCCGTTGACGAAGACGCGAGTAGCTGCCATTGCGATCATGATGTCTGATGCCGGGCTAGTCTTCTGTCCAGCTTTGAGTTTAATTATCTGAAACGAGAGAATGAAGGAAGTATGATCAGATACGCATGATGAGCAATAATGCTGGCATTGAATCGGCTATAGCTGATAGCCCGCAATCCGCGGACCTGTCGATTGGACTCTCCATAATGAGATGCAGTGACTGTGGGACCGGCATGTTCGTCGGAGTGGAGGCGTGAAGCGGAAGCCACACCTGGATCTTTCGTCCAGCGCACCTGCTCCGTGCGCCCAAAAACTAGCCGTTGCGGGAAAGGCTAGGGTTTCGTTTAGCGTCTCACTGAAAGCTGCCAGGAGCCCTGAAGTCGTCGGCTGCATCCATTATGCGGTCCTATCCCGCAAAGATGGCGGCGACTAATCTGCAACCTATGTGCAGTAAAGCCATTCTCTCATACCGACGACGGAGGCTGGCTTTGCGCAACAAAAACGTCCCAAATGGGTAGGTCCAGGCGCGCGGATCGTCCCTTTCTTGGGGAGCAACGCCCAGGAGCCGCCCAAAGTTGGGGTAAAACGATGGGACTGAGTTACGGCAACTGATAGCGTTTAAGTTCAATTGCTATCGCTGTTAACGCTACAGGTCTTACCCCAGACCTGGACCCATGACTGGCAGCCACACATCGCTTAGCTTTGATAAGGACGATGGCTCATTCACTATATGTTGAGCACAATCTCGTAGACTCTACCATCAAGACTCATTGTTCTCGATCATCGAGTTGACTTTGATCCATGATGCAGTCGTCACCCTCCAATGCCGACGATGACAGGACGGCATGGCCACCTAGCACCATCACACTCGAAGGTTCGCGCTCATCTCTCAAACGCTTACTGATCTCTTGCTGCAACACACACTGACAATGCGAAAGAGTGTCGACGGGCTACCGGGGACCTTCATGAGGAAGTTGAAGTTGTCCTCCATCCAAAGCCAACAAACGATCCAAATGATCCCTTGGTATGACTGACGATCTCTGTCTTCAGCTGAGTTCGCTAAGAATATCAGAATTGGAAGACATGGGAGAAGTACCTCAACTTCGGATTGACCCTACTGTATTCCCTCGTTATATTTGGCCTGTAAGCGAAGTACAACTGCGCACTAAATCCTCCATACAGGAATTAACGTTTTCAATCAGTATATCCGCGGCAACACCCACATGGCCTGCCATGATGGAAGAGCTGGGCTTCACCGTCGAGCTATTGAACAATGGTTATGCAACTGGATCTGCAGCCCTCGCAGTCGGCGCCATCCTATTCATCCCTTTCGCACTCAAGTACGGCCGACGACCCATGTATCTCTTCAGCTTGATCGGCCAGATAGCTGTCATGATCTGGTCAGCAAAGATGCAAAACACGGCCGACCTGATCTTGACCAACCTCTTCAACTGCCTCCTCGGTGCCTTGGCCGAGGTTATCGTGCAAATGACAGTGGCAGGTAAGTACGTACTGACTCCCCTACTCTGCATTGACTGATAACGAATAGATGTCTTCTTCGTCCATGAAAGAGGTCTCATGAACAACCTTTACATCTGGTGTATGACTATCGGAGGGTCTCTGATGCCTATAGCTGCAGGTTACATCACCATTGACCAAGGCTGGCGCTGGCTGTGGTGGTGGCTGGCCATCATCCTCGGTGTCCTGCTAATCCTCTTTACGTTCTTCTACGAGGAGACCAAGTTCATGCCCAGCATCAACGGCACACCTTCCATCGTTGCTGCCAGCGACGTGCCCGAGCACCGCAAATCGGCCGACCACAAGCCTCTCGATCTTGAACCCGTGGACTCAATCGTCACAACAGTGGCACCCCCAAGGAAGTCTTACCTTCAACAGTTGACACCATGGACGACGTCAGAGGGCTCGATGCTGCAGCTATTGCACCACACATACCAGCCTTTCTTCGTGATGGCTACTATACCCGCGGTTCTATATGTCGCGCTTCTCTACGGTCTCGTGACTGCCGCTTTTCAGGTATCAGTGACATTGATCTCGACATACCTGCCAGCACCACCCTACAACTTCAACGCCTCTCAAGTGGGACTGATGGGCGTTTCAGCCCTGGTTGGCAATACTCTCGGTACCATTCTGAGCTCTCCGTTCAGTGATCGACTGATCTTGTGGCTGACTCGCAAGAATAATGGTGTCTATGAACCTGAGATGCGTCTTTGGTTGCTGCTCGCTTTTGCGCCGCTCTTCCCTGCTGGTATGCCAGACAATATCATCTCGCGCAAGAATTCATACTGACTGCCTCAGGAATACTGATATTTGGGTACGCTCTTGGTCTGGGACTTCACTGGCCAGTTGTGGCTGTTGGGATGGGCATGTTTTCATTCGCGATGCCGGCTATGTGTAGTGCCGCTCTGACCTACCTTACCGATTCGTACACCGATGTGAGTATTCCGTTCTCAATAAATAGTCTCCGACTGACGCCATTATAGATCATCGCAGATGCTGTTGTTGGAGTAACATTCACTCGAAACGTCATCTCAACTGTTTTCGTCTTTGCCCTTACCCCTTGGGTTACGAGGGTTGGGCTGCAGAACGTCATGTTGACCTTTGCGCTAATCACTATTCTTGCTCTTGCTTCGACTGGATTGTTCATCAAGTTTGGAAAACAGTGGCGCGCAAAGACAGCACAACGGTATCGAGTGTTCTCACAGCGACAGATGGACACAAGAGATAAGTTGTAGCTCCCACGAATGCTCGTCGCTTGATAGCTGAGATAGTTGGCACCTTGACCCTGCTTGATTCAAATGAAGGGTATTTAAGAGCTCATACCGTCTTTCATGCTTCTTCATCGTCGCTCTCGTCTTCGTGCGCAGTAGCCCAAGGACTACGCTTGCGTAGTGATACTCCGTGCTTCTCTAAGATAAATGGTATTGGCACCAACAGTACCGCCAATCCTGTCAGAACGAGGCACGCATTTCTAGTGCCAATCCCGAGGAACAGGCTCCTGCCCACTAAAGGAAACCCAGCACCCGCCAAGTTGCGTATTAGTCCCACGCCAGCAAGACCCGATGCCGAGAATGTCTTGTATGCATCTTCCGTGTATGTCAAGGTCATGAGAATGAGACAATAGAACGACCAACCCCAGAAAGCTGATGCCAGCACTGGGAAGAACGGGTGGACGCCCGGATTTGCCGTGAACGCAAAGGCTAGGAGTGTGATGGGCAGGACAATCGCTGCGAATTTGCCGTGGTGTACTCGCGCTTCTGGAACGTCGCGCTGACCAGCTTTGGCGACCTGTCGCTGGTAGTATCGTTCTTGGAACACGTTTGTGAACAGACCGAAGCAGATGCCAAATACAATCCCCAGAAAGCAAATACCGATACCGATGGTATCGTAGCCGTATCCTTTGGGTCCAAAGATCACATGGAAAGCACCATTGAACAAGAAGGACAGACCGTAGAGGAAGCCATTGTACAAGGCACCGAACTGGACAATAGCTTCGGTTGCGAGAAAGCGAAACGGTCTAGCAAGAGCTGTGCCAAAGAGTTGCTTGGGTCCCCGTTGCTTCAGATCGTCTGAAACTTCGATTTCCTCGTTTCCGGTGGCCTTTCTGAGTTTCTTCGCCCTTTTCAACAAGATGACGCTGTGTCGTGTTTCGCCAAGAGCATACAGTGCGATGACCAGGATGACCCAGAACGCGAGACATATGAAGAACATGACTCGAAATACATCGTGCCATGTCCTTCCATGCGCAATGAAAGAAAACAAAACGAAGCCAGTTGGTGAGCCGCCGGTTGCAGCCCAGAGAAACCATGACATGGCTGGTCCGGTGTCATTATGATGCCACAGATCCGCGATAGTACCGCCGAAATTGGAGATGGTGGTTGAAGAGAAGTAGCCAGAGAACAGTCGAAGGACCAGAAAAGGCGCGAGGCTCTCGACATAAGTGGTTGCTAGCAACGACACAAGGAAGGTGCCGTAGGCGAAAATGTACACCGGGCGGCGTCCAAAATATTCTGAGAGAGGTGCCAGCGACATAGGTCCGAAGGCCAGCCCTAGGATATACATGCTCAATCCAAGGGTTGCGACATTTGCCGACACATCCATATCCTTCGCGAAGCCACCGGCTACAGGAGAAAAGCTAGACAAGCATCAGTCATAGATCCCTTTCTGTACAGAACCATCATACCCTGAAGCGCCCCAGCTGACACTGAGATCAATGGGTATGATTGCAGCCACCATCAACCATTTGCGCAGCGGAGACCAATTTCGCGGATCTTCTGGGTCATCGTGGCTGAATGTAACCACATTTGACCCTTCGTCAACATGCAGAAGCGGCGAGTCTTCCCGCACGATATCGGTCGAAGGCCTCATTGTCGCGGCGGAGACCTCCAGGCTCTGATGCAGCCTCAGATGGAGATGCAGTGTGTGGACGCATTGTCGTGTGTTGATGCGGGTGACAGACTCGATGACGTCACGCTGGTCACGCGCTTGCACCTTGCGTGCGTGGTGTTTTGCGGGTCTTTCTTATCTTTGCTTTCGACCATCTCCACCACCCTCTGACCAGCGCACCCAAATCTCACGAGCTTCTACTTGCGGCTGGTACGAGTCGCTTGTATCACACCCCGAGAAATGAGGCTGTGCGACTCACTCGCGTCTTGGCTCGGTTGCAGTCACGCCGAAAAACCGACCTGAAATTACCATCCCCTCATTTCCCCGGACCGAACATGCATTGCAGCGAGCATGTGCCCCTGAGACCCCATCTAGTTTTCCCGTCTACCGGGTAAAAGTCTAGGGTCGAGGTTATAAACATGGGAAAGCAACGTTGTGGATGGTCCCTAGTGTTCTCATTAGGGCCTCGTTTCAGCCATGCGCTCCACTATTGCAACAATAACCCTGCTCTCGTTGATATCGTCGACGTACGCGCTGCTCAAAGCTTCGCAGACAAACAGCAGTCTGACCATCTCCAATGAGCGCCTCGTAGCAGGCGTCAGTAAGACTCGCGGCTACATCAACCTGCTCACGCTTGATGGCCAGAACCTGCTCGGTAAAGAGGATGGTAATACCGGTATTGGACCTTATCTTGACTGCTATTGTACGCCTTCTGGATTCTGGACGCCCGGTCGAGGCAACAAAGTCGACTACCAATTATTCAACGGCACGGACGCAACCGGTGTCAAGTATGGAGGCATCAGCATGGGTGAGACATATGCACCTACTGGTCAGCGTCTGGAGCAGTACTGGTTTCTGAGGGAAGGCGAGACAGGTCTACACACGTTCAGCCGGGTCGCCTACTACAACGAGACTGTGCCGTTCTTGCGTAATCTGCAGGAACTGCGCACCATGTTCAGGCCGAACCATGATCCACCTCTATTTACTCACTTCGTGACAAACGAGGATTTTGCTGCGCCGAGACCAAGCACTGAAGGCCAGATCACCGTTCAAGATGCTACTTGGTACCTCTCGAATAAGGACGATCCCTATGTCCGGCAAGTGGGCGACTACTTCACCAAGTACACGTAAGTCGCAAATGTTGAATTACCCCACAGCCGTGTTCTAACTCAAGATAGATTCCAAGACACTTGGAGGAAGCACAAGTCGCACGGTATGTGGGCTGATGGCACGGGCAGCTCCAATGGAACCACATATGGTGCATGGCTGGTACACAACACAGTCGAGACATACTTCGGAGGCCCCTTGCACTCCGATCTCGTGGTAGATGGCATTGTCTATAACTACATCAGCAGCAACCATCATGGCGATCAGACCCCCAACATCACGCACGGGTTTGACAGGACTTTTGGGCCGCAGTACTTCCACTTCAACAAGGGTGGATCTCTTGAGGAGCTCCGCGCTGATGCTGACCAGTATGGTCTCAATCCTAACTGGAACGCTAGGTTCTACGATTCCATCGCAAAGCATGTGCCGAACCTGGTCACTGCAGCTGGCAGAGGCACTTTCAAAGCCATGGTTGATCTACCCAAGGGAGCTAAGAACGCTATCGCCGTCTTAGCTCAGAGCGGTGTTGACTACCAGGATAATGTCTACGATACCAAAGCTTATCAATACTGGGCAGAGATTTCGTCGAACGGCGAAGTGAACATCAATCGCGTCAAGGCTGGGAACTACCGCCTGACTGTGCATGCCGATGGCATCTTCGGTGATTTCACCCAGGACAATGTCAAGGTCAACGCAGGGAAGAATACCAACATCAAGGCGAAGTGGAACCCTGAGAGTGCTGGCACTGAGCTCTGGCGCATTGGCACGCCTGACAAGTCTTCTGGCGAGTACCGCCACGGCTACGCACAGTCGTCAACGCACCCTCTGCTCACCGATGAGTACAGGTTGTACTGGGCTGATTACGACTTCGTGACGGAGTTTCCTGAGGGGGTCACCTACAAGATCGGCCGCGATGACCCCTCTGAGGCGCTGAACTACGTGCATTGGAGCATCTTCGGTGGCAAGGCGAACTACGAGCGTCCCGAACCGGTATACGAGAACATCAACAACTGGACGATTCTGTTCGATGCAAAAGCTCAGCAAATTAAGAACAAGAAGACAGCGACGTTTACTGTTCAGCTTGCGGGTGCCAAATCGGCTGCTGGTAACACAGACATCTATAACGCAAGTGAGCCGTACTCAAATCTACCCTACACGGTCAACATCAACGGGAGGGACCTGCAGCCGTGGGTCATTCCGTACCACCATTCCAGTTCGTGCGCCGTTAGGTCGGCGGTCATATGCTACAACATCGCGAACAAGTTCGTCTTCGATGCAAAGCTGCTCAAGGAAGGTGAGAATACGTTAGTACTCAGCCTGCCGTATGGGGGCAAGAACTACGAGAGTGCATTGCTACCAGAGGCACTATATGTGCAGTACGATGCAATGAGGTTGGAGGTGAAGTGAACTTTGCGTACAAAAGGAGCATATATCTCATCATACTATCTACTTCTCGCTTTCTAAATCCCCATTCGCCTCGGAGTCTTCCTCTTGGTTATGGTACAGTGACGCAGGAAACCCCGGCCCACGCTTCTGCATGATCGCAGGTCCTCCACTTCCCTCAGAACCCGCGTTGAGGGTATCCATACCCAGTACACTCTGGTAGAATGGGACACTCCTCTTCCAGTCGCCGGTGAAGAGCATGCTCCTTCTGAGATGAGGCATCGAATCATGCACCTCGCCCACACATGCGACTAGCCACCTTCCCAAGCCTTCTCCTTGGTACGCAAGTAAGACGTAGACATCTGTTAGATATGAGAACGTGGTGAAGTCCGTGACGCAGCGTGCGAATCCAATGAGCTTTGAATCCGTCGCTCGCTGTCCATTGGCGTCATAGTTGGCATTTGCCGGCGCCTTGGTGTCGAATAGCACAAAGCACAAAGAGTTGTCGATGGTCTCCCGCATGACATTCTCTGGTAGAGGAGTTGCCCAGTACACAAGATCTGTCGCAAAGACCGCGTTGAGATCCGAGATGGGTATCAAAGAGGGATCCGTGGAGATGAGGTATGAGTCACGCGTCCAAGTCCGGCTCATTAGAGCTTGTTTTGTCGTCTGCATCTTGATGATGCGTCGCTGATGTCTTCGAGGCTTTGTTCTTCTTGGTGTTTGATGTTCAGGGAGCGATTTGAAGGCTGAAAATGTTGTGTATTTTGATCGTGCTCAGTATAAAAAGGTGCTTGCTGGTGTTTCAAGCATCAATACGTATGACTCCTAGCTATCACTAAGTCTCTAACTGCAAGACTCAACAGGTGTGAATTTGTGAGCACAGAGTTGACAGTGCGGATAGACGCGGCTGGTGCAGGCTGCTTTTCTCTCCACACGCACTCCGACTTTCAGTACAAGCAGTGGAAGTACAGCTTGAATAGAATTGATCGGAGCGTATGCTGGATGTTGGAGCTGCGATCCTGGAATAGAGTAAACCAGAGGCGCAAAGTATCAGGCACTCAATGACGACACAATTTAAGGTTGAGGTGATGTCGCCCTGCGACATCGCAAAATTTGGTGACTAGATCTCAACTTCCCCTTGCGTTACCAGAGCTGCGCGTTTCAGATCATGATGGTTGGAGAAGCCGCGCTGAAAATTGTTGGCAAGCGCAGTGGGCAGCTACTTTAGAAAACATCTATACAAACCTTGGAAGGAAGGCGCGACACAGACGACTCCAAGGGCGAGTTTGTCAGAGTTATGGGAGATATTCAAGTAAATGCGATGTATTATTCACAACGCCATAGCAGCTCTGGCGACTACAAGGATTTTGGTGTTATGGTCGGGGCTTTCTACAAAACTGTACCTAGGCAGTCCTCTCCCGAGGTCACCTTGGTACTTTTGCGCGTCAAAGATAACTTGAAAAAGAAGCGACAAACCCACCAAGCGGAGGTGCTCAATGCCTTCCCCAGCATGCTTCAGAAGTGAATAGACTCTACGTTGGCTACAACGAGATTCTGCTCAGACAGTCCATGTCAGCCTTTCTGGACATACGCTCTCATTTGATAGGAGTAATGCTCACTAGACTCAGCAGTCATCGGTGCTATGAGTGAATGTAACCTCAGAGCTTTGAGGTGCTCGCAAACAATGTCTATTGATCAATGATTCAGGCACAATTTTGCAGTATCCACAGACAATCGAAGACGTTCAATAGGCGCCCCTTATTTGATGTAGACGCTAAAGGTATTGCCAATTCGCTCGTGAGCCTCTTTCAAAGATGAAAGGAGAACTCTGTTTGATAACCCACATCTTGTTCGTCAAGTCGAGCTAAATTATTCTTTATCAACGTTCTCTTCCTGACCTTTGGGAGCTTCTTCTTCTACCTTCTGACTACCTCCGCCAGACTCATCTGGCTCACGTCTACCGAGCTTGATGTGGGCGTACTTGGGATCGGGTACGAAGTCGGCGGGCGGGAGTTGCACTATCAACCTGAGTTGGTCCATCAAGTCCTGCAGTCTCTTGATTTAGCTTTCGCTGAGACCAATCTTGCGTCCGTAGTCTGGCTAGACGTATGGACCTACTTCGTGTCAGCTGAGCGCTTCGTCTTTATAGTTTCATTCTTGTCACGTACCGTAGACTCTATGTCTCCTCTCTTGCTCTAGGCACTCTACAGGACCCTCATCGATGTCAGTCTCTTCAGCGGAGGCCCCCTCGACATACGCATGCGCGCGAGAACAGCGCCTGACATTCTGTTCGTTCATGTGGAGTTCGTTTTGCATCATGGAGAATGCTGGCGCATAGAATGTGATGCTGATGGGCCCATATTACGCCTGTACTGGGCTATCTTCTCCAGTACTCGAATTTATGGCCCTCTTCAAGCCCATGGCTGGGACCATGCATTCTGCGAAGCGCTGTAGGTCCTTTTCTGGGACACTCTCACCCCGAAACCATTTCTCGAACTGCTCTTACTCATGTGCGGACTCCTAATCTCTGGCTTTCGATGACATGTTGTCAAGCCTCCTTCTAGCGGCGACCGGCAGTGAGGATGGTAGTGACGAAGTCTTGACGCGTAGACGCGAAGGTTGAGAACAATCACGTTAGAAGGGAAGACAAGTGAAGTGAAGCAGAAGGTAGACAAGAATAGCGCGAAGGCGGTGGAGGCGCCGAAGATCACGCGAGCGCTACTGTCACTGAACCAAGGTGAATGCTGAATAGAACAGGAGAAAGGAAGTCCATTAATTACATCGGCTCAAAATCCATAAAGCGGTAGAGACTGTGAGGCGTCTCGAATCTCGTCACGATCCTGGCGGAATCACGCTTACGCTCGTCGTTGCTGGCTCTGAGGCCTTGCAACCGCTGCCATCGCTGCTCACCTCGATAGCTCGCTCGCATACTGTAGAAAACCGCGAAATATACTGAGACGGCATTGTGGGTCGAAAGGTCTCGATGTGCTGGGGCGACGTCACGGAGACAAAAGTGACCTTGATACAAGAGCGTGCGTCTATACCAGTCCCGCCAATGCCATAAATGAGGAGAAGTTGAACGTCGTCTTTGCCGAGTGGTCTGGTGCCTGGTGCAGGGACTTCCTCAACGGTGATATATGGGAACAGTCGCATCTGCAAGATCGACTTGCGGTAGAAGCCCAACAGACCTGCTTTGTCAATTGCCGAGGCCATATCCTGCTTGTGATTCGAATGGTAAATCATCAAATCGCGCCAAGCCGAGCTGAAAGGGTTCATAGAGACAGTGTCGATGTTTGTGTCGCCGTAGTCGGATTTGCGGCCGAGGATGAGCAACTATGTCACCTGGCGCAGGGCTTGTATGGCAACAAACTCCAGTTCATGGTCAGAACCTGATCCAAGATTCTTCTCATCGCAGACGAGCTTGATATTTGGAGGTTGCTCGAGCTGGGCATTGCGCATGCAGTCGTAGGTTTCGGTGTAGATAAGTTTGCAACAAGTAAGGATTGAGAGATCCGCTTCAGGGCATGACACAGGGAGGTGGGAGAAGAAGCGGCGTTGGTGCGTGTCGTTGGCAATGTGCATGTATACTTGGCATTTGGCATGGTGGAAGGTCCGGTCATGTTTGGCGTTGTGTTTGCTGTTGTGAGGTGGAGGAGCGTTCTGGGGTCGCGCACTTTCATATTGAGCTAGGCTATTATGAGCGGGGCGGGTTTGGGCAAGGTGAAGGCGGCGCCCGTGGCGACACGTGTGAGCTGCTTATCTGGGTAAGTGAAGCAAGCGCTAGCTCTGGAAGGTGCGTTGAAGCCGTGTGATCGAGACACGATATTGTCCTGGATGCACATGTTATCGAGGGCGATGCCCCGATTCTGACAGCGACTGTACAGTGACCCGAGCACCCCACTGCACATACGTTCCCAGAACTCGCGATGATAAAAAAGCATTCTAAGGTTTGAAAACATCCATACACTCTTGACGAACGGCCAAGGCTGGGATCGAGCATACATCCCCGCAATTCAACCAGTATTGCGTCGAAGCCAAAACAATCCCTCCGCATCGATGAATCGCTGGGTAGATAGAACGCTTCGAGGAGTGTTATTGAACTCTGTGGAAACACGCGCAGCTTGTAGTCTGAACGAAGCCGGGAGGCCGCGACCTGGGTCGCAACTGCCTCATTGATCCTTCAGATCAGCCTGTCCGAGCAGTCAAGAGCAGAGAGATGAGGCTCAACATCGTCCCCTCACCGAGAGCCACGATACATGGCATCCCGGACCACTTAACAGATGATTCGACAATGACGGCGGAGCTGGCCAACGCCCTCGAAAGGAGAGAGCCCTTCAGCATGGTTCTCCATGGTCGCGGGGAGTGCAGAATTATCAATGCAGCCCTCGACATTACATCGCCGGTGTTGCGCGAGCTCCCCAGAGTGCGGAGGAAGAAAGAGAACGTGCTTACCGTCATCGCCACTGCGAGTCGCTGGGCGGCCGGGGACTAACGGCCGGTAAGGCAGGCTTAGCAGCCCAAAGGCGGTAGCTCAGAAATTCTCGTCAGGGCCAACGAACCCTGCCCGTGCGTGGATAAGGGTAATAAAGCCCAATCTCTGTGACGGTCCCCCTCAACGCACTTTTTCCAGGGCCGCCGGATTTTTGCCCTTCGTTTTGTACTTGTACAGACTCTCCACTCTTCGTTTGGAGCGTCTCACGAGCACGATACCCACGGTCTTTTTGTTTTTGCTTACGCTTCAGCCGCAACATTTCCTTGTCGATAAGAAAAGTGCCCCTCCACAAGAAATCCCGCGACAGAAAACAGCACTTGTCGCAGACACAACACGCTCCCACAGGATATGCCACACTCTGAGTCGCCTGCCATGGCTTCTCCCATCGTCGTCGACAAGAGCGGCTCTGCGCCTGCGCCCTCGCAGGAAGATGTCCAGGCGTTTCTCACCAGCATCGTCACCGCAAAGACATCCCATGCCTCGGTCGACGCCGCCTACGCCCTCAGCGAGCTGCTAATCAACTCGGTCGGCTTCCGTGGCCTCCAAGGCTATGGTATCCTCGACTCGCTCAAGAAGTCGGCGACCAACAAGAAGGACCCCGTCCAGAGAGAGGGCGCCATGAACGGCATTGGCGCGCTCTTCGAACGCTTCCCTCGTGCGCAGAAGCTGACTGAGGTCATTTTCCTAGTGCAGGACGACACTCTGATGCAAATCACAATCGACTCGCTCTCCGACAAGGCTGCGTCTGTCAGGGAGTCGGCCAAGTATGCGCTCGACCAGCTGTTCGACAACCTGTCCGCTGAGGCCAAGGTTCTCGGTCTTCTGCCTGTGCTTATGAAGTACCTTGGAAAGAAGTCTGGAAAGTGGCAGGGTGCGGTCGGCGCTCTTGAGCTGATGGGTCGCATGGCTGACAAGGCCAAGATTGGCATGGAGAGCCTCGAAGTCGAGCAGGAGAAGGATATTCTCCGTGAGGCTATGGGCAAGAAGCTCGAGGGCCTCATTCCCATCGTCGAGGGCTACATGCACGACCTCAAGTCTGAGGTTTGTAATCCCAGAAATGATGTGTATACTTGTACTAACAACTTTGCAGGTTGCTAAGCAGGCCGTCAAGACCATGAACAGCCTCACCACCCTCCTCCAGAACGACGATATCGCGCCCAGGATACCCCTCCTCGTTAAGGCCATCGAGGACCCCTCCACCCAGTCGCTGCAGAAGGCCATCCACGCCCTTTCGCAGACCACCTTCGTCGCTATCGTCACATCGCCCGTCCTTGCTATGGTCACACCTCTGCTCGAGCGTTCGCTGAACAACCCCAACACTACACAAGAAGTCACTCGCCAGACCGTCGTGGTTGTTGAGAACTTGACCAAGCTTGTCCATGACCCCATCGAGGCTCGCGCTTTCTTGCCCAAACTCAGGCCGGGTGTCAAGTCTGTCGTAGACCGCGCCTCCATGCCCGAGGTTCGTGAGATTGGTGGCCGTGCGTTGGCCGTCATCGACTCTGCTATCGCCGACAAGGATGGTAACGTCGAGCACGGCGCCCTTGCCCGTGTCTCGCCTTTCGAGGTCTCCCTGACTCTCGAGACACACATCAAGAACAACGGTGGTCTTCTGGGCTTCCCCGGCGACAACGAGGTCTGGGCGTCTGCTAAGGCACTCATCTCGGCCATGATCGCTGAAGATGTTCACGAGCGCCAGATCAAGCGCATTTCCTCGCTTGTCGCTCCCTACCTCCAGCCTCTGATGAACCCCGGTGCCGCTGAAAAGGTTTCTGAGGCTGTTTCTCAGTTCTACCTAGACGAGGACCACCGCAAGTTCGATCAGCCCGTTGTCGAGGACGACGGTGAGACCGAGATCGTCAACGCTACTTTCTCCCTTGGATACGGTGGTATGTTGCTGCTTTCGCACACTAACCTGCGTCTGCTCAAGGGCCACCGCTACGGTCTTTGCGGTCGCAACGGTGCCGGAAAGTCTACACTCATGCGCAGTATCGCGAACGGCAAGCTCGAGGGTTTCCCTCCTCAGGATGAGGTCAAGACCTGCTTCGTCGAGCACAACCAGGGTGAAGATGCCGAAATCACCATCCTCGAGTACATCGTCAAGGATCCTCGATTCAAGGATGAGACCAGGGAGCGTATCTCCGAGGTTTTGGAGGAAGTCGGCTTCACCTCTGGCCCCGAGGGCAGACAATCTCATAAGGTTGGCTCCTTGTCTGGTGGTTGGAAGATGAAGCTCGCGCTGGCGCGTGCTATGCTTATGCGCGCTGACGTCCTGTTGCTCGACGAACCTACCAATCACTTGGACGTCGCCAACGTTGCCTGGCTGCAGGAGTACTTGAAGAGCCACACCGAGATTACCAGTTTGATTGTTTCTCACGACTCTGGATTCCTCGACGCTGTCTGCACCGACATCTACCACTACGAGCAGAAGAAGCTCGTTTGCTACAAGGGTAATCTTGCCGACTTCGTCAGGCAGAAGCCCGAGGGCAAGAGCTACTACACCCTTTCGTCTTCGCAGGTCCAGTTCAAATTCCCACCTCCCGGTATCTTGACTGGCGTCAAGTCCAACACTCGTTCAATCCTCCGTATGACTGACTGCACGTTCACTTACCCCGGCGCTCCCAAGCCATCGCTTTACAACGCCTCCTGCAACTTGTCGCTCTCCTCGCGAGTTGCTATCATCGGTGCCAATGGTGCTGGTAAATCCACGCTCATCAAGATCCTGACTGGTGAAGTCGTTCCCCAGGAGGGCAAGGTCGAGAAGCACCCCAACTTGCGTATTGGGTACATCAAGCAGCACGCCCTGGAGCACGTTGAGATGCACTTGGAGAAGACGCCTAACCAGTACCTTCAGTGGCGTTACGCCAACGGCGATGACCGTGAGGTGCTGATGAAGCAGACCCGTGTCCTAACTGCAGAGGACAAGGCTCAGATGGAGACACCTATTGATCTTGGTGATGGCAAGGGCGCACGTCGCATTGAAGCTCTGATCGGTCGTCAGAAGTACAAGAAGACCTTCCAGTACGAGGTCAAGTGGCTCCATATGCTGCCCAAATTCAACACCATGATCTCCCGTGAGACACTGCTGGAGAAGGGTTTCCAGAAGCTCATCCAGGAGTTTGACGATCACGAGGCTTCTCGTGAGGGTCTTGGGTACCGTGTCCTTGAGCCCAAGGTCATCTCCAAGCACTTCGAGGATCTCGGCATGGACCCTGAGATCGCAAACCACAACGAGATCTCCGGTCTCTCCGGAGGTCAGAAGGTCAAGGTTGTGCTCGCCGGTGCCATGTGGAATAACCCTCATCTTCTTGTCCTTGACGAGCCGACTAACTTCTTGGATCGTGACTCACTCGGCGGTCTCGCCGTTGCTATCCGCGATTACAAGGGTGGTGTCATCATGATCTCCCACAACGAAGAGTTCGTCGGTGCGCTCTGCCCTGAGCAGTGGCACGTCATTGACGGTCGCGTCCAGCACAAGGGTCACCTTGCTGTCGACATGGCCCGCTTCGAGGACTCCTCCCGCCCTGGTTCGTCGGTTGCTAGCAGCAACGTCAGCTCCGCTGCGCCCAGCTCTGCTGGTACACCCATCGGCTCTGACACTGAGGGCGACATGAAGTTCAAGGCTAAGAAGAAGAAGAAGATGACCAAGAAGGAGCAGAAAGAGCGTGAGGTCAGGAGGAGATTGAGATACATTGACTGGCTCAACAGCCCTAAGGTAAGCCTTCTCGCCCCACACCGTCTCAACCACATACTAATTTGCATCAAGGGCACACCTCAACCTCCCAACACCGATGACGAGGCCGAGTAAACGAGTTCAAGACGGGAAACGATTTGTTGACACGACATGATATCACCTTAGACTTGTTGCATTGTCTGGCGTTCTAGAGGAAAATACTTGGGTTTTGCATTTCGAGTGCTCATAGACATGACGATCTCACGAGGTTGGCAATCTCTCTATTCAGCAAAATAAAAGCATCTTTTACACTTCCGTTCCTGCGGTTTCCATTTCCTTGGTGCTCTCTTGCCTCGGCTAACGCATGCGGTCGTGCGTGTAGCGTGACGTGCTCCTGCCGTCCCAACCTGGCGTCGTGATCTGTTCCTGCCTTGTGCCTCTCCTTTCTGGCTTCCGCATTGCAGTAGAAGATCTGCCAGCTTATCAGCCAACTTCGACACTACACCTCATCACACATGCTTACCACTAACAGTACCGTCGCGAAGACAATGACAACGCCAGCGTGATAACGAACAATACAACCGCGACCATGACCAGCGCGACAGTTCCGGTAATGGCGCCCGCATTGTCCTCCACCCAATCTGAGACTTCTCGTCGAGGCTCGATCGCTATCTGGCCGTATTTAGCACCTACTTGGTCAGGTACAGGCGAATTTCTTTTAGAATGTCCTATTCTTACCATCATAGAAGGTCACTTCTGCACTCGTCATTCGGCTTGTGGCATCGGGGTGCATGCGCTCTTTACTCTCAGCATCCTTGCACGCGCTGAACGCGGTGCTGATTCAGCCCAGGCCGTGTCGATATCGTGGTTGTAGTCTGAGTAAGTGAATGATGAGGATGTGCGAAGTCGGGCGGAGAAAGGGAGTACAAGCGTCGAGCTCGCTGAGAGCGCAGAGACTTGCGCTTGCTCTCACCTTCACCTCCACCTCGACTGCTGGTGCTTGGGTTGTTACGACGAGACGCCCTATCAGATGCGGAGTTGCGGCAGTATGCCACCGACAGACCTAACCGCGATGTGACTCACCTTGACAACGTCCTTCGGAGAAGGGATTGGGTGACGAAGGTGAAGATTTGTTGTTGCAAGACTTGCAGAAGACGAGACCCTTCGTCAACCGACTGGCAAATTCTGTATTGTGGTTGGCCGGATGTCTGCCGACAAGGGCAGAAAAAGCCGCAAAGGCAAAGACGGAGAGGCCAAGCGGGTGCAGCTTGATCGAGCTACAAATGTTCGAAGGCGACGCGATGAAGGTCATTCTATTGGCGACAGACTGGGGCAGAATGTTCCTGTACCATACACTTTCAAGTGTGTTCAAACTACCTTCAACAAGATGTTGGGGTCCCACCAGCTCGAGTGGACTGCGGAGAAGGCGCAACCTGCCAGAATGGCCGTCGATGTCAAGCAGTGCCTGGAGTCACTGAGAACTGGACCGGGCTGATCAATATCTGAGATTCTCGGCAAGACGCTATCTTTTAATTGTCCAATCAAAACGCTCACGTTGTTGTTTTATGTGCTTTGAAGCTTTATACCCACTCGTTAGTCTGTTACCGATAGACTGATTCTCTACTGCTTCGCTATCATGCTTCAAAGGCTAAACCAACCTGAAAGAACTTTCTATTTGAGATTCGGCATTTTGTAGCTAATAGGTGTATGAACCAATTACAAACGTATGGTATGAATGTGCTGAGTACCTCCAAATTGTTTCCACTTTCGAAGATAAACCGCTCGCAGTCACTTTCCATCGTGGCGAGGGCAATCAATCTTTAGTAGGTGAGGAGAGCTACACCTGGAGAACTCGATGCCGCTGGAACTTGAGCATCTCTTATTATCTTCGCTCGAAGAAGTATAGTGCGAAGCCCTACTGAGGCACAGTCGCGTAACCAAGCCTTTCTCCTGCCTTCCTCTACGTGTCCTGCAACTCAGCCACGTAGCACAGACTTCTAAGAGATCAGGGTGATCAGTACCGATTCTAAGCTACAGTTTATGAACTACTAGCCACACGCCCACCGCCAGACAAGACTCAGAGAGGAAATCGACCTGCTTCGCCCACTATGAGGCACCGGAGACATCTTCGAGAACATTCTCTTTGACAATCTCTTACGATTTCTAGCACAGTTGGAGCTGGTGCTTCTTGTGCTCAAGTCTCCAAATCTCCCCTCGCTCTACATACATGTAAATCAGTTGAGTCTATCCGTTAGCGAAAAAGTTTCTAGGGGTGATGAAGATCCTGGGGTGCTAGTATGGCTTAAGGCAGTCCTTGAGGCGACGCCGCCCTTGCATGAACCTCTTGAGTCAAACACCGTTCTCAGTCAGCTAAATTCCCTCCATCTTAATCAAGTCAAGTTTAGCGTTGATCTATTTTGGGTATTCTACATACCGTCCCTGCGGTTTCTGAACCTTGCGAGTTGCGGTTTTGACTCTGACACATCCCATAGTCAGATCAGACCGCAGGACTGGCCAATTTGAGGACCTTGCTCAGATATATAGCACCTGCAGTTCGACGATGCCTATGCCGACTCTCTGGTTATGATCACACCGCTGGTTGAGAGCTGCATAGCTTTGTCCAGCTTTACGATTTACGAGGCTGCAGATGACGATCCTAGCGATCAGCTGCGATACTGCGGCGCATTGTTGGGATCACTGGGTCCCCGTGTAAGCACTTTGAATAGCTTTCGATATGTGCACCACGAGATATCATGGTTCTATGTCCTGAGATGGAAATTGCCCGCATCGAAGGTTTCGATCAGTTCAACAGTCTGCAGTCCCCTGAGGTGCCTTGGACAATCAATGCTCGTGGGCAAGCCAGTAGCGTAGTTCAGCGGCTCGGACAACATTCCAAGGGAAGATTGGGAAGGCCACCCAAGCATGACAGATGCTCTGCCACCTAATCTGCGGTCGTTGGCATGCTAAGATGAGCAGTCGGTCGAACCGGTCTCATTCCACAACGACGCTATTCTGAGCCTGTTGTTACCTGTGGCAGGGATGCAATCGGTGAACATACGGGAGTTTTATTCCGTGCACGGTGTGTGGAGAACAAAAGCTGCTCTACGATGTGATCATACGCAGACACAAAAAAGCCTTCGAGATGGTGGATTCGACTCCGAGCTTGAGCTGAGGAAGCTCAAGACGCAACCACGAAATCCTATGGATCCTTTCTAGGTGTCGGTCGGAGAAGGTCCAGGGCGACTTGGTGAAGACAGGACTGATGTAGCTTGTCAATCAAGACACATCAGGACCACTTTGTTACGTAGGTGCAGGTATTTGACGTTATTGTTATTGATCGAAGGGGAGGGTGTTCATCCAACATGAGCCAGCTTCGACTCCTGGTGAACCAAGGATTCAAACTGAGTAGCTACCGCATCCTCGAGTGTGCTTTCCTCCATCAGCACCGCCCGCCAATCAAAACTTCTTAGAAACCACAGTCAGTTGCGCTTGTAGAGCTGCTCTTTTAGTGACTTCTGCATGATTGCGCTATCTCTTTCTCTCAAGCCATGGTTGCGACTTCTACTTTTGGCAATTGTTGTATCAGCGTGAGGGACTAACATCGCCCTCAAGGCATCACTCAGCTATACAGGGGTTATCGGTCCTTAGACATGTGACGTCCTGCTCAGAAACCGAGGCTACAAGTTCGAGCTGGAGTTGATATTGCAAGGCATAGATGTTCGGTCATAGAACCAACACGACGGGGCAGAGTTAGCTGCAACAGCACTTACAGTGAGGCCTCCAGGAACACGTCTGAATTGTGATGAACTCGCAGAGAATCAGTAACTCCTGACGCGAACTTCCAGAGTCTGTGACATGCAGCCAACCCCTTTTGTTGCTTGACAGAGCCTGGTCCCTGGTAGACTGTATACGTTGTGTACCAACTTTCAAGTTTTCCAGATCTTTGCCACAATTGCCTACAACGTAAAGTGAAGCAGCACAAATGGTATCCACGCCGAACTCTCTGTCGTGGGAATTGCCAGATTGAGGCAAGAGCAACCGTATCCTAGAAGGGCAGTGACACACATTGGAACATCAGACACAACGATTCAACGTAGCCAGACTCTTCCTATTTCACATATGCGCACACGTATCCAATATTGTATTGCCCCGTCTCGAGCTGCCAGGCGGTCCGCGACGAGTGAGACCGGAAGAGTCGACACAATGGCGACATTGACCGACTCGCGATCTGTCCCGAGCGTTCGGAGAGATAGTGGGGCTCGGTCTCGGTGGACGATAGACCGGGGGATCGACCAAAGACTCTGATCTTTTACGTTGACGTCTACAGTCCGGAGCCATTATGTTTCAGCCTCTGCAAAGTTTCGGTACATGCCATGGCGCTGTGTGCCTGAATCTCCACACACCGTTCAGAACAAAGGTCAGGAGTCATTCGGGCCTTGCATTGGCTTCGCTTTGGTAGGCGACGGCGTGTAGACAGTTTATGTTGCGTCACGGCTTCGAGAAGTTGGCTAGCCGGGAGCCGGTGCTTCTTGGGTCGATAGTGAACCTTAAAGATTTTGGTCGTGAATCATGGGAGATCTAATGTCGGCAATGCTCCCAGCCGCTCACGGGTGTTGCTTTCGCGAGTTTGACGATGTGGCGCTTATGGCACCTTCCACATATTGTCCCACATGCTCCACATGCGGCTCTTGGGGATGACACCCTGGAGAGCAGAGGGGAATTGAGGATGGAGGTTAACGCTAGGACCATCTTCAGGGTCCACAAGTCCGCAAGAGGCTCACGCTAGGTGCAGCTTTGCACGCCCGTTCGTTGATCTGATGTGCTTGCGGATACTCCATGCGTTGATCATCAAGTCGTGCGTACGCGTCGTTTCTTGAAACAATTGGCACGCTGAGAATTGTATGCTGATCGGTGTAGGGGTATGACAGCTCCACTCTCAGTGACATATCGAGGGTCAGTGTTGATGATGATGCTTCCGTGGCAGCACCAGTGTCCGCCGGCAAAGGACGCTATCAACGCTGATTGTGTTACGTACAGTCGCTTCTTAAGCTATCACATGTAAGCTTGTGACATTCTTTGGTGTTGAGGCACAACGCAAAATTCGGATCTCGGCGAGCTGCTCCGGCTAAGCGAAAAAAATTCTCCGTAGTCACATCACGTATGCTGCTTGATTGTGCGGTCTCTGGCAACACAAAGCAATCAATGTCTCTGACGGCTGTGATGTGGTCACCATTTGGTTACCTTTACCCGTGTTTGACAATGCTGACGTTATATAGCTTGTACAACAAAGCTCTTTATCAAAGCGTAGCAAGCCCGGCTGGCACAATCGGTAGCGCGTGAGACTCTTAATCTCAAGGTTGTGGGTTCGAGCCCCACGTCGGGCTGTTTTTTTCTGCAATCTTGTCAAGAGCTGAAGTCGATTGACCAATTGGTCGTCGAGGTAGCTTTTTTTTGCTTGGGGTTGTGGATTTGCGGGTGAAGGTTCTACGCGCGCTAGTGGTCCCTAAAGCACATGGCACCTTCTTTGAGGCGCGAGCACTTCCCACTTGCATGCGGGGCAAGTGCAAGCTCGCTCGCGTGTTGTTGAGGCTCTGCTGCGACCACTAATTGCGCCTGTCTGCTGCTTAGGCACCGGTCGTACGGCTATTCGCTGAGGGCACATCCTCACCTCGCGCAACTGCTTAAAAGGCACCTGCTAGAAAGGCACCGGCAGAAACAAGCAGCTCCCTACTCTAGTAATCTGCTCCATCGGGAAGCTGCTAGATGCGCTCGAGAGTCTCATAAACCAGCATCGAGATCTCACGGGCGTCAATCTTTGCACTGTTGTAAAACAGGTCCGCGTCAACACCTGCATCACTCATTGCCGAATGCTACTTCGTTGGACACCGACGCAAGGGCTGGGTGAACTTCCACATTTAACTAGACTGCCTTCACGTGGTGCTCCGGATGTAAGGATCCATCTAGGATGTAACGATGCGCATCAGGCAGCTCGTTGTGGTGCCTTTGTGTTACTGTAGAGCATCTGATCCAGATTCGCCGCTGAGCATGCAGATTTGCATGTTTCCCATAAGCAGCATAGGCGAATGCGAGTTGAGTTAGCCGCCTAAGCGCTGAGAAATCCAACATGCACGAGACCGTACTCGGATCTGCACATGTTCGCACACGAAGTACGCGAGACTTTGTGCATATGGACAGGGTACTCCTCGGACGGTTCAACCCTCCGACTTCACCGGTCAGAGCGAGGCTCTGCAAATAGCACAGGCTCAGATGAGCTGATGTTCATTACATGGGTCATGCTAGTCAGCATAGTTGTAGTAGATGCCTCGGGTACTCGTGAAAAGACCGCCATAGCTCTTCCGAGGGCCGAGACGATTGAACACTCGTGAGACCCTCATCTACGCCGTTGCTTCACCATCAGGCAACGCAGGGACACAGTATTCGCTTCATGCGGGTGATCAGTGATGCCAAGAGACTGGAGTGCAGAGTGCATATGTACGTGTACGATGGAGTGCATGATCAGTGCTGACAGGACCATCAGCATCAGGTCGCCGTCGTACAAGATACGCAGCACGGTGGATCGTTGAGAACTGGACCTGCATGCGTATGGACATTCTGCGCATGGTGCACGGGACCACGGTTGGACGGATCATTGATTCCGTGTCGATGCGCCTTGTACTATTGACTTTCGTCGATCCCCGTCCACCGACCAGGTCAAGAGTCTTGTGTCTGCTTTGCATAGAAGCTCCAACAAGTTCTAGATGGATTCCTCCGTGCGGCGTGGTCGCCGTCAGAAATTAGAATGAGAGACGGTGCGGAACGGAACGTGACCGTGAGTGACAGGCACGGGCTCGAAGCAGGGTGTGGATGGACTACGTCGATCGATGCAGGTTGCTCTGCAGCTTGCTGTGAACTTTGCCGCGTACAGACGATGCCGAAGTTCTGGAACTCTCCCCGGCCGTATGGTTTCGGGACGCCGAACGAGCGTGCCGAACGCACATGCTGGGCTTGTTAGCGAAGGACGTTGATGCTTGTGTCATGAATTTCACACGATGTGACCTTCCTTAACGGCCGCTTCGCGCGCTTGTCGCTCTCGGACTTCGATTGGGCATCATGCTCGCCATGACAGCATATTTGTGGCTTACGGAGATAACTTGAGGTGGTGTGGGGATAGAGTAACGCTGATGGATGTGAGAGTGGGGATGAGATACTCTGTGCAGAAACACGTCCGAGATTTTGTCCTCCTAGCCGAATACGGAAACGCGCGCTCATTGATGTCAGAAGTCGCGACTAAGCATGATCCTGCATGAACAAGGTGGAACTTGATTGCTGTCTTGTGAGTACGTAAACATTTCTGATGATGAACTGTGCTGTTCTAACATTCACTGGCCCTAACTTAGCGTGCAGGCGCGCATTCCCCTAGCGCAGGTATCCGTGCTCCTGCAGCAAGACCAGGTCACGCCCAGCTCTGGAGCTACACTTGTTTACTTGTACTTCCGGAGTTGTTCATAACAAGTTCCTTGTATCTTGTTCAATACGTTCATAACTTACGTCGACGTCCTTTCTTTAGATACGGTCATCTCGCGCGCATCCTCCCATGGCGGTAATCTCACCGGTCAGCGAGGTCGCCGGGGTCTTCCGCTTTCCCAGAGACAAGCTCGTTCACGAATCGTGAGAACGATCAACGTCCACACTGCCTTTCCCCGGCGGCGACCTTACTGTGTAAAGCATACGGCGCAGCAATGACGGGCCTCCCTCCCGGCTGTGTGGTAGCGGGAAGGCTAATCTCGAAGAGCAAGTTCCTGTGTCACCATCGCATGAGTTGGCGTTATTAAGGATGAGGAAAGAGACTTAAGCGCAGCTGGGCATCGTGCGCGACACAAAAGCGGGGCTTGATCTCCGAGTTACGGTTGTCGGGAACGTTTGAGATTTGTGAGTCTGGAGCAAACAGCCTTGAATGAATGTCATTATAGGTGCTAGGATACGCTCATCGGTTGCATTTAGTCAAACGTCAAAGAAACTCTAAATAATAGCTGACGGAAAGCCGTTGCAGCCGTTAAGATTAAAAGGCGTTCAGCTTTCCGGTAAGGTTCATTGCCGAGGCACCTCAACTATAGGTCGATCTAAGCATTGATTTTCAAAGACTTTGTAAGAACGGGTATGGGGTCTCTCTCTCGTATTCGGTCGACTCGGTGCTTCTTTTGTTCGCTGGCAGCCGGGCCGCATCGCTTACAGGCTCGAATTGAATGTGCAAAGATAGAGCCGTGGGTTCTTGAGTCGTGTCTTGCTGTGAACATGGATCGGATTCCTTTCCGATAAGTGCACCGAACAATGAATTACTTGGGACTCATATTGGAGAGGCAGTACGTCCGTTCAAACGCTCTGACTGGTCCATGCTGCAGGATGTAGTTCCGGTGCATGCTCGAGCCTGTGAGTTGCAAGTGGGTATCCTCGCGTGTTTTGCCCAAGTCAGCATCGAACGTGATTGCCCTGGCCTAGCCTTCTTTGCCATGTGGAGGCCATGTGTGTCGAGGATCGCAATCGCCAGGCATTTGCCCGAAGATAACACCAGCGGTGCTGTATGGAAACGGCAGCTTGATGCGCAGCCAACAAGAGCTCAAGGTGTCGTCGCAAGAAGAAGCGGCGCGCCTGTCAGATCGGTGCTGCAGCTGCATTGACGACATGCAGACCCCCTTTTCGTTTGATGTCTGACATTATCCAAAAACCAAGTCCAGACGATATGGGTGTCGAGACAGTAGTCGAGTACGCTACATAAGCGTAAAAATAGTTCAGAGAAGTGCATTTGAGAGACGATGAGGGTGTTGGAATACCCAACATCCTCATCGCGAATCACGCTCGCTTCATGTTCTAAGCTAGAAGCTCATGTGTAAGCTCTTCTTCTAGCCTATTCCAAATGTCCAACGCCGCCAGATCAAAGCTGCCCTATTTATACAAACGAAGTCGAAGAAGGAATTTGAGACCAGGTGCCTCAAATGAGACTTGACGGAGCCGTCAATCTATGACAAGCTCTTAGCTGTCCATTTCGTAAGGTGATAGAACCGAGAGAATCGATAGTGAAAATGCGGTGTGCAAATGATCGAATAAGAAGCGCGTTGGCCGCGCGTGTACAAAAATCCAACTTTTCCAGACACAGTCGTTCTCAAAATGGTATCATGCGCCCGAGCATCCGCGAAAAATGCCACCCGCCACCGGTGACAGTGAGAAACGTTAGTCGACTCTAGCATTGAGTCGTGAGAAGTATTCCGTGGGGTTGGATGTTGGAAGTGTTGTTGCAAGCTGAAGTGCCCAGTACTATCTTGTTGAATCATGGGCCGGAGTAGTATTGGGGTACCCCATGCTGTGTGTAAGCCATTGGCGGTGCGCCTTCTTCTTGCACTTGGTCTAGATGTCCAGGCTCTGCGTACCATTGCGCGCTCATCGATCGACTGGGAACGTGCATTGGTGACATCTGATTCTGTTCGTATGAGTTCCACGCTGGAGGATAGAACTGGTGAGATTGAAGCACTGGAGCTGAAAGAGGGCCAGATGTTGATCCTGCCATGGTGCTTGTGTTCATGGTCGACTGGTTGGTATCTATGCTGGTTGGGTACGGGTATGGTGAGGTTCTCCGCCCAAAGTCTTGCTGAATCCCAAGTCCCTGACCGTGGTATTGCTGTGGTAATCCTTCAATGTTCCCGTAAGACATCGATCGCGTAGGAGGTTGCTGGTACGATGGTTGTTGGCTCCATGCTGGGCCTTCATTCGGATGACCGTATGACATTGTCGAACTTGTGCTCATGGTCGCTGGAGTGTGGACTCCAGAAACCCCGGATTCGCTTCCGTACACGGAGTTTGCTGTAGATGGGGATTGCCTCCAGTATCCGGCGTTTGCATTCGGGCTTTCCGCTACCGTTGAGGATGGGAGGTAGCTAGTCGTTGGAGGCCATTGCGTTTCTATGGGAGGGGGATACGGGTAGGTTGAGTGTTGCACTGCTATACAAATTAGCAAACTCAACCTCATTGATAGGAGGGTAGAACCTACCTCCACTCGATGTTGGCGTATGATGTGGATCCATGTCCTGATCGCCAGGGTACCCATAGGGCGCGTTCGGCGCAGCTGTGGGACCACCATGGTATGGAGGTCTGAACTCGCCGATCTTATCTCCTGTATGTGATCCGTGATGTCTTGGGGAAGAGGCTACAGGTGTTGTTGGCGTCCCTGTGCTTAGGTCTTTCACTGCGCCGGAAGGCCGTTGTGTGTCGATGTTATGCTCTACTGGGAAGAAGTTGCACTCTTTCTTCAGTCGAATACAGTTCGAGCAGCGGCCTTGTGGATCATCTGGTGCTGAAAGACATCGAATCTTGCGTCGTCGACAGTGACCTGAAGTCGTCAGTGGCAGTCCTTGGGATCATGTTTGCGACGCAAAGCCCAATGCTTTGTTAACATACCGCACGCGACCGATGTCCGGTGGTACCCAAGCTTGTTGCGGGCCTTGTTGCTTGTCGGCGACAGCTCACCTGATTGTCCAAGAGCCAGGTTGCGCATGTGTGGCGTTGATGTTGATCGTCGAAGTTCTCCAGGTACCTTACTTTTTGACGAGCGTCTTTTCTTGCTGGCTTGCTGAAGCGCGTGAAGGGTGGAGTCAGGTCCTGTCAAGGTGTTTTTGAACTCCAGATGGTCCGTTGGACTTTGAACAGAAGCAGGCTCGGGAGCAAGACCATCGACGCCAGGACTGTGGTTCGGAGGATTAAAGGACATTACGTTACTGATGGGCTGTATAGGTAACGGGCGATCTAGTCTGGAAGCGGTCTTCTTCGCACGGCGGTCCGTTCCCACAGCCATGTGCAGCGCGGTGTTGTCGCAATTCCGGAATCTGAGCGCACGAAACCAGACAGTGCATTGAAGAAGTCTGGGAATATGAGCATCAAATGTTTAAAGTTCGGGAGGTACCCACCGCGCAGATGGGAGCCTAAGCAATATGCGTACCTAGAAGGTCAGGCAAGATGACTTCTAAAACGTTGGAGCCCGCACTAGATCGTGATTCAAGACGGGAGCAATTGGCGGAGGCGATTGCGGGCGATCGACCATGCCATGGGTCTTTAGGCGCAATGGGTGTTATGGGCGATAATCCGACGGGTTAGGGCCAAACAACAGTAATAGTCCGGGTCCAGAAGTAAAGACCAAGTGAAAGAGGATGGTGAAGCACTGGTGCACTGTCCTGTATGTAAGCTAGCTGCCACCACCGCAAGACCGCAGGGACCACTTTCACGACCAGCAAAACGACAGGCGCCAAAAGCAAAGCCTGCTCGAGACGAAAAGATTTAGGGACTTGATGTTGAATTTTGGAACGCGCTGTTTGGCTGAATTGGGTGGATGGATAAAAGTGGCGAGGCGACACACGCTATTGCCATACTGGGCCAGTTGCGTTCGAGTGCCCAATCACCCATTTCGCCAGAGGATTTTGCAGGCATCCTGGTGGCTTGGCCTCCATAAGACGATCTTGTGCCAGTGTGGAAGGAGGGATTAACAGATCCCTGTACAGATGGCGCAGACCAACTGATGTGCGGGATGGATGAAAGCTCGCTCGCAGGTGGACGAGTCCGTGCGGCGTCGTCTTGCTCCGACCCACGGACACTTTTAATCCCACCACACCATCGATGGTTGACAGCCAGGCCGATGACACGACGGTAGCCGCCGCCTAGCGTCAGCGGCTGGCGTAGTCCACATTGCTAGGCGGGCATGAGTCTTTGTGCCCTTGAACCTTGGAAGCTGTCGACGGCAGTTTTCGCAGCTAGTCGGCCACCGCACGTCGTTCCGAGGGGTTCATCTGTAAGGGGCCCACCTAGACGCACGCTGCAGGACCCGGAGACGTCAATTTAGCCCGGCTCTGTGCGCTGAGCGAGGCCTGGGGAACGCGGTCGCATCAGGGGTATCTTTTTATCAACATCGCTGGATCTGAGATGACGAGGACGTTCATGGAGACAGGGCCGAAATGCCTGAAGCCAAAGCTGACGCGCTTAGTGGAGACGCACGAATGGCGGCGCCTGCTCGTACTGCTGTGACGTTCCAGCATACGGCGACTCCAGCAGTGGCCCTTCCACCTCCGTGCAGACGATATTCGCTGTTGCTGGAAGTCCGCAAGAAATGCAGGGATGACGCTGGCGTGATTTGCTGGCGCCGGCACTTGCAGCGAGTGCAGTCACGCTGTGACAGATGAAGGAGTCCTTTCTCCACAGTCGTTCATCTCGCTAAGGAGGTCCTGAGGAAAGTCTTTAATTCATTTCCACACGCGTCATCGTGAGCAGAGGCCTGCGCTGTCGCTGCGCCTGTTGCACAACAGATGTCACTGGCTCCTGCGATTGGTGGTACGCGCGATGGATGAATCGTTAATATTGGAGCGCTGAAAGGCTAACAGAGGCCTGACCCAGCGCAGTGGCTCTGAAGACGTGCATGACGTTCACCACAAAGAAAGGTCTGGGCGATTCCACTCATGGCAATCGCACGTGGGACTCGCCTGATCAAAGCTAATCGGGCCTTCCGACCATGCGTCTGTTGCGAACGCAGGTAGGCAGGTCGAGACAACGCTCACCAAGTGCTTGCCGGTGATGGACGCTCCCCGACGGCATTTCCGTCATCTCCCCACATTGGCGCGCTGGAGCTGTCTCTTAGTGTGGTGGCCTTGCAGCAGACGACATTGCGGCGTTGCGCGTTTTCTTTGCCTATTTGGAGCATATGTCTCTGTCAACATCGGGGACTTTCTGTGCGCTCAATGGCCAGGAAGGAGCTACTCATTTCAACCACCCACCTTGGGTGTGTCAGCGTCCGCAGCAAAGCACCGAAACTTCCTCTGCTTTGTCCCTGCAGAGCGAATTAGCTTGGTTCCTGCTGACTCGGTATTGGCTCCATCGATACCAGGTCGTCGGATTTCTATAGCCGAGCCTCGCGGAGCGCGAAAGTGAGGCTCGATTCGGTCATCCTGTGTTTGTGCTGCGACTCGTACCTGCCCCATCCAAACTGGTCTTGGCCCGCTAGTTGTAGACTCCACTTCAGAGATTGTGGAATTTTGTGAACGCCAACATTACAAGCTACGCAAATGCAACCACAACCATCAGCAACCCGGCGCTATCTCGTGGCTAAGACCTGCGCTCTTGCAGGTTGCATTAGGCTGTTCTGCAAAGTAGGCAAGTCACTCCGGAGAGCGCACGGCGCGTCATTGCAGGGCGCCACTCAGAAGAGAGTGCAACAAGACCGCTGATCAAAGCACACATATTCGCTATGAGATCCAAGCAGCTGTGGAAGCAGTGGCATTTTGGCCAGTGAGGCGCACTACCACCGAGGACATGCAGTCATACAAGATCTTCATGATTCAGCATACGATTACTACTAAATGACCTTCACAAAACCCTGTACAAGCAACGACAACGACGGCTGTGATTTTCCGTGGATCAGCAGCAGACACCACCACAACACCTCCGATCAGACGATTATTCGAAAAGTTGCTTGGACATGGCTACGCAGGTATTCCAGCAGGCATAGATCAATGTCGGTCCCAGGATGTCACCGGGATGCACCAACATAGATGCTGCAACCAGGCAACGAGTGTTTCCCATGTCTTTCCATTTACAAAATGTACACGCTCAACAAGACGAGCATGAAATCGTACTTGAAGCCCCGAAACAGTCTTCAAACTATTACGCGTCCGAACGGTCGGGCCCATTATCAGCTCAGACAGCCGCGATCGTAGCTCAATATCCCGGCGAATCAGGCCACACGAGACGTTGCGACTCTTCCAAGCACGACGTTTTTGGTGTCTGTAAGACCACTCATAGCGCCGTACATGTACGCTATCTATTGCCCGTGAACCGAAAGTTGTGGAAGACAAGAACCAAGTGCTCTTCGCAAACGCCCATCTTTGGGTTGCCTTTGATGCTAACTTGCAGTAGCAAGTGCATCAAGACCCAGGATCCAGGTTGGCCCGCCGAAATATCCACCGTGTCATCGAAGAGCTGAACCGCAACGTTGGACTCTATACGACAACGCATGCATAGCTGGGACGGAGGAATTCTTCTTCTTCTCACCCAGCAATCACAACACCAGCAACTGATCCTAGCCCACCCTACTACTCCCAGGACGCGCAATTCGTCTCGACTAATGCCGCGCTCCCTACTTTGACTCTGCTCAAGGCTGTCACGACCAACGATATTGCAGATCCTGCTTGTTCAAGTTATATCTCCGCTACCTAACGGTCCCGTTTAAGCTAACCGCAGCACTGGGGCTTTGTGTGAAACAGCTGGTGAGATCGGAGTATAGTCCGAGTCTGTCCAATCCAGCTCATTGGACGCCACGACCGATCACATCTCATGTCATACTCCATAACCGTCTCTTTCTTTGATAGAGTTCTCGCTTTGAAAGCAACCGATAGCCTAAGTTAGACCGGAGAGCGAACACCCGAGTTTTTAGGCCATTGAGACAGCGCGTGGGCTTTAAGGTTGCGCCGTTATGTCGGGCCTTCACGACGTCGAGGAGCACTAAGACAAGGCGCAACAGATCGCAATCTTCTGGCTCTCTAGGCTATGGAAGGAATCGTTTGCGATTTATCACATGCCTCTTTGTTGTGCTCTGTTGTGTCTCTGAAGGCCCTCACTCATTTTCAGCTCATAAGCGCCCCTTTCTGCCTGGAACTACTCATGGCAAGCTCCGTGTTTACCTATCCGGGATCTCATCGGCTTTAACCACCCAGACGATCTCGAGGCTGTCACTACACTTCGCGCGGTCACTGTCATGTAACTCGATGCCTGAATTTGACATCCAATCGACAACTCGCTGACCTTGGAGAGGGCTCCACATGCAGCCTTGCAGTCCATAAGCGCGCCAGTGCAACCTTCCCAGGATCCGCACCACCAGAGCATGCACGCTTCACTGGGCGTACCTTTACGCGCTCAACAGCATCAGAGACCGGTCTCGTGCAAGCCTCTCTAGCCGCACGTCACCAAGCTACCCTATTAATCACATTGGCTGGATGCACATCCGCCACTCCTACAGCCGCAACGCATGTTAAGATCGCCGTTTCGCTACCGATCAACAGTGAGCCCATTCTTTCCAGCTGTTCAAGGGTGCAGGTTGAGAATGCCATACTGTCCCAATTGGGTCAATTACATCATAGGGCCCATTTTAGGGCTTAGGCGTGGACCCCGCGCACCCTTCGTGCCACTGCTTCGATAGCCTAATGGAAAGTCCCTCGATTCGACTCGAAGCTGTCGAATTACCATGTTCGGTTGAAGTCGGTATTGGTCCGTTGCCCTGAAGCTTGTCAATCTTCCAGAGAGTTTTGCCATGAGTTACGCGGCTCTCAATTGCGGATCCACTCCATCTGCCGATTGACAACGCCGATCAGATGAAAGTGCCGCCAGCAGTCTTGCAGACCAACAAGGTCGTATTCGCTACAGGTCGGTAGTCACATCCCAGGGTTTCGCCAGAATGCATGCTGTAGCGACTGAAGAGATCGAGCTAAGGTGCGGACACGAGGACGTACCGGATGAACCCCGCTGTCGAGCATCCCAGGCCAGAGACTTGGGAGTTAGAGCCATTGGCGAGCTACCATGCACAACACCGGATGCTCGTGCCGTATGCACAGCGCTAGCATAAAGGAACATGATTGGAACAGTGGCACGTCCAGGACTACCTTCGCACTGGCCGTACATCGAGCTAGGGCTACGCTATCATCCATGATTTGAGAACAACACCTCTCCAGAAAACGCGTTCGGAGACCGACCTCGGAGCATTCACCGACATTGTGTTTAATTTACAACAGCGATCAGAAAGCCATCGTAGTTCTTGTCTCCGACCGTCTGGACCACTATGCCGTCAAGTCTCTCATCACGTCCAACGTTCTCGACTACACGACGCGCGCCTTCGATCCTCGGGTCCCCCGAATCCTGAGCAAGTTGTCCCTTCCTCACGACATTGTCGACGATGATGCAGGCTCCAGGCTCACACAGCTCATGCGCGGTGTTGACGTAGCTCCAGCTGTTCTCCTTGTCTGCATCGATGAACACGAGTTGGAACTTGCCCAACTTGCCCAGCTTGACCTCCTCCACAAGCTTAGGCAGGATCTCGACTCCTGGACCGAGACGTATATCCACTCGATCTGCAATACCAGCATGTTCGATGTTCGACTGCGCAACCTTCGCATGGTGTTTATCTACCTCGACGCTGATGACTTTGACGTCCGGGCTTGCATTGGCGAGCCAGATGGTTGAGTAGCCACCGAGGGTGCCGACTTCGAGGATGCTCTTCGCTCTCAGTAGGCGCGCCTGTAGCTGGAGATACTTCCCCTGCGAGGGCGATACGGCGATATCAGGCAGGCCTTGCAGTTCGGAGTTCGAAAGTGCATGCTCGAGCACGTCATTAGAGGGCGATGTGCGCGATACGGGGTGGAGATGGGCAAGCGAATACTTGTCAACTGCGCTCCAGCGCGGGTCCTTCTCGTAAGACTGTCCTTGTCCTGACATGATTGTATCCGAGTGCGGCTCAAAAGTGGGTGTACAGCTTAAGGGTAAGTTATGCGAGCTCTCGACAGGCGGGGTTTTGGTCGCTTTATACATGCTCCCTTGGTACCATCATTGGGAGCATGTCGTGATGCTACGTCTCGTGACTTTGGTTGCCTGTTCGTGATGGCAGTGCCATTGGTCGTACGGATTGGGAGAGGCTTTTGCCGTAGGTGGAGAGCTGCACAGCTTACGTAGCTTGCATCAGATAAGCTGACGTCCGAGAAGCATCTCCGAGATCGGCAAGCTCTGCTTACTCTCTCAAGTCTACTTTCACATTCGAACGCACGCTCGACTGAGTCACACGAAGCATGCGAAGAGTCCGTGACCAACCCATCAAGTTTTGCAGGCATACGTTGTCCGCGGCCGATTGTAAAGTTGGCCTTTCCGCAAGGGTCTCCGGGCTGTTCAAGGTGCCTGTTTGGGATAGATGAGCACAACAGCGCAACGGACATCCAGAATCTCGACTGCTGTAAGTAGGCGATCAAATATCGTGTTCTTGCATTGTTTGATAGCTAATGTGTGATTGCAGGCACTGAGCCTCCACGAATTAGATACACTCCACCTGGCCTTCCCCATTTTCAGACCCAGCTTGTGGAGACAGTGCGGGCAGGCGCTTGTTTAGGTCGACAGCCGGAGCGCCCTGCGCGCTGTCAGCCTCTCTCCTCGGCGAAGCTATCTTTATCCCAACGAGCTGTCCGTGTCTGCGAGCCGCGCTTGCTCGAAGAGCTTGAGGCATGCCTTCTGAGTGTTTGGTGGGCCGCGGCGAAGCCGGACTATGGTCGGTGGCAGGTGATGGGTACGTGTTGCGCCTATCAGTAGGATTGCACACGTCTTGTGGGGCATGCTTCGACCCCATCAGTTCCCGGCCTTGCTTGCTGACGCTATCCATCAATGTCTCACCACGTTCGAAGGCCCGAGACGCCTGGCACGCCCAGTCTGGACTGTCGCTGTCGAGGTCTGATATCTCCAAAGATCTCCTGGGCTGGATATCGATGCTCAGCTTGTGAAAGCTCATCTTTGTTGACCCGGATCTAGAATGTCCCCTTGTCGAAGCGCTGCTTCGTCGTCTGATGAAGTCCAGGGCGCCCTTTCTCGGCGAGGCTGGCGCAGATGACACGGCCGGAGCAGGCCTTGGATGCTCGTACTTGTGGCTTGTGAGGGTCAAGGTCAACCTATATAAGGCATCAAGAGGCGAATTAGTGTATGCGTTATGACGTTCGAGGAGCGCCTCATGTGAGGGGATCGATGAAAGAGAATCAGAAGCCTCCTGAGAATAGCGTTCTACCATGCGATCATAATCTTCCTCTTCGCTGTCAGCCGCTGTCGGGTCTAGCTGACCCTGCGTCGCGATTGCTGCTATTCTTCTCTTTCCCCTCTCCCGCCTGGATGCTGACGAAGATATGCAGTTGGCGGCAGCCATACGGTAGCTTTCGTCGGTTCCCTCAGGGCGATTCCCACGTGAGATCTCAGAAAGGCCTTGCATAGTCTCGATGGCTTCGACAACATCTTCAGACTTCCAGTAGTCGGCGTCTTCGTCTCCTTCGAAAATAGACATCTCTTGCTGGCGTGGCGCCGGTCTTGCTGCATCTTTCATTTGGATTGGCATGTTTTGTACCCTTCTTGCCGTTACTGCGAGCCAAGTATCTGCATACTCTACAGTCTTCTGCAACATGGCAAGGCGGTGAGCTTGGTGGTCGGCTTCGGAAACGCGTGAATGAGTCTGGTTCGAGTCTCGATCAGCGCCGCGACGGTACCTCACTAAAACACCCTCAAATCCCGTCAAAGCGGAGCCCGCCTGACACAGTCCTAAAGTTCTCTTTGGTCGCAACCTGGGCTTTCTGTCGACATGTTCTTCAGCGGCTTTCGCGCAAGTTAGGCAGCGCGCTTGATCGCATACTGGCAAGCTCCCGTACAGGCGACTGTCGGCCTCAAACATTGCGAAAGTGACCAAGTTGTGGATCAGTTCACCAACATCATCCCGGGTCGCTTCAATTAACTCGTCTGGATAACCGCAGTGAAATGTGTGACGGAACATTTCCGGCCGAGATTTGCCTGTCTCGTGTTCCGGCTGCGCAAGCGATTCTGATGAAGACGGAGTGCCAATCATTGTAAATGCTGCGATGTCTGCGATTGTTCCGGTTGTTCCGGTTGTTAATTTGAGTGGGTTGGTAAAAAATTACATCTGTAAGATGAGATTGCATCTTATCACAGTTGCAGCGTTGGCTCTGCTCATTGACGCAGCGAATGCGATTGCGCAAACGAGCTTTGGTAGTGAGAGAAGACTTTCCTTAGATGCTGCGGACATCTTTGTTGT
Organism: Didymella pomorum; assembly: GCA_022225945.1. Classification (NCBI taxonomy): domain Eukaryota; kingdom Fungi; phylum Ascomycota; class Dothideomycetes; order Pleosporales; family Didymellaceae; genus Didymella; species Didymella pomorum. The sequence goes on along the minus strand of JAKJXN010000021.1, from coordinate 489,364 downwards.
AACTGAGGGAACAATCGTCGAGGAGAACGTTCACGTAGATCCGGAAAGCGGGTATGTTCCCGAAATATTGGCATGGTTCACAAGGATTGTTTGAGCTTGTCCAGTCACCATTAACTATGGACCAGTCCTCCTGCTATGCAATACATGTTCAAACCCCCACAACGCCAAACTCAAGAGTTTATAGATACAAATGTGAAGATGATCTCCATAACATGTTCCGCAAGTACTGTGACCGAGACCCCCACGCAGCTTCGTCCATCCTCACTATATTGTGCTTCTGCCGTGTGTTTGGTATCTCGTCGAGGTAGTGATTGAGGTTGTAGATTATCAATTGCTGGCAAAATTGTCGCAAGGTGGGTCTCGGTCTCGATGGGAGCTTGATTCATTATCGTTTGTGTCCGCTAGTGGAAGTCGTCGGCGTGAAAGCACCCCAAGAGGGGTGTATGCCGTTCTATACGCTCTCGCCGGTCATTCCTCCTGCCGTTTGATAGCGCTTAATGCAAGACCTGCTTCCACATGCACTCCTTGCAGGATCCCTGGCTCCTAGCGATGACATCGTGATCTCGCTGAGACTCCGGGCAAGCAAAGCCAAGGCGTTCCTCTTCAGCTTGTCTGCAGATTCGAAGCAGTTGTCCGTTCGGTCCATAAGGCTGCGGGACCCAGCATCTGCATGCGTTGTAGATGACGTATTGAATGGTGCACATGTTGTTTGCCTAAAGGCGAAGACGTCGGATCGGGAGTTGTAAGGTGGTAGGAGGAGTAGAGGATTTGGAGGACAAAGACAAAGTGGCGTAGGATGAGGCTGTGAATTAGAAGGCTTTTGCAGCTGAGTCTTGACTGTGTAGATGTTGATCTGTTGAGGCTGCAGTGTCTGGATGATGTGAACTTATATGCGAAGATATATAAAAGGTCATGAACGAGAAGCTTCGTTGGAACGCACCGCCGTGTAACACACAGCACTCCCACAGTTGGGAAGCTTTCAACTCACCCTTGCGGCTGACTTTGCAATCCCTTCGCCTGCAAAGCCAGTCTCGAGAATACCATACATGACACGGCAGCCCAGAAGGATGGGCTTGCCCAAACGGGATTTGTGACTGGGGTGAGGGACGACCCAGTGCACCGGGCTAATCGCCTCAAACGGTCAGCAGCCGCAAAGGCAGCCCCACGGCCGATCGCGGCGCTCACCGCCACCAAACAGCATGAGGAGATGAGAATTCTTCTTCGAGTCGACCAGCAGGCATGTTGTACGAGAAAGATATTGTGGGGTCCAGTGACGCAGGCACAGGGCGAGCCAAAACGTTTGGGGAGGGTACGATCGATTCGCGCTAGCCACTTGCATCTCGCCCGCAGGTGCGGCCGACAACAACAACACACTGCAAGTCATCAGTGTCCACGAGACTTCCCGCTCCCATCTGTGCGGCCGCCATCATACCAAGCTTCGGCTCGTCACTGCGAGATCAGCGAGTATGCACAGAGCCGCGATAGAAGCTAGGGGCGCCCTATCGACCGCGGACCGCAGGGCTGGCTGTTCAACGACGAACGGCAGCTAGTTATACGACCGTTACACCCCCGGTAGCATTCCAACGCACCTCGACGTACCATGGGATCGGTACAGCCAAAAGTGACAGGAGGTGCATAACAAAGTGATTTTGCTCCGACGTGATGCCGTGATCATATTCGACCAAACCAATTCCTGGATAGCGAGGCTTACACAACAGGGAAAGAAGCGGTCAAGATCCGGGGTTTTGGTCAACGATATTGACGTGCAGCCAGGAAATTTGGCTCGGATCGACTGGCCCGAGATGCCATCTGCGAGGGGTACTCGATTCGTCCGATGCTGGTACAGAGTTGCACTTGACAGGTTCCGCCCAAAGGAGTGTACCATCTGTCACTGCAATACAACGTATCACGTACCATCTGACCACGCGGCGATGTCGCAACGCTCACCGCTATCAAAGTCTTGTGCTAACAGATAGTTGCTGGATGCTCAATAGCGACGGGCTTTTCCACGACTATACCGTCCTCCTGTAAGTCGTCTTATGACCTAAGTGTGTGCAACGATAACAACGGCGGCAGAAACCTGCGATCAAGAGGGTCCGCGCCACGACCAGGACCATCTGAACATCGCGACCAATTTGGAATTCGCCTCAAGACCAAAAGGAGATAGCGAGGTAACAAGTAGTCCAGTTACGAATATTTTGCGAAACGAAACTTCCAAGCCAGGTACAGGGAGTTGCGGCTTAAGATAGCTGCTGTGACCGATCTGTGTACGATTCTCGACTGGACCGACAGTATGCACCCCCCTCCCTATGTGGAAGCAGTGCATACTTAGCAGCCATCACGGTACTTGCATTTGCCCAGACATATTGTCTCCTGGCGTCACAACACCACATATCAGCAACAGACCCACCTTCACACCTGACGCAAGACGCAAGATGCAAAATCATACCGCCGAGATGTGTCACGACGATACTGCGCCTTCGTTCTCGTCGCCCAAGCGACCCTTCTGCCGCCCCTCCCCTGCGGCGCTGTTACATTTGCCGACTGACAAGCTTTGGGGAACATGGCGTTCCGCTTGACTCGCACACGTCTGTTCCTTGTCACCATAATCTCACGACCGTAGTATTCCTGTAACCACTGCAAGGTGTCATTGCCAGTCGAATTGGTCACTTCAGCGCGGCTGCTCATTCTGTGCTGTATGTCGTACTGACAGCACACGCCAGCGCCCGGCATTATACAGGTCGGCAAACTGATCGCAGCTCTAGCTCTTGCCATGAGGATCGAAGCTTCTTCCGACGTCTGAGTTGCACAGTCTCTGCAAATCGCCAAGCGTTAGATGCCGGCTCAAACAGCGATCTTCGTCTGAGCTACAGCTACACGCATACGACGTACCTGGCTCGCCTAAAGCCACCTTGGAGAATATACTATCATGAAGTCTGTCGTAGAACGTTTTCCAGGATGGCGTTACGAACGTAATGTCTCCAAGTGCAAAAATACACGGATCCTTTACTGTGCCGCACTTAGCTTCGCACTCAAAATAGCAGCGCGCCTAATCAGCTGTACCTTGGAGGACCGGACGCCATATCGATGCTCAATGAAGTGATGAGTCGGATTCAGGCGACATGCTGTACTTCAAATTGGAGTTGCGCGCAGCCAGGACGGTATCGACCCGCACGTCCGCGACGAGTTGCTGTCAGATATTGAATTAGCAAGGCTCCTCGAACGTATTGGACAGCTATTTTCGTCATATTCCTCCTTTTAGATCTCAGATATAGACCTCTCCTCGCTCCAGCTGGTCGAATGGTCTCTCTCAGAATCATACCAGTCTTTGCTCTCTTCATACTTCGAAGCAAGTGTCATTGGATGGAGATCACAATTGGCTTTGGAGCTGACCATGAAACTGAGAAAGCTCGGCAAATCTAAAAAGTATGACTTGGCCTGCGAACAGCGAGAATACAATAAGCAGTCATGAGGTTTGGCCGACCTTACCATTCGAACCGTCCAATTTACGTGCTCGCACATACGCAAGCATGTTGTCGACTAGCATACATTCACACGAGCCACCGACATGCTCTTCAGACCTCCTCACTTCGCGAGTGCAAAGTGAGATAGTTCCAGCATCTGCACTGAACCCGGTCTTGTCCAATAAGTTCGATCTCCTCGATCCCATGACTTGGGCTCACAAGCCACCCTGCCGTTCGACCTACGTATTGCAGATACCCCAACCAAGCTTATGACAACTTGTGCTCCAAGATATCACTGTCACGGGTTCAATCATCCGCATGGAGGCCCGATACTAACTGAATGGGCCATGCCGCCTTGAACTACCAGAGTTTTCCTCTCTCTAGGCGCCTGTCCAACTTCGACATCGCATTCATAGGTATCTCGCACGGCTCCACACTGTCAAAACACTGTTGAGATCAGTGTCTCCACTTCTCTCGGAGACATCAGGATTTACCAGGGGACGAATCCGATAGACACGCATACGATTTAGCCACCGGAAGCTGGCTGCACTTCCGGACAACAACCTAGCACCCGGCAATCGATCATTTGTCGGCAGATAGTGATGCAAGATCAATTGGTCCCCACTCATACCGTCTGTCGAAATCGAGCCTGCTGTTAGCCTGCCGCTATGTCGAGTCAGAACCCTGCGTCTTTTCATCTGCACAAGGGCCTACACTAGAACCTGGGTACCGGAGGCTGACAGACTTCCGCAAAAGCAATGCCGGTCGCCTGTTTTCCCTCTTGGGAGATCGCGCCAGACGAGTCAGCGCCCTGCATCTGTATGAGAGATCGTATCATGAGCTCGTACTTAGCTAACCAAGAAGTCGCACTATCGATTACAAATACCGGCAATAACAATCGATATGCGATTCTTGAACATCGCGACAAGTATTCATTCGGAAGCTAGGTGATCATACATCATCACGATGCAAGCGAGTTTCCAGGTTACACCAGTGTCTGTGTCGAGATCAAGCTTTCAGAGACCCACCCAACCAGCTGCCTGCTGTGGTTCGCAAAAGTGCGGACCCTCTGCAAAACGGGGCAATGGCTCAGCTATTCAGCAGCTGATACATACAATGATGCTGCACAGTACGAAAGCTCTCTGACGAAGAATCAAGCATTCAATGTAGCATGCCCTATGCAGGCTCTGGCGCTGTCATGGCACAATCACAGATCAAGACTGGAATCTGAGATTGAGTAGCAGTATCTTCAAATTAAACGTCGCAGTGGTAGGCATCCACCTTATTTCACGACTATCCGTACTAAGCAGAGCACATGATCACTACCATTCACGTCTTATGACTATGGAATTAAAGAGAGTGTCTGCTACTTTCTTAGAGCCAATTGCAGTATCGGTGCTCGCAAAAGTGTGCTAAACCACCTACCCATGGAACAGTATGGAATCAGCCAGGCACGCATACCCTCTGATAGGCCTAAAGAGCCTAGTACGAGTGACAGGCCCTGATCCGTTCCTTCACAGACCCTTATCTAGGCTATGTGGCCAACAATGGGAGGTGAGGAGCATGTGCGCGTTATATGAACCTGCATACTAACTAAATGTTCCAGAAGGGGGTGGTTCAGCACATTTTTGCAACGATTATAATTCTCGAACAAACAAATGTAGATCACACTGAGATGTCTGGTAACCTCGAACTGCCCTCCGGACGTTGCCATGCAGAGTTCGTCTCGAGGCCACGCCCTACATTAAGAACTACAACATGAACTACAATATGAACAATCGCTAGTTAACAGTGTCACACAGTGCCCGCTCTGCTCGGATACATCAATCCGGCATTTGTCCAGTCAACAAGATTTACACGACCGTTTCCAGCAACTGCAATCATGCGTCCGAGTCTGCCGTTGCGATATGAGCTCACAGACAATTCTGACTCCTGTGGCTCTGCTCGCAATTCGTACTGCAGAACTTACTATGGAGTCAGACCTGGCATTATCGCGCTGCATTGAACGGTGCATCCGAACATCAGGCAAGAGCAAAGGTGACACCACCTCTCAGTCACTATCGTTGCACAGCAAGAAGGAACAAGCTAACCACTCACGCACCTCGACTCCTGCTACTCGCGCCCTTACTTCCTGCCACGACTCGTACGCTGGTCGTCACTGTCCGCCGTCGAGATTCATATCATCAGAATAAAGGCGCATCTACTTATAGTAGCTGGTGCCAGCATGGGTGTATGAGCCACTCTCTAAGAGACCACATCAATCATTCCATATTTTCCGACTACAATGCCAACGTCTATATCCAGGGTATCAATACGAATAGTAGTTCACCTCGCAGCAAATGCTCAACACTCCTCTGCATCACCTCAGCGTTCGTTCGGGCGCTCACCTTGGCCCCCAGAAACTCCCCTCATGAAGACTCGTCTGGTGCTACCAGTCTTGCCAAGATCAACGAAGTCCTGTGTCGGTCTTTTAGCCGCAGCGCGACTTGTTGAACGACTAGCCGCACGGCTCTCGCTCCTGCTTTGACTCCTTCCTTCGCCCCTCTCGTCTTCCTTCATAGCCTTGTTCAGATTGCTGTTGCTGACTGAACGCGCCTGTTTCATCATCCCCTCAATCCACTCTAACTTGTCGCCCGTAAGCTCCACCTTCTTGGCCTTGGGTCCAGCGAGTCCCACTTCGGTCCCATGCCATGACTTCTGCGAGTTGTTCGACGGCGGGGTAGGTGCTTCCTCGGCAATAGCTGGCGTAGAATCCCTCTCAAATCTCGGCATTGGTGGTGGTGGGGAGTCAGTCGAGATACCAAGACCTGCGAGTTTGCCGTCTGGAGTTGTGTTGGGAGTCTTGCGGCCGCCTCCACTGAAGCGGCGTGTGGTGCTCATAGCACTTCCAGGCCTCGCAGATCCAGCGTCCGAACCTTGTACTTCAAGGCCGAGGACTTCGAATTTGCCCTCACTTGCTGTGCGACGCCCGTGGTGCTCAGCGTACTGGCGCAGGTACTCGCCCAAGTCAGACCAGCCGCCGCCGACTCGGACCATGACCCGTTCTCCGTTCTCTCCGACGCGGCGAATGAAGAGCTTGATGGGTTTCTCTTTGCCCGGTTGCGTGAGATGGTAAAGCTTGATGTCATTATCGATCCTGGCGTTAGACTTGCGGCCTGCTCCTGCAGTAGAACCTTCAAACTCATTCTTGACGGGCGACAAAGTAAGTGCGGGTGTTTGTGCCCTCAAGCCGCTCGCTGAGCGTGCAGCACGCAGGTATCCCCTGCTGCTCTTGTGGCCAAGACCTCGAGATGGTTTGACTTCGGGTGCATCTGCCCCCGGACCTGATGTAAGACGGATGTGGGCAGGAATGGTTGTCAAGATGTCCGAGATTTTACGTTCGAGATCATCGACCGTGTGCGGCGTCTTGTGATTGAAATGCGTCGGTGGCCATGGTGCGCTATCGACGTTTGACGAAGGAGTGTCCTTTGCGGGTCGACGCTTTCGCATGGCTGCGTTGAGCTCAGGTCGAGGAGCGCGGATACTATGGTCGCCGCGGCGTGCAGTAGGAGATTCCTCAACGGTGCTCATGGGACTAGAGTCGAAAGAGGCATTCGTAGAGACTGAGCTGGTGCTCAATCGGCGTGAACGAGGGGTTTGGGGCTCCTCGACATCTGTACCATCTGTGAAGGTCATGGCCGGGGAATGGGAGAAGGCCTTGGTGTCGATCTTGTGTACAAAGCTAGCAGGACTGCCATCCTCGCTGAGGGGAATGGTGGACGAGCTCTCATAGCTAGGAGCCATACGAACGACATCCTTGGGAGTTTCTTCCACCTCGTTGTGCACTACGGTATCACCCTCGTCGAACTCGTAATCACCTTCGATGGAAGGCGATGCAATCAGAAAGTCAGGCTTGCTCGGTGGCGCAACCATAGCCAATGAGTGAGGCTCGCCGGCATTTGCAGGACTGACAGCGTCAACGATGATGCTTGGTTGCAGCTGTGAAGGGACCTCCACAGAAGGCAAGATAGCTGGATGGAGAATACCCTGAGATACAACGTCTTGGGCAGCCTGCTGGCTGTCTTCCTTTAAGGATTCCTGAGCATTCTCGTGGACGTGGACTTGAACGTCTCCTTGGATGTCTCCTTGATCGTTGTCCTGGAATGCGATGTTTGAAGCAGGCTTCGTAGCGACTTCTGGCACACGTGCGGAGTCTACTCGGACTGCTGCAGGTGATCGAGAGCTATCTTCCAATGCTTTCAGTCGAGATAGCTGTAGTTCTCTTGAGAGCCGGTAAACGCGTTTGTCGACGGGTAGCAGTGGTGTCTGCGGGACTGTGGGTGCATCGGAATGTTTGTCTGGGTCACGAGCCTCCTCCTCCTGCTTGAGTTGCACGTGCCCTTGCTTCGCCTTGTTTTGCCTTCGCACATCAAACTCAATCATCCTCCTTGTTGACACATGCACCCATTTCCCATAATCAGCCTCCAAGGTCTCGAATGTGTCGATCCAGCGGTCCGGTAGACAGTCGTCGCGGCCCTCCAATGTGTCCAACATCACGTCCAAACGACGACCCAAGTCACTGACTTTGCTCTGCAACACGCCTGATATGGTATCGACGGCCTCCTTCCAACGGTCGAAGGCAAGATCTGAACCATCTATGGGCGGTGACAAGGCTTCCCAGCCAAGGCTCATAGCCTTCTGGGCTTGCTTGAGATCATTGAGGTAGCGAGGGGCGGAGTGAAGGATCGAGACACGAGCGGTCCACGTGTTGAGGCGTTCCTTAAGTTGGGCGTGGTGCGGAAGGGCGGAGAGAAGCGTCTGCGTAATGAGGAAAGAGAAGTCGTCCATGGGCCGGTAATTGGAGCGACTGGCGCCAAAGCCGGCTGAACCAGGACGTGATCTGCCCTGAGGGTGCATGTCCAGCACGTGTTCCTTCAGCTCGTCCACGTCTAGCTTCAGCAGCTCTTCGCTCATGTCGTCCAGACGCACCTCATGCTGCTCCACCTCGACCGACAGCAGCGAGCCATTGTACTCCAACGGAGCCAGCGCATCCGCGTTGCCGACGTGCTCCGCTATGCGCGCCTCTAAGCTACGGCGACGCTTCTCCTTGTATTCCTCGCTCGGCGGTTCGAAGGTGCCAGTCCAGCCCCATTGCTCGATCTCAGAGCACCAGCTCTTCAATCGCTGCGCAGCCTTGGCAACACGCGTGCCCAAGTCGCGTTCGGCGGCGGTCAGACTGTCGATGCAGGCGAAGATCTTGTATTCGTCTCGTGCGGTGTCGAACGGCACGGGCTCTACGGTGAACGCGCACAGAGTGGTCTCGGGTGACAGGTCGCGTAAGTGGCTTTCCTCAGCGGCACCCAGCATTCGCCCTCTCCTAGTGCCGGGCGACATCATGGGCGAAGGTGCTCGCCGGGGTGTGATTGGAGGCGCCAGTCGCATGGGCGACGTGAAGGCAGCCATGGTAACGAGTGTGAGTGGGAAGCAGCGAAAGCGCAAACATGCGTAAGGAGTGTGGAAGTGAAAGGTGCAAAGGAGTAATTCTTAAGACTCTGCGTTGTCGCAAAGCCTTGCAGATGGGTAGGAAGGTCCTGCCGTTCTGGTGTTTAGTGGCGACACTCTCGACTGCTCCTCCTTAGCAACGGCGCGTTATCTGCAGCGTGGTGTTGTTTGTTACGCAGCAGCCCAAAGTTGCGACCACTCTGAGCGCTTGACGAACGGCTGCATGCGCCAGTGGGCACCATCTCCACAGCCTAGCCTTAATTTCACGTAGCGCCGGTCCAGGGCTCCGTGCCTGACAGTTGCGGCTGAACTTTGCTCCTCCTCCAACTCATCACAAGGCGACTGCAGCCTGATCAGCAATGGTTCAAGGGCAAGATGCCATGTTGCGGTCTTCGATTGAGGGGCCATGGTAAAAATTTTTGAAACCAGCATCCCAGGAGTTGCAGATCACAACCCCCGCACTGGAGGCCTACTAGCCGTTGCCGCTACAATTCCGCGTACGGTGCCATCACGCGAAGGATAAACGTCCCGAGTATCACGACACTGTAAGTTAAGATCGTACTCGCTTTGGCCTCAATCGACATTCGAAGGAAGGGCACCGAAACAAGCGGGTGACTTTCCTCGGCTTGCCGAGCATCACCACGCTCACTGCACGACGCCGTCATCGTCTATCGCCAAGCAACTATCAAGCTCACCCCGCGTCGGTATCTCTGTTACCTTCCTCAAACAGCATGAAGCTTACCCAAGTCTCTCCACGGTTACGCAGAAGCTCTGCATCTTCGAGCTTGGAAATGCCGCGATGACAGCTTTTGCGCCGATCTGACCAAGGCAGATTCGGCACGATGCGGTTGACGTTATCAGAGAGTCAGTACCAGGGTTGCAGTTGAGGAAAGTGCGATTCTATAAGAGTGGAAAGGCCGCTCTCGTGCTATGTCCCGCCATCGTGAGGTGCAACTTGGATAGCGCAGCATGAGAACTTCACTTTTCTTACTCGCCGCTATTGGCGCAGAAGCTTGTCAGCGTGAACGCGTATTCAAGCGCCATGCTCACGGCCATGTCAAGAGACAGGCCAACTTCCCGCCTGTGTTGGACGCCAATGAGCAGATCTTGATCAACTCGTTTGACAACACCTCCATCTCCACATGGTCGTACTACTACACCCATGGTGACCACATCGCGGGAAGGAATGAGTCAATGGCACAATGGACAGCGTAAGCTTCCCCGACTTTAGCAATCGCCTGCGTCTGCTCGTACCTGTGTCGGCTGTCGTAGACACTGCCAGTAAACTGACCCTGCTCAGAGACAAATGGGCCGAGTACGGCTTCACGTCAAGACTTGATGAATACTGTAAGTTTCAACCTCACAGCCGCCTGTTTCTTAGCTCGCAGTAGTCTGGACGAAATTACTCAGAAGGTGTCTGCTACATGATCCATCGACTGACGCACTCCAGATGTATTCCTCAATTACCCAGTCTCACACTCGCTTGTCCTGACCTACCCTAATGGTAGCACCTACACGCCGACTCTGCAGGAAGATGTGCTGGAAGAGGACCCCACCACCAGCTATCCGAACAGTATTTCGACCTTCCATGGGTACTCTTTCACCGGCAACGCATCTGCAGAATACGTATACGTTGGAAGGGGCCAGCAGGTCGACTTCGAGCGCCTAGAGGCACTCGGTGTTGATTTTGAGGGCAAAATCGCTCTGGCCAAGTACGGTGGCCCATTCCGTGGGCTCAAGGTCAAGAATGCGCAAGACCATGGTATGATTGGTGCTGTCATCTTCTCTGACCCTGGCGATGATGGCAACATGACTGAGGCCAAGGGTCAACTGGCTTACCCCAATGGTCCAGCACGGAACCCATCCACGGTCCAGCGAGGCAGTGTCCAGTTCCTCAGTACCTACCCCGGAGATCCTACGACCCCAGGATACGTCTCGAAAGAGGACTCTCCCAGGTCTGACCGCAGCACCATCACGCCTCAGATTCCATCCTTGCCAATCTCGTGGGCAGAGGCACAGCCGCTGCTGCAAGCATTGAACGGCTTCGGCCCTTCGAGCGTTGAGATCAACCGTACTGGCTGGGTTGGTGCCATTCCCGGCGTCAACTATAGTGCTGGAGCTGGCTCAGGCGCAAGCCTTGCTATGAGCAATGTCATGAATGACACTTACGGCTCCATCTGGAACGCTATCGGTATCATCAATGGCACAAATGAGGATGAAGTTGTTATCGTCGGTAACCACCGCGACGCCTGGATCATCGGTGGAGCTGCGGACCCAAATTCTGGTAGGCTTATGATTGTTGAACGTCTATGATCTTGCATAGACTGACTACGTCAGGATCGGCTGTACTCATCGAATTGGCCAAGGCCTTCGGTAAGCTTGCAGAGACTGGGTGGAAGCCTGCTCGCACCATCGTGCTGTGCAGTTGGGACGCCGAAGAGTATGGACTTGTTGGAAGGTAAGCGCGAATCACCCTTGTCACATAAGACTAGCATGCTGATCATCCCGCAGCACCGAGTGGATGGAGGAATAGTAAGAGCAACTCCCCTCCCCATCCTAAGACCAGCATACTGACGATCCTGCAGCATTCCATGGCTCAAGAATGCCGCAGTCTCTTACCTCAATATCGATGTTGCTGTTTCTGGTCCCATCCCTGACATTTCAGCGACCCCAGATCTACACGCTGTTGCTCAAGATCAGATGAAGAAGGTCGTCTACCCTTACCGTGGCAGTAGCAATCAAACCATGTACGATGTTTGGTCGACTACCAGTGGCGAAGTCGGCGTTCTCGGCAGCGGTTCTGACTATACTGCATTTCTACACCGCGGTATCGCAGCGATCGACATGGGTGCAGGCGGAGGACCCAGTGATCCAGTCTACCCATACCACTCAAACTACGACTCTTATCACTGGATGGCGACCTTCGGTGACCCTGGCTTCCATACCCACAAGGCCATGGGTCAGTATCTGACCCTCTTGCTTTACCACATGGTCAGCGACCCTGTCGTTCCGCTCCAGCCCGCAGACTATGTCGAAGAGCTCAACACCTATCTGGAGGAACTAAACACCACAATCGCATCCGCAAACGCGACTGTCGACATCTCAGCCCTCGTTGACGCCATTTCCACCTTCGAGACCTCAGCGCAGCAGTTCAACGACCTGCGTGACCAGGCTGTTGCAGCCAATAACACGGAGCTGATCACCGTCCAAAACCATAAGGCACGCGACTTCTCCCGCGGCTTCACTTCCCAGGGTGGCCTGCCTACGAGAGAGTTCTACCAGCACACCATCTTCGCCCCTGGCCGTGACACTGGCTATGCGCCAGTCACCTTCCCGGGTATCACAGAGAGCATTACGTTCGACGATGATGCCGAGCTGGCAGCAGAGTGGGTCAAGAAGACCAGCGCTGCCATTCTTGTGGCTGCCAGCATCCTCAAAACTTAGAGAAGCCGTTGGGACTCCGTAATGACGAAGCGCTGGCGTTGGCGGAAGGAGATGATACATAGATGCGGCGTGTACGTAAAGGTTGAACGCAAGCATTGAGTCGATGTAGCATTCAGATCGATGCGCTCATATGTAGCAGGCGCAGCACTAATCGTAGTCGTAGTGTAATGCGTCGTGAAGCCACGAAACCATGGTGTTTTGACATATTACTCTTTGGCAGGGATCTACGTAAGCCGCCTTGCCCAACGCAGTTAGCACAAGCCTGGAAAACGTTCCGGCAGTGACGGGCCACGTCCTCACCTGCCGCGCCTTGTCCAACACCTCAAGAGAAGCTTAATCGCATCTTCAGGCCAAGATCAGTGTCAGAGCAACAGGCTGTTGTCTGAGATGTCAGATTGAGCGGGACGGCCCCACGGCTGTGATGAAGACCGACCCGCTCCTCTTGCCGACTAATCCGAGGGCCCACGAAACCACAGGCATGAGATGCGACAATTGGGATTGAGTTACCGCGCAGTGAAGCGCACGCGACTAGTTCCCACTCCCGGGCGTATTAGCTTGCCCTGCGACCCTGGTACCCCGGAGTAAGGATACCGACTTGCGAGGCGACGCGGTGCTTGTTTTGCCAGGCGTCGTCATGCTTCTGTTGCCGTAACCCAAGTGAGACTGGGTTCGACCTGCGATATGTGAACAAACATGTCTTGGACCCCGTACGGCCTTGCTGGCCGCTGGCTGTGCATTCATCTGTTCTTGTCTCGAGCGCTTGTTGGTTCTTTACTACCTTGTTGCTGCCTTCCGTCGCTCTTTTCGCTCCCGCTCCGTTCTTTCCTGCACGTTCCCGGATAAGCAAGCATGAGGTTCTTGCCGAGACTCCTGCACTCTGGAGCTGCCGCCGCCATACTTATCATCCTGTACCTTGTGTGGCTACAGCATGATCACCTCGGGCACAGCATACACGAGGCATGGGACGGTCAAGCACATAGGATCGTCATCTTCGGCGACGATTGGTCTGACACAGGCAAATATCGAGTTTCTCCACCGTCGAAAGCTCAGGCGGTTACTCGAGACCCCGACCGTGGCGATGTCTGGACAGAGACGCTGTGTAAAGAAGTGAGTCCATGTCAATTTCGTGATTTGCATTTACTAACACAACGCAGCTGGCCTGCGACTTCATTGACAACTTTGCGCGTTCCATGCCGCCACACACCGGTGCTACGACCATAGGCTCACTCATTGATTCAGACATCCGCGCCCAGGCCGTCCCAGTCACAGACAACAACAATGACACTCGGGCCATGTTTGACTTCAAGACACAGGTGCAGCAGTTTCTGGAATATGAAAAGATGAAGCACCGTGTCGGCGTACCGGAGCGCTTGCGCAAGGTCGACGAATGGACTGTCTTTACCGTTTCTTTTGGTCTCTGGGATCTGCTGGAGTACTCTACCCTAGAGAAGGAGTACGCGCTCAAGGCGATCGACAACAGCATCGAAGGACTGTTTGAAAACCTGGACCTGCTGGCGAAACATGTTGCGGCGCCAATCAAGATCGTGGCTCCTAAATTAGTGGATGCCACCTTCCTGCCACGCTTCCAGTCGAGACGAAACCAGGCCAAGGAACATTTCGCAGAATCGCAGCATCATCTGGTCTTTCTGTGGACATATTGGAACACGGCCCTGTCTCGAACGGCGTCGCAATGGAAGCACGGAGAGATCTTTATGCCAAATCCTAACAACCTAATCACGGACCAGGTTCGCGCTAAACAACTGTACTCAAAGAATCTGTCCGATGCTTCCGGCCTGGGCAAGCAGGTGCCGCTCTTCGATTTCGTAGACGAGCCGTGCGTAAGATCCCCGGCGGACAATAGCGCGGAGGTACTGCAAGCAGCTGGGATCGAGAAGTGTTTCGATGCATCCCAGCACCTGTTTTGGTAGGTCATTAGCGCGCAGAAACACTTTGTCTCAGTCTAATAGTGACACAGGGACGATATACATTTGAGCGGCCTCGCTCACCAGCTAATCGGAAAGGCAGCCGCAAGCCTCGTTCGCGGTAACCATACTGTCAACGTCGGAGACACAGCGCAAGGCTCTGACAATGACAAGACCGCTTCAAAGAAGGAGACACCAAGTTTTAACCTGAAGTTTCCCCCTGGCTACTGAGGATTCATGGTGAACCAGGCAATTACTACCCAGCCAATCAAATGCCAGACGGTGGCGACTGTGCCCCATGAGGGAGGGATGACATCTCAGCCACATCACTGTCATGCAGTTTCCGAGCCGAGCGGTTTTGTGATGGAGTTGTGCAAGGTTGCGGTCTTGTTGTCTCCTTGCATGACTGGCTGCAGGAATGCAGGAATGTCTGAGTGGTCGGCAGATCTTGTCTTGGCCGCTTCGGGCCGGGTTGAGAACAAAGAAAGCTCGTGTCGAACGCGACACACGATTTTACCGCTTCTGGCTGGCACAATAAAATTACGGAGTATACTGCGGAGGACACTGAAAGGTTCAGTGCTCATGTCAGCGCCGCATAATGCTTTCATTCAGCACCACATACCTCGGTGTCTTTACGGACAGTCTCTCCCTTCCTATCAAACGGTACAATGAACGGTTTTCTCAAAGGGACCCATTAGATCATCTGCTTCGTCGCCTCTTGCAAGATGGCCAGCTGTGTATTGCCGCCAATTCGGTCCTCACCCCCTCTTCTGCCTCCTGTGGTAACGTTCTTCAGTGTGCCCAGAAGATACGTCAAATCAAACATGCAAGTAGGCGATGATAGCTTGCAATCTCCAGCAGAAGATAGTAGGTCTGGTCGTAATTTGAGGAAGAGTACCAGAATACAGATACCGAGATCTGCGCCAAATACAAGCGACGTCCAACGTACGAAGGAGGAAGAGCAGCCGACACCCGCATCGCCACTCGTTGCCAGGAAAAGGAATCCATCACTCGATTTTGACGAGAATACAGAGGAATCTGTCAAGAACGAGTTGACGAATGTAAAGACTCCGGCCAGCGCAAGTTCTACGGGATCTGGCGACCTATCACCACATGTCTGTCTATGCCAGCCTGAACCGAAAATTCCCCGTCCAAGGAATGGTGAGTTTATCATCCTTTGTTTGCTGTCTCAGTGGCTGGGTCGCCTATGGTGGTTGGTGGCACTTCCTGATTCGGACATCCCTATTTGTGGACAAAGAAGTTGATTTTCTTTGTTTGCGATGCAATCTCATCAGCCGCTCACCCCTTTGTAGCGTTTATCCTCTATCGGCAGCACCACCAGCAAACTATTATCCGTCGCAATCCAGGACTCAACAATCCGGACATCTCCAAGATCATTGGCGAGCAGTGGAAAGCCGAAAGTGACGAGGAAAAGAAGATCTGGCAAGACCTAGCTCAGGTTAGTAATCTTCGAGTCTCCCTTGCCGCATATGTGTAAGCTAACTTGACACACAGGACGAGAAGGCTAGACACCACGAATTGTATCCTGACTATCGATATCAGCCTCGCCGAGTCAGCAAGCCAGGATCGTCGCCGTTGAATCCTAGTGGTCAACACACAACTGTTGATAAGTATCGTTGCCCAAGGTGTGGTGGCCGTAGCATCAAGACACCCATCAGCCCTTACCATACCGAAACTCAAGGCACGCCAACATTGCCGCCGCCGAATACGTCCGAAGGTCTCACACCTACCACGCGATATTTGCCCATGATGAGTAGCCTCTCACTCGACTCACCAGTGGTTGCCCGCCGTGGCCCTGGCCCGTCAAGACTCAGCAACATTCAAGTGCCATCCTCAATCCGTGAGCAGGACATGGGCAGCCCTCTTACACCGGGACAAAAGCGACGTCGGTATGATTTTATGCCGCCTACATCTGCTCGGAGACCGGAAGGTCCGTACTATCCTCAGAGTGCGGCCCGTCGCGAGTCACTTCCGCCCATCCACGTGCGCGTGTCACCTCCCGCATCAGCTGGGATGCATCCTCCCTCCGCGCGCACCCCTCAAGATAGGCGGCTGCCGATCCATGAGCTACCCAATCGCAAAGGCTCCTCTACTTCTGACATGAACATCGTGGTGCCTCAACATCATGATCAGAGCAGAAGTGTCGAAGCAATGGTGCTCAGCGTTCCCTATCAGGCCCGAATCAAGCTACTTGGCCGTATCTGCGCCCCGTTGAAGGAGCCTGGCCCAGCGAGCCCTGCAGCGCAAGTTCGCGGTGCGATCATCGCCGTCGAAGGCGACGATCTGCAAGCTGTTCAAGACCTTGCTCAGTGGCTCAACGGCTTCCTCTCGAAAGACGAAGAGTACAGCTCCCGCATCGCTGAGCCGCCAAAGACGCCCGGCGACTCCAAGAAGGAAGTCACTTTCGAGGAGTACCTCTCGCTCATCAGCGAGTGGCACAGCAAATCCAAAGAGATGACACGCTATATCACCACGCCCATATCCTCATCTGACCCCTCCCCCTCGAAAGGTGACGAAATGGACACAGCCGACCGCAAAGACTCAGCCACCCCTCCAGACTCCCCCCGCAAATCCACTTCCCCAAGCCTGACCACCTCAACCCTTACATCGTCCTCGGCACCAGCGAAGAAACCAATCATCATTCTTCCTACCTTCCAGCTCCACGCCTCCGTCGCCTACGCCTCCCGAATCCCCATCCAAGATGCGTACTCGCCCACCGACCACTGGCAGTGGATGGCTACGCTGTGGCGCGGCATCGTTGGCCCAGATCTTACGCTGTATGTTAAGAGCTATGATGCTAAGGAGCAGCCGCAGGGCAAGATGGTTGAGCTGGACGATTCGGTGAGGTGCTTGACGGTTATGAAGCAGGCGGGGGGCGAGTTCAAGGATGCTAGTCTGAGGCGGGTGGGGTTTGAGGTGTCTGAGTGGGTGAGGGGCCTGGGCAGGAAGGATTCGTAAGGGTCTTCGATCGATCGAAGTCCCGTTTGGTTGTGGAGAGTAGGCTTGAGGCTAATCACGAGGATTTCTTGGTGGTGATAGGGTGGTCACGGGACGGTGTTTGTGACTTTCCTTTCGGTTCTTCCGTCACGATATGTTGGAAAAAGTCGCACATACGAGCTTCTACTTGCAATACATACTCTGGGTGGATAATGAGGGTGTGTGTAAGCCAATGATACTGATTGACCTTCAGTACTTCCTACATTGGGTGGCAAGTGAGGAGCATGATCTATGGAAGTGGTTCTTGACAATATCTTCTCGCTTGCTAACTTGACTTGACACGATGTAGGAAAGCCGTACCCACCCTGCCTGGAGCTCAGCCTAACTTTAGCAGCAGAGATTTGCATCAGGGCTGTCTTCGTCCTTCCACTCGAAGATTCTGAAACTGTTGAAGGAGATGTTGTCGTTCTGATAGGCATCGCAACGATAGCCAAGGCTCTAAACATCAATCAGCAGCTTCGTCCGAATGGCAACGTGTCCCGAGAATGATCTCACCTTGCAGCCTTTACAGACGCGGACGCACAGGTCGACGTCATCATCCTTCGCTGAAGTCCATCTGTATGACTTTCAGCGTCCGGATGTCCTGCCACTGATATGGTCAATATCTGCAAATTCAGCTGTCGTGGAGTCTGTTCCTACATGTTATCCACGGCCTGTATGATAGATTAGAGCGCTGATCTAGTCGAGGTGCTTCAAAGCATAGACTGACATGGAGTTCGCACTCGCCAGAAAGATCTCTCTGAGAACAGGCCAGCATAGAAGAATAAGCAAAAGTCTCTCCTGCCAACATAGCGGCAACAAGGCAAGCTGTAATGGCAGCACTCTTCGTCTTAGGCAAGACTGTACTTTCGAATCGTTGGAGCCAGTAGTTTGGTAATCTGAACGATGCCATCCTTCCAGCTTCTTCAGAGCTTAAAGTACTCTGGACTGTACTTTACTGAGATCTTAGACGTAGCTGAATATCGATCACGCGATGATCGCTGCGGTTCGCCTAATCTCACCAACTGTCAATACCAGAGTCGTTCAGTTGAGGCCTTTTGGTCCTCATTCAAGGAATCCACTCGTGCATTCTGAGGATGGCGAGGAGCGATCAGCCCTCCACCAAGACGTCGCCGGCCAGTATCCCCAGTCTCTCGCATTGAAAGCGAGATGGTGATACCAACTTCAAGTGCCAAAACTCGTCGAGTCATCGACTGTCCATACCGTCGCATCATTCCTGCTCCCTCGGTGCAATGGCGGTGATGTCGACAAATTGTGTCCACATCTCCACAAACCCATGTCCCTATCTTATCCATCTGCTACTCATTTACCGGCTCTGTCTTCCGTGGAGGTGTACTAACGCCAGCGTCCCTGTCTGTTGCCTGGGCTGTCGACGCCGCGCCGGTCATGATTCCGCGGATGCTGTGTTCACCTTGTCACTTCCAGTCTCTCAAGACGAGTCTGTGAGAACCATGCTGGCGACTCCGTGCGCGACTGCTGTACTGCGTCCCTCTCTTCCGCGTCGACGCATCACATCCGCATTTCTCGTAATCTTGTGCCGTCAATGATGCCGCGGACGCTGTGCTCCCTTCTTCTTCGCTATCACGCTGATATCTCCCTCCCCGCGGAGGCTGGTCTATGCGCCACGACTGCGTCCTGGCCGGCTTTCATGGCCGGTCGAATTGGAATCAGGACTCTGGCGAAGCGAGCTGTCTCTCTGTCGACCCTACTAGTGCCTTGCTACCACATCGCTGGCCCAAGGAATGTCGATGTTGACCTCACTTGCGAGTCGAAAGGACGGTCTCTCATGTGTCTCATACCCAAAGATATACTGCAATTAGGAGCCCCGTGTCGTTGTTGCCCACCTTGGTCACGAAGACAAAAGAGAAGGCGCGCTGAACGCCGCGGATGCGCTCAGCTGCGCCGTGCGACGCCCGCTTCACAAACAAAGGAGCGTCGCACGACGGCTCACGCAGCCCCTTGCGTCTCCCTTGCATCGACGCCGGGAGCGGCCGTTTGCGTCTTCCTTCAGGCAGCTCAGACAGCCACGCATTCAATGGTGTGGCTCAGCTGCACCGCCGCAGCGCGACACCAGCCACGCTCGGCGCCGGGTCCCCAGACAGCCAATGCCGAGCGACATGATCATAGCGCTTTCACATGCGGCCTCACATGG
Organism: Didymella pomorum; assembly: GCA_022225945.1. Taxonomy (NCBI): domain Eukaryota; kingdom Fungi; phylum Ascomycota; class Dothideomycetes; order Pleosporales; family Didymellaceae; genus Didymella; species Didymella pomorum. The sequence continues at coordinate 469,883 of JAKJXN010000021.1, read as the reverse complement.
CACGCCGGAGCCCTTTCACCGTTGTCACATGCGCGCAGTAGACCAACCAGCGCCCGGATAGAGCAAAGACGACGCGCTTGTCGTGGGTAATTGACGATGAAGGCTACGGCTGACCTGCTGTATTTGCGACTCCCAGATTTCCCCAGACTGTTTCCCCGGACTTGACTGCACGATTGCTCCTGTGAAAGCCTGGCCGTGGTGAAGCTGAAAGAGATTGCCTACATGACGTTGGAACGTGAGGCCTCTATACGGACCACATCGCGGAGGAACAATTACAAGCAAAAGGGAGGAGGACCCAGCAGCAAGCGATGATAGACCACGTCCTGGGCCGGCCGTCGGTGCAGTTCAGGAAGATCCAGGTGCTGGCCGTCGTGTCGTTCTGGTCCTTCTACCTCTACAGGCACGTCCACTCGATCCTCTTACATAGTCACAGGCATGGCTAACATGTTTCTAGAGGCGACCGCCACGGCCCGCCGTTCCTGCGCCGCATCTCGTCGCTGCTCTCGTCGAAGCTCACCGTGTGGCAGACGGTCCTCGTGACGCTGCTCTACCTCTACGTCGCCCGCAACTTCGGCAAGCTCGTCGGTCTCGAGTGCCCCGAGCCGCTCGCATCGCTGTACTCGCGCTCGTACTTCCGTGCGACATGGGTTACGACGGCGCTCGACGCCGGCTTCTGGTCGGCCATGAAGATCAAGCGCAAGGGTGTCCGCGACTTCTTCAGCATCGTCTTCAGCATATACTACCTCATCTGCGCCGAGCAGGCCGACGAGAAGGCGCGCAAGATCCGCGCGACGCTGACGGTCGACCACCTGCGCGTGAGCTGGAATAAGGGCACCACGCCGTACCTGAGCGCCCTGACAAACCTCATGCGTCCGCGCCTGATGTGGTATCCGCCGCGCAAGATCAGGATCCCCCGGCCGCGCGGCAGCAGCTACAGGGAGCCCGTCGTTGGGTGGCTGTACTTCAACGGCCCGATCAGCGCGCTGAAGAAGCATGAGAAGCTCGTGTTGGACATCCCAGGCGGCGGCTTCGTGGCCATGGACCCGAGGAACCACGACGACAAGCTCATGGGCTGGGCAGGCAAGACGGGCCTGCCGGTGCTGAGCCTGGACTACCGGAAGGCGCCTGAGTACCCGTACCCATACGCGCTGAACGAGTGCTACGACGTCTACCACACAATCGTCGCGACGCGCGGGCGATGCATGGGGCTGTCAGGCGACGTCGACCCCAAGATCGTCGTCTCGGGCGATTCGGCAGGAGGTAATCTGGCCGTTGCCATGGTCCTCATGGTCCTGCAGAGCGGCTCGACAGAAACGCGGCGGTGGCAGGGCGAACTGGCGCTCCCGCCGCCCGTTGGCTGCATGCTCATCTACCCAGCCCTCGATATGAACATCGGCAACTGGATGACTGACGAGCAGATGGCCCTGATCCGCGACCGCAGAACCCGCAAGACCAACCGCCCCATCCTCCGCCACAAGAGCGACGACTACCGCCATCTCGCCCCGAACACGCCCTACGGCTCAGACGACTCGGCCAGCGAAGACGAGACGCCCAAACCGCGGACCGTCAACGGGCAATTGCCCACCAGCGAGCGCGTCCTCACCTCGCCCCAGACTATGATCAAGCTCAGCCCCGCCCACACCAACAACAACAGCACTCCTCTCAGTCTCCGCACCAACCTAACCAACAGCCACACAGTCGCCACGCCCGACCAGCTCTCCCCAACCACAACCCGCGCCTCCCCAGAAAGCCCCCGCGTCTTCCAACCCTCCACCCTTCCCGCACCCGCCGCAACAGCCATAAAGACCCGTCTCGCAACCTCCTCCATGATATCCTACTTCAACGACCGCATCCTCACCCCCGAAATGATGCGCGCTATGATCATCCTGTATATCGGGCCGCACCACCGTCCCGACTTCAGCACCGACTTCCTGCTCTCGCCGTGCCTGGCGCCAGACGCGCTGCTCGCCCGGTTCCCGCGCACGTGGATGCTGACCGGGGAGCGAGATCCGCTGGTCGACGACACGGTGATTTTCGCAGGGAGACTGCGGCACGCGAAGCGCGCGGAGTGGATGAGTGCGAGGGAGTTGGGGCTGGAGTGGGCGAGGGGCGAGTTTAGGGATGAGGAGGCTGTCAGCGTGGATCTGGTGCCGGGGATTAGCCATGGATTTCTGCAGTTTGTCGGCGTGTTTGCTGATGGCTGGAAGTACATCTATCGCTGTGGCAGGTGGATTGAGGATGCGTTTGCCGCGGCTGAAGGGAAGGATGTTTGGGACAGCGCCGCGCCGAGTACGGCCGCCACGCCGTGGGCGAGGAGCTTCGCGACGGATTACTTTGGGAGTGGAGCGACGCCGGGGCTTGCGGAGGCTGTTGATGGGCTGAGGTCCCCGTCGGCTAGACGCACCAGGCATCATTACCGCTCCGGCACGGCGTCGAGTGCGGATGAGGATCGCCCGTTGGAAATGACTGTCTTGAGCAAGAACAAGACCAAGCTCACGCCACCTCAGGAACATGCCAACGGTACCCCTGAACGGACTGCGAGAGGGAGAGGGAGGCTGAGAAGGGGCGAAAGAGGCAGGAGGAAGTCGCTCGTCAGTCTGGCAAGCGAAGATGATCTGCTCGGACGCCGCATGAAGGGCCTGACAGGTGGGCTTGGGGGTGAGGGGCTGTAGGAGTGATTGACGAGCGAGCGAGTACATATACATGAACATAGCATCACCGGCGCCACTTGTAGACAGAATACACGAGTACATACCACATCAGTCACGATCCTGTCTACACAAGAGTTCAGTTAAGACGAATTGCTTTCGAACTGCGATACTCAGAGTTTGGTAAGGAAATCCATAGAATGATGAAGGTATCCAAAAGCGAGTTGCGGACCGCTCATAAGCTCACAAATCTTCTGATGACTACAACTATTTCACTGTCATCGCTGAATATCAACAGTAGTGCCACCGTCACGAGCGAGTGCCGAACTAGCTTGCTGAATCGCGGAGGAAGATGCGATGGTGACCTTGACGTCTCACCGTCTCACCGTCTCACCGACGTCACCTCACACTCTGCAACAACCTCCTACAAAAAAGTCACCATCTCAGGATGTTGACTGAGGCGGCTGTATGCAGCAATCAAGGCCGGGGCGGCATGGGGCGGGCAAGGTAATCACGAAGCCTTCAACGGTGAGAGAGGAGTGGTCGCCACAAGATACCGCAACCGCCACTACCCTAAGAAACGTGAGAACAGCAAAGGACAGTGGGCTTAAGGTACGAACGTATCGGCAGCAAGTCCATAGGGACAATCAGTACTGACCGCCCGCACAGAAGAAGCCAGTACCCAACGAAGCCTGGACGCAGCGTCTGTAAGGAGTACTAGGAAATCGGCTGCCAACGCACCATCGCCGCTTGGTAACGCAGTGCAGACTGTCGGTGAAGGTATCACACCCTTCACATTAGATCCGGAGAGACACCTGATACTGTCCGTGTGCGCAGGAGACGCCGGAACCGAACAAAGCTCAGCTAAGACAGGTCGGTGGTAGGCTCCATCGTGTGACCAGTGACCGGTACTGACTATCTGTATAGCAGCAGAGCCGGAAGTTGAAGAGCACCAAGACGAAGAGATGTCGCTTGACGATCAAAGAACCGTGATTGTCCCAGCTGGTTTTGTTCGCGATCAATCAGATGATGATGATGACGTCGCCGCCGCCGATGGGTCCATGGATGTAAACGAAATACCGTCTTTGACAACAATCAGACTGACTATGAGTCCGGGTGGCGAAGGCTGTGGACTCCTCTGCATCTCACGCCAGCAGAAGAAGCGGGGTTTCTTTCTTGTCCGCCTGACTAGTCGTCAGTGCAGTCTAGAGCCAGTGACGAGAGACCCATCGATTCGCAGACAGCACGGCTCCAGGACGCTGCGAACGGTGACGAGGCTATGGCTCATACTTTGACGGGAGGGATTTGAGACATTTCCATTACCGATAATGCTTCAAAGACACCGCTAGTGGGAGGCCCTCAAGGCGTTCTCACTGGAGACTACAGTCTTGAAGATGGGTCTTCTGGGAGGTCTCCAGGAGATCTTCAAAACGTCCACCATCGACGAGGAGATGATATAGATGTTCTTAGGGATCTCAGGGACGAAGACCGAAGACGAGATTGAGGTCGTGGTCGATGATCAAAGCGCCGGATATTCGCCAGGGGCCGGGGATCTCGAAGATGCGCTGATTGGAGGTCTTCACGTAGGGTTAGATACACTGGGCCTTGTAAGATAGAGGCTGGTGCGTCTTATATTCTTCGAACGTTCCCTGAAGCCACTTATTTGTAAAGGCGTGCACCGACATGAACCCCATGGTCACAGATCTGGGGTGAAGATGTAAGCCCAACTGCAGAGCTGCACTAATGTGGGGTCTATGCTACGAGCCCTGTCAGCGAAAGTTGCGAGCCTTGGGTTTCTTCAACAAGAGGCAGGTCGTCGTTTCTCAAGACAGTTGAGATGGGGCTGGCAACCGTTCTCGACTGCATCGCACAAGCAACAAACATCTTTACTTCGAAAGACAAAGTTTGATCGCCGGTCATGTCTCCAAAGGGGTGGCGCATACTCCCAGCTTGGGAAGCTCGCGACGCCGGTACCGATACGGCAGGCGTTTGTCCGTTCTCAGACGGATGGATAGACTTCTCTGTACCGTGGGCAGTTGACCACAACCTGGCTCTGGTAAATGAACTTGGCGAGAACTTAAGCCTACATCTACCACGCTTGTACATGGCAGATTGCTGGACTGCGGAAAACATGTCTCAAGGCTGGTGGAGTAGAGAACGGGCCGGGGTTGCGAGCGAACACTGGAAAAAACGAGCCTTGGTCAGCTTCAAACCACCTATTGATCTTAAACTTCCAGTATTACAGCTCAGTTGTTAGCCAGACTCGATGTGAAGGTAGTCCGATGCCCGAAGTGTTGCTTTGAGTGAGCTTGGGGTTCCCCGGATTGCGTGTCACACGGCAGCTTATAACAAAGTAGTTGAAATCTGGTACTTGCCATCCACTGTTACTTAGGGTAGACCTCGCGACCTGCTTCTGATACAAGAGCAGGCAAGTACAACATTATAATTTCATGCGGAGGGACCTCTAGAGGGAGTAAATTAGCACAGGAGCTTTTTGATTGGCTCAATAAGCATAACACCGCGTCCTTGGATGAGTGTGTACAGTGGGTGAGCGACACATTTGGCTTAGTTGTCGGAGTCTCCACCGTCTATCGCATACTTAGTCAAGACAAGCTCTCGCACGAGGTTGTCGCTAAGCATGATTAGCACTGCAATGAGCTGTTCTGTGAGCTACAGTACGCTATATAGTCCTGCATCAACACCTCCTCTGCTGACGACGTTAACGACAATAGGCACCTAAATTGTTACTAGTCACCTCTATTCACCTATTGCTGCTACGCTAAGTCAGCTACAGGCCAGCCAGCGCCTTTCTAATGGCTTCCATGACGTCGGCAGCTTACTTTGGTATGTGAGGGGTGGTCCCATAACTTTTGCAAAGCACCGAGAACGTGCTGGCTGTATTGGTTTGACTTGAGAGTAACATGTTGTGCGTTATCGTAAAACAGACATTTGTTGAAGCGTAGAATCCGCAGGCCGACATGATGTATCCTTGGTATCCTCGTGAAGGCTTGCGCTGTAGACTCCGCAGTAATGAGGTCATAAAGGTCACAGGGTGAGCGAGCATGATAGGCCAGGTACAGCTGCAGCACCGAAACACACCAGAAATCGGATGATAAATATGCACAACTTGGCATCGATGATTTTCTGATTAACTGAAACTCTCCGAGAACTTCGTGAGCAAGCAGCAAAGGCTCTCTAGATAGTCTCTGCGTGTCCTTAACCGCTGTTGGACAAGCATTCTACGACCTTCCTCCAAAGGGTATGGGAAGGGGCCCTTCGAAAATAGGGAAGGGGAGTGGTTCGGTATTGTTATGTGTAAGATTCAACTCCTCTCCCGTTGGCTTGGCGCCGTAGGCCGTCGTGACCTTGATAGTGCACAACATCGCTGGCCAAATGTGCGTCAAAGACCGGAAGCCCGGAGAGTTGGTTTTCCTCTTCTCGTTCTCCGCCGCATCGATCACACCGGAGCTAGTGAATCTCTTCACTTTTTCGAACTTTTGTCGTCCAACCTGAATGCTTTGAGGGGCATCTTCTTTGAGCTTGATGTTAACATTGTTGGAGCCCTCATCTCTCGTGAAAACGAAGTCACCCAGCGGGTAGACTCCAAACCGGACGGTAAGAAGAAGTTTTCGCTGCATCTCCTCTGGATCCCACTGACCCGCAGGATTGGACAGGTCGGTCATTCCAGCCAGATAGCCTGCCGCGAAGTTTTCACTGGACATCCATCCATGGCCGTAGTCGTTCTTGACGTCAGACTTTCCGCCCGGAGAATCGGAAGTTGAAACGGTGTCAGTGTCAACGATCCAGATTTTAACATCGTGATCCTCTACAGTTGGCGGGTCGTAATGTTCGATCGGCTAGCCCTCGAAAGGCTTCCGGCGGCCAAATGGATTGCGAGCTTCACCCGAAGGATCGTGGATATGTGGCATGTTTCGTGTCTTCGCTGATGAGTGTCGATGAGAAGGAGTTGGCAAGCGACTCGAGTCTGCCTGACCTGAAAGTACTGGATTGTGCGAGCGCGTGGGGAATGGTTTACAGGTACTTCGCTAGGCGGCCTGGTAGGGACATGAGGTGATTCTCAGCTGAGGCAACATTACGTCCTAGTACTTGCATCATCCTCCATCATGCTCAGCTGCTGCCCGTCGTCTTGTTCAGCTCTCCATCTTGGCTGCATAAGCGTGGCTGGCTGGATAATCTAGCGGCTTGCAGCACTTCGATGTAAAGGCCGCGACGTACTCGAGCAGCCAGTGGACGGTATAGTAAGTGCAGTAAGGATGGAACGTGGGGGCCTAAATTGTTCAATGCGTAGATAAAAAGAAGCGGAAGGCGTATATTTGACACCAGCGACGCCAAGCTCCCAGCGCCTTTTGCAACTGGGCATCGATAACGGAAGGCACAACGGCGTGACCCTGACTGCAAGATGTACACAAGAGCATGACACAGCTGTTCCGCCTACATATGCGTGCAATCTTGGCCTATAGTCGTTAGCATTGTTGCCGCGTAGCAGCATCCAACCCCCATAAGCGCAAGCGTGGCTGGCTGAAGCACCTAGACCATTGTTTGAAGGAACGACCGCGACGGACTACGGCTGCTGTAAGGCCGTAAAGACCATGAAGGTGTGGTGAGGGTAGGCATGAGTGTCATGGGAAAAGCAAAGTGTATGCTGCCGAAGTGAGAGGCAAATGCCTGACACTAATAACGTTAAGCCTACAGTGAGCGGAGGAAAGGGCGAGAGCGAGAGCTCAGCCATACCGGCCGAACACTGTAGACGGCTTGTAGAGTGTCAGATACGTGCAACCTCACCTTAATAACAGTATTCGCGTTACGGCCGTGAGCATATCGGTACTGTTGCAATGGCCAACTTTTTCCTGGACGGAGGAAGTGCAAGAGTTACACTCGAAAAAGCGCGTTCACTCTAATTGTACATGTATGGGTGTCCAATCAACTTCGTGAAAAAGATCAGGACCGCCTGGGCGAATCCTTTTCCCGCGGTAGGTGCATCGAAGCTGAGGCAGTCCGAGATCTGCGAGAATGGGCTCCTGCGTGAGCATGCGCGTATATCTTCATGTTTGAGGGAGTTCGGAGACATCGATAGTTTTGTTCATGATCGTGCCATTTCTTTGTGTGAAATCCTGTAGACTCCATGATCGTTACAGGACAGGTATCCTTAGCTCCTGCAAACCATTTCATTCGTATGATGGCTGCTTATGCAGAAAACACGCTCGAAGAACTCCACCATCCCAGCGCCCAATTGCTCCTTTAAACCTCAGCGATCTCGCGGAGACGACGGATGGTCGACCTTGTGGCGGCAGCGGCAGGGGTGCTGGTGTGTGTTAGCTGCGTTCGTTCTTCCCACATCTTCACACGAGTTGGAAAATTCGAGAATGCCATCGGCGGCGGGCGGGAGTCTTACGCGACGGTGTAAGCACCACCGGCGGTGGTCTTGCGGCAGGAGCGGCAGTTCCAGATACCGACGGCCTGACGCTTGACAGCGTTCTTGCCGCAGAACTGGCACACGTAGCGGGCGTGCTGTGTGACCTGGGGATCGTGTCAACTCGTCGTCCTTCCACCGCTACAGGTTCCATGGTGTACGCACTTCCATCTTCTTGACCTGCTTACGGAGCGAGGCACCGTAACGGGTACCGTACTTTCCGGTGATGCCGACCTTCTTAGTGCCTACATCACAATCAATATCGAGTCCTGCATCGCGCGAGCATGGGGGGTAGCCGTACGCTTGGTCATTTTGGCGGTTTGTGGATGGGGTTGGTTTGACGGAGGTGCGAAGTTCGAGGCACAAATTCGAGCGAGTGTGCGGCGGCTTAGTGGGATCCTTGGCAGGCGCTATCCCGTGTTGGGCGCGCCTTCCTTAAGCGAGCGTGCCTGCCAGACGGATCAACCCTCACCGACCTAAGCGAGGAGCATCATCAACGCAACACCGACGTAGAAGCAGTCGATTTGAGATGTGTGCAGCTGGGGATGGTATTGGTTCTATTAAAGTGTATGGTACGGCATATGCCGGACGCCTTCGCCCGCGATGCATCGAGAGGATACACGTGAGTGCGGCGTGGAGTATCCAGGTAAGTTACGCGACGCATCACCTGGAATGGTAGCGTAGCAAACAGTCTTGCACATCAATGGAATAGGAGCAATTCGAATGCTTGGGCCTTCGCTGTCTTCAGGATCGGCGCTTGTCGATTTGTGACAACAGAAAGACGCCATTCTCAGACGACCTCCCACCTCGCAAGTCTACCTATTGTCCGCCCTGGCTCTCTTACAATACAAGTGCGTGCCTCCTGTTGCGCATCTTCGCCCGTAGCTCCACCAAGAACCCTGTGCAGAGCCAGATTTGCCACAGCAGTCGGTATGCCTTCAGCCAAGTTGTAATTGCCTGTCGTGACATAGCCGATCAGATCCTCTTCGTCCGGAACCACAGGGTAGTCGTCATCTGCTGGCGTCGTTTGAGACTTGAGCGCCGCAGGTTCAAGCAGACTGTCAGCTAGCTCTCTCTGTCTGAGGTGCTTAGGAATGTCGTCGCCGCTGCGAGTCTGCTGCCTTCTTGGCACGCCGTTGGTCTTTGACTGCGGGCCCGGCACGAGAGAGAGCCACTTGCTCCGGAGCCCAGGGTTGTTCGTAGGTAGGCGGTAGACGCGAGTGCAATCCACGGGGTAGCCTCGCCCCAGCACCTTGATCTTCGCGGCGAACAGGTAGGGAGCTTCTGGTTCGCTGTTAGGACCTTCAAGAAGCTTCGTCGCTTGAATCGAGGAGAGTTGGCGGAAGATTGTATCCTTCGACGATATATCAGGCAGCAATCGTTCCCAATCACACGCCCACGGGTCGCTGGTTTCGCCCTTCCGCCCGTTACCAAGATCAATTGTCGACCATTCAATCCTCTTGCCCTTTGGCCGCCTAGTCCACTCGTGCTTCCTTACTTCTTGCTGCTTGCGTTCCCACGTCAAGCCAGCGTCGGTGCCGGGACAGTCATATGGAAAGCTGGGTACCGAACGCTCAAAGGTGGCCTGCCGCCTCTCTTTAAGGCCGCCAAAGCGAGGGTTGCCGCCTGTAGATAATGGATAGCGCATGATGCCTCGCCATACAGGCATGACACACTTCCACGGCAAGAGGACGGTCCAGGAGTTGCTATCTCGAGACACGAATGTAAGCGTTGGGATCCGTGGATCGGTTGAACGAGGCTCTGGGTATCCGCCGAGCGTGCTCGAACTATGTCTCCGGTTGATAGACTTCTGTGAAAGCATTGTTCTCTGACCAGCGAGACGGGCTGTGCGGCTGAAGATGGATGATGAGGTTTGCGTGCCGTCGATCGGCCAACTGGCGAGTGTTTCGATCAAGGTCGTGAGATCGGAGGATATCGTCGACTGTTTAGGAGGGTCTCGGAGGCGAGGATCTGAGATGTCAAAAGCAAGGAGTGCGCCTGGAGGCAATGCGCCGGGGTCAGCGACAGATGCAAGCTTGGGCCATAAAGACTCAAGCGTATCGGCCGGATCACCAGATGGACTTGGATGCAGTATCGAGCAAAGGGTCTCGGCTGCTGCAGGTCCCATGATTTCAATAGAGCCGACTTCGAACCTCAGGTCTTCCACAGTCACCGCTGGCTTCTGGACTTTGGAAATGCGGATCACCTCGTTCCACACTTGCAAGAAAGCACTCGGATGCACTCGAATGAAAGCCTTCCTCTTCTTGCCATCTGGCTCAGGCGCGCACAATATGACAGTGACTTGTGCCATCCTCTTCAGAGGCTGCGCCTCTCTCTCATGCAGCCATCCTTCCCAGACTCGTGTACCCTGCTTCCACTTCTTCGCCCTGCCTCGCGCCTGCCATGGATCTTCAGCATCTTCAGCGCCGAAATGAAGCCCTCTCAGCAGCCCAACGATGCTGTCTTCCACGCCCTCGAGCCCGATTGTCGACATGTAGCTCATGTCCCAGGCGATGGCACCTCGTTGGGCTGCGGCTCGGTGGGTGAGGCGGTATGCTTTGACGACAGGCGCAAGTGGGATGGCAAATCGCCAAAGCGGATGTTTGGGTTCGGTCATGCGTGCGCGCTTCGTGTGCCATATGTGCGTGGGCAGCCATGTCTTGTCTCGTTGTCGTCGGCGAAACCGCGATGGAGGCGTAGCTGGCGTGGCTAGGGACGGGAACCGGGGCTTCGTCTTTGGTGTCGGCGCAGCTTTCAAGGTAGCCTTCGTCTCGTCCTCCACGGCTAGCTGCTCACTGCTCTTGGTCGCGGCCTTCTTCTGCTCCCTCTGTTTCCACGTCTTCTTGCTCTTCTCGATGCCCTCCCTTCTGAGATGCTTCTTCTTGCCCTTTCCAATCCCGCTGCCGCTGGTGCCCCGCGTGATCGGCGTGTTGTCGTCTCTTGCTTCTTGCCGCGCTCGTCTTCGCAGCCGTTTCGGCACGCGGTTCGGGTTGTGGCTGGCCGTTCGTCTGCGCAGCTCTCTGGGCACATCCTGGAAGGCTCTGCGCGACAGGCCATTCTTGGCCGCCTTCATGGCCCCCTCCAGCGACTTGATCTCATTCTCGTGCGACTTGAGGAAGCTCTTGACGTTGACCTCGCCATTAGGGTACGCGTTCCTCGTCGACACAGCGGGGATGTTGTGATTAGGCCGCATAGGAAAGCGGGCGCGCTTTGCATGCGGCGCGCTGTCTGTTGTCTGCTTTCTTTTCTTCGACGCGTCGGACATGGCCCCTCGGTCGCGGTGGAGCGGGCAGCAATGCGACGCCGTCACAGCCAACGGCCGCGTTGAATTCGGGACTTTTTGACAATTAGCGAGTCATAGCTCCCGTCTGCGTGTTTTAGCGCACTTCGCGCCGGCACGTGCAGCCAACCGTTCATCCGCTGCACAACTTCCACAACAAACATCCGGTAAAGTTTCCGACGCCTGGTTCGTGATGGTAATCATTATGCACGGCCATTGACAGCCGCGTGTTTCAGGACGGCTGCCTATCATCAAAGCACCTGCAACGAGCGCATCACACGATGGGTTCATCTCGGCTTTTGGCCATAATGGCCCTGCAGTGGATTCCAGCGCCCCCTGGCGACTGCAGGCCCTCCCTGCAGCTACGCCTCGGCCAACCCTGGGGCCTTGTCTAAGACAGCTTTAGACAGCCTGTCGCTGGGGCGCAATCGCAGCATTCTTTCTTCACAACAAGCCCTCATTCTTACACACTACAATCGCTTTGTCTCGTCTCGTCTCGCCATCCCCAGCACCTGACGCCTGACACTCAAAGCACACAAACGCACTTTCAAGATGATGTCGTACACGCCCCTCCCAGAGCCCTCTCCGCACATGCTGCGTATGCAATTTAGTCCGCAGCGAAAACGCCCAGCCCACGGCCGCACCGAGTCTGAGTTCATCCCACGCCCGCTGAGCATCATGCCCCTGTCGCCCAGCAAGCGCTCCTCTGTCTACGTCTCCGAAGCCTCGACGCTCCTCTCACATCGCAACTCGGTTGTCTCTCCCGTGGGCCGGTCGCCCTACGACTCGCTCTTCTCGCCCACCAGCGACCCGTCGAGGATCCTGTCGCCGGAGCCGACAGAGTTTGTCGACCACTACGCCATTCTCGAGCTGGGGCCCGAGGCGACAACAGACGAGATCAAGGCCGCCTTCCGCCGTCTACGAGTAGCCTACTTCCAGAGCGATGCCACAAAGTACCGCGCCCTGACACAGGCAATGGAGCTGCTCGCAGACGGCGAAGCGCGCGCCGAATACGACGAGATCTGGCGCGCACATCACGGCGTCTCCGCACCCGTAACACCCTACTCGGGTCTCCCAGCCGGTCTGGAGTCGCCTAAGCACGGGCGGAAGGACAGCGGACACAGCGCAGGCAGCTTGCAAGAAGACGTGCACATTCCAGAATATATCCCAGAGGAGATCCCAGAAGAAGAGGAGGAGGACCAAATCATGCAACCTAACGAAGACACACGAAATGACGACCCCAATTGGGCGCTCAAGCGCCACCACCGCGTCGTCGCACACTACACGCCCTACTACGGCACCGAGCCTTACGAATCCTATGTCCCTATCGCTACTGCCTACGAGACGTACAGCCGTCACCCGCGCCTGCGCTACAGACGGCCCAGCTACCTGGGCGACGGGCTGGCACGAAACGCGATGCCCTTCTGATACTCACACTCAAAAGTTCCTAACCTAAATTTTCTATTACTACTACTATTGCTGGTGTGTTGTAGGTCAGTATTGATCCTAGTCGATGTAGAATGGCGTCAGGGGACATCCTGGTCTGTTGCATAGTTGTCACGTTGTTAGCGATCATAGCGTCGAATATTATTACTCTTTGTTGTCACATCAACAGTCCTGTACCCTGGACAACACCACGCTTTTCAGGCATCAATGTTGATGTCGCGTTGATTGAATGGATGACGTTGACGCGTACACATAGCGGAGAAGTCTGAGCAAACCCGGCTAAAGAGCGGTGAGTGGGTGAACGAGATGCCGAGCACTGGCCGTTGCTTCTCACGGTGTATCTTCAAGCAGCTGCAACTGATGCTTCATTCAAACAAGAATAGTACCATTGGCTCCAAGGGATCGTACAAAGCCTCGTAGGCCCAAAGAATCTTCGCAGGTAGGCTCGCAAGCGCAACCCGCTACTCGCCCTTCAACACAATCTCACACCAATATCATATCGGTGCAATTACAACTCTATGTTCTCAGCAAACGGCTCAAGACGCTCCTTAAACTCCTCAACACTAAGCTCCTCGCCCTGCCACATGACCTGCTCGCCACCAGCGCTCTTAGGAGGGATCAACACATCAGACACAACCTGGATAACGGCATCGCTCGCAATGCCATCGTGCACCGTCACGCGCGAGAACGCGTTGATGCGGATCTCAACAAACGGGCCGTAGCGGCCAATGTCAACGGAGAGGTACTTGTCGTCCAGCACGGTGGGCAGGTCGTAGTGGTAGTTCCCCGGGCGATCTTCCTTGCTCGCGTCGTCGTGCTTCTTGGAAGCGTCGAAGAAGGCGTCGGTGTACAGTGTCTGGTTGACGACGATGTGGTACTTGAGCAAAGCCTTGAGGTACTTCTGGCCGTAGGAGCTGAAGAGGAAGGCATTGACTTTAGGACCGAGTTTCTTGAACGCGAAGTTCGAGGGCGCGAAGAATGTGCCGCCGCTGTGCGGGTAGTCGGTGTTGTTGATCTTCTCAAACATGCCGGTCTTGTGCAGCGCGAGCTCCAGCGTGCTGAATTCGCCGGGGAGTAGCTCCAGAATCTTGGCAGTCTTGGGAGGAGGGACCAGGATCGAGTCGACGCCGTGTACCACGCCATTAGTGCCAAAGATGTTGACTGCGACGAGCTTGCTGTAGAAGTTGATGGTGGGGCCCTTGAGGGTGACGCGCACGGTCAGGCGCTGCGCGTGGCCGAGTTTCGAGGGCTCGAAAAGAGTTGGGATAGTGTAGCTGTGGAGCACACGGCCGGCAGGGTAGAAGTCAGGGCTGACGTGGTACAGCAGGATGTCCTTCAGAACCTCCTTCGAGGGATGACGCCCGTGGTCGGGAATCTTCTCAAAAGCCTCGTCTGTGGGAGCAAAGATGGTGTAGTTGGCCTTGGTGCTGTTGAGGGTCTCGACCAAGTCGTCGTACTTGTTGATCAACTTAGCAAGCTTGGTGGTGTACTTGCTCTCGTTAATGAGCTCATAGACCGTCCTGTTGGGCTTGTCATCTCCATCATGTCCGTGGTGAGGAGGACCATGGTGAGGAGGGCCGCGATGGGGTGGTCCGTCATGGGGAGGGTGGTGTGGAGGGTGATCGCCGCCACCGAAGTTGATGGTAGCATCGTCAAATGATGAGCCCTCTAACCAAGACTCAACGTTGGTGGTAGCATCGTGGAACCGGCTGTAGACGTCCTGTGCGCTCTCCTTGACCTTATTGTAAGTATCGTCAAGAATATCCTGTGCATTGTCGAGCAGTTCCTTTCCGGACAGCTTCGCGTTCTGAATGTGCCTATTGGACTTGGGCAACTTCTCGAAGACCTCAGCTTCTGTGATCACCAAGGCAGAAGCCAATGGTATGAATGGTACCACGCGGGAGAAACGCATGATGTCTGATACTGGCGATTTGATGGGGAGCGCAGAGTGAGTCGCAGGATCAGCAACTTAAGGGCAGGACAAGTCGATTACACCACCTCGCGTGGCAAGGGCGGAGCTTCGGAACTGTAACAAGCACCGATGATGACAGCGGGGCGGACGAATCAAATCAGGTCAGGACGACGTGATTGATGTTTGAGCTGGAAAGAGGCTTGACAATTAGAGGGTTTCGATCAAATTGAATGCGAGCTATACTCTATATCGTCGTCTATTTCGTAAATACCTTTTCTCGAAGGCTGTAGCTGCGTACCTGGACATCCAGGCAGCCATCTGCGACGCGTACGCGGACGCGGGGTAGCTGTTGAGCTGTCAAGCTGTCTACGACGACTGATGACGCAATGGCGGTTTTCATTGCCATATCAGCCTCGGCGCGGAGGCTTCTGGAACAAACGTGAGACTGCATGGTAAGGTTGGCAGCAATTTGGGAGCCCTAAAGAAGCAGCACAGAGGTGTGAAATAAATCATATCAGCAAGGTGAAGATCAAGAGATAGCAACAGCACTGGCAGCTGATGTGCGCTGTCACGTGATGGTAGCCTTGGATCGGCCTGGACGCCTCAGGCATCTAGATGTCGCTCTCTCACATCCGCGTGAGCCTTTTCCAGCCCATGCAGGCTGCGTCATGCATCCCCGTCGTGTTTGGAGCTTTGCAGGTAAAGCCCGGTGTTTATTCTTCGGAGTTGTCTGGAAGCAGCGTCATTCTTGCGCTATTTTCTCCAGAATAGCGATGTTGTGGGCCGCCGGAAACAACGTGCTCTTCCACCCGTACCGCTAATTGGGTACTCATCATTCGTACCTTGCTGGATTCTTTTGCCAGCTTTCCAAATACTGATTCAATTCGCTGAATGAGTATGGAGAGCGCTCCACAGCCCCATTTCCAGGTGAAACAAGCTTTTTCAAGCCTTGGTCAAGCTTTCCTGCATCGCTGAGTGCATCTTTGGTAATGATGCGGAGGGCTCGGAGCAGGTGCAGCGTGTACGAATGCCGTTTGCATTAATGCGCTATGTCGTCATGGCAAGTTGTTTGTATATACACAGTGAACGATAGCGTTGAGCTTCGATAATCACGATCCTACTCCTACACCGACTAGCATCACCACTCCGAACTCTAATCACAATGCCTCTCGCACGACACGTCGATCCCGATGAGGTACGCCTATCAATTGAGATGCAAGACCCTGACGAAAGCTAACATTTCACAGCTCATCGAGACCCTGAGGGATCACCCCCTCCACAAGGCTGGTGCCCACAAGCGAGGTGTTAGCCATACTACCCCATACTCGTCAAGATATGCTGCGAGCGTTGAGCTGTCGAAGTACAAGATTCCTCAGGATGGGGCACCAGCAGACACCGTCCATCAGTTGCTCAAGGATGAGCTTGACCTGGACGGGCGTCCCAGCTTGAACTTGGCCTCCTTCGTTGGAACATACATGGAGCGCGAAGCCGAGGCTCTCATGATTGAGAACCTCTCGAAGAACATGTCAGATGCTGATGAGTACCCTGCAATGATGGACATGCACGCACGCTGTATCTCGATTATTGCTCATCTCTGGGGCGTTCAGAAGGGCGAGAAGGCCATTGGTTCTGCCACAACAGGCTCCAGTGAGGCTATTCACCTCGGTGGACTGGCCATGAAGAGGCGCTGGCAGGAGAAGCGAACGGCTGCTGGCAAGGACACATCCAAGCCTAATATTATTATGGGAGCCAATGCTCAGGTCGCTCTCGAGAAGTTTGCTCGCTACTTTGAGGTCGAGGCCAGGATTTTGCCCGTCTCAGAGAACTCATCGTACCGCTTAGACCCTGAGTTGGTCAAGAAGAACATCGACGAGAACACCATCGGTGTCTTTGTGATTCTTGGCAGCACATACACAGGCCACTACGAACCAGTAGAGGAGATCCATGACATCCTCGATGCTTACGAGAAGGAGACCGGTAACGATATTCCCATTCACGTGGATGCTGCGTCCGGCGGTTTTATCGCGCCTTTCACCAATGCTCAAGCTGGCAAGAAGTGGAACTTTGAGCTGCCTCGCGTGAAGTCCATCAACACCAGTGGTCACAAGTTTGGTCTCGTCTACGCAGGTGTTGGCTGGATTATCTGGAGAGACGAGAGCTACTTACCGAAGCACTTAGTCTTTGAGCTGCATTACCTTGGTGGTACAGAGGAGTCGTACACGCTCAACTTCTCCCGACCCGGCGCGCAGATCATTGCACAGTACTGTAGGTCGTGTGATCCTCTTGTACGACCGTAATACTAATGAAAGCAGACAATCTGATCCACCTGGGTTTCAATGGATTCCGCAGCATCATGGAGAACACACTCGCCAATGCGCGCCTGTTGAGCAGGGCGCTGGAGTACACCGGCTGGTTCCGCTGCGTTAGTGACATCCACCGCAAGAAGGGTGACTTCAAGTTCGAAAAGGGCAAGAAGCAGTACGACGAGGGCGAGAACAGCGCAGCCTACAACGCTGGTCTTCCTGTGGTCGCCTTCACGCTCACAGACGACTTCAAGAAGCAGTACCCTCACGTCAAGCAGGAGTCCGTCAGTAACCTGCTACGCGCTAAGCAATACATCATCCCGAGTGAGTGTAACTTAAACGGCGTGGCGCTCTGTGGCTGACACGTGTAGACTACCCTCTTCCGCCGAACGAGGAGAAGACCGAGATTCTGCGGGTCGTTGTACGCGAAAGCTTGTCGCTTGACATGATTGACCGATTGATCACGGACATTATTCAAGTGATGGAGCAGCTGCAGGTAGGCTACAAACGTCCGTTGACATCCTCTGAGCTTCAACTAACACACCGACAGACTACAGATGCAACCGACCTTGCAGCCTGGCAACCATCGAACCCCAGTCATGAGAAGACGCATGCATCGCTGGGTCACCGAGCTCACGACAGGCACAAGGCGAAGAGGCCTATGCACGAGGGCGTGCACCGATCTGTGTGTTAGGCTGTTATCCAAATTAGTTGCCTCATGCAAGTGATCGAGTAGGGATGAAACCAATGTAAACCGTAATGGGAAATTCGTGCCCGCAAAAACAATTGTGATTGTTGTGATTGTACCACTCACCTCGAGCATCGAGAAAATCATCAACTTATTCCCTGATGTCTGGCCACACAGCACTCGTCATTCATCTCCATAAGGAAAGCAGCACTAACGGCAGATCTGGCACAAATCTAGCGGAACGTGCGAGCCGGTAACCCCAAGATGTCAGGCAGACAGAGCTCCAGGCAGCCGGATAAGCCGATAGAATAGATAGCCGCGTCTGGTGTTCCTGCATGGGTGCGTTGCACGCGATCTGTTCCAACAATCGAGGAATCGCAAGATCAAACATCGTAGCGAGATCTGCTGTGGTACGTACGCATTATTGGCTGTGTTGGGCAGCTTGGCAGTGCGAGATCTAGATCCCATGTGCAACTGTGCCCCTTCAGGCAAGGCGCATCGATTCACCAGTCAAGCTTCTCGCGATCCCAAGCACATTTTCATGACAGCTCGACCATCGCCACGAGAAAGACTCGAGAAACTCCCACCATCGCTCGGCCCGTCCCAAACTCGCTCTTGCGTGCGTCCCTGCAGTGGTTGCTGGCCAATGACGCGCACGTGTTCTGACAGGGCCCACGTCATAAACCTGCCCCAAGATGCTGCGGCAGGCATCACCAGCCTTGAAACGCAGTTGCGGATCTCCTCAGTCCCATACATCTGCGCTCCTTCGGGCTGAGGCGTCTCGATGTAGCTGACAGATGACATATTAGGGTTCTTCTAGTGTCAGTGGCCTCGTGCCCTAGAAATTTCAGTGGAACACAGCTCGGCTCTCACCGTTCTGTCATGACGCATCGCGGGTTGTGAGTTCCCCGAAGGCACTCTTTTGCCTGTGGCAACCACTATGAACGATCACGATCTCGATTGCCAGGAGTCGATTCGTCAATGAATCGCTTCTCATTGATGTTACGACGCAGCAGCTCCTGGCCGCTGTGCAACCTCTGCAACTTCTCTCTCTGCTCCTCGTGTTCCCGTCGGTCTTTTCACGTATCTAGCGACAATCCAACCATGCCTAACGAAAAGCCACGAATACTGCTCTACATCCTGCGCCGCGACGTACGCCTCTCAGACAACCCCATCTTCACCGCTGCCGTACGACATGTCACACGGCAACACGACTCAACGTCATCGTCTAAGGAAGACGCGCGCACAAGAGACGATTCGCTGACTCCAGAGCACCGCGGGTCTTCATTTACCCATCTGCTGCCCGTCTACGTATTCCCCTCACAACAGATCGAATCGTCTGGGTTTCTAGCGTCACCGAATGACAAATCACCATATCCAGAAGCTCGCAGCACGTTCGCAAAGATATGGCGCACAGGGCCTCACCGCGCAAAGTTCATTGCGCAAGGTGCCTGGGATCTGAAACAGTCGCTTGAGGGGCTGGGTTGCGGTTCCGGGCTACAGCTCAGGGTTGGCATGATCGGCGATGTCGTCAATGACATTCTCGAATTCTACGCAAAAGATGGCGGTGCGAAAGGTGAGATCTCTGGGGTTTGGATGACAGCAAACGAGTCGGTCGAGGAGAAGGAAGAGGAGGCATCTGTCCGAGGGCACGCAAAACAACATGGAGTTGACTTCAAATTGTGGGGTGACGAGAAGTACTACATCGACAAGTATGTTACACCCACAGATGCTCTTTTGAAGCTGAGTCTGACACGTCACAGCCGCGACTTGCCTTTCGACGACATCTCTCAACTCCCTAACATTTACACATCGTTTCGAAAATCAGTCGAGCCTTTACGAAACCAACCTCGCGATATCTTGCCAGCACCGACACAACTACCGCCGCTCCCACCAGACATACCGCCTCAAGCGTCACCATTCAAGATACCCGATAATTTCGATGACTTGTGGAAAGCTCTGCGAGCACCATTCGACAAAGACCCTACATTCGGATTGGAGCACCCTCCTCAATGGCCTGGCGGTGATGTAGAATCCGCGCATCCATTTTCAGGAGGCGAGACTCAGGTACAGCAGCGCATTTCTCATCTTATCACTAGCGGGGCCATGAGCTCGTATAAGGAAACCAGAAATGGCATGCTTGGCCGTGATTTCAGCACAAAGCTCTCAGCCTACCTTGCACAAGGGCATTGCACAGCCCGGCAAATCCACTGGGCGATGTTCGATTTTGAAGAAGGTCGAGGGCAAGGCAAGGGTGTGCACGGATATGGAAAGGGCGAGAACAACGGCACAGCAGCTGTCAGGTTTGAGCTGTTGTGGCGAGATTACTTCCACTTGTGCATGCGCAAGTTCGGCTCCAAGATGTTCCATCTCTACGGCATACGCCCACAGGAAAGCAAAAACAACAAGACACCACCACCGCCAAAGAATTGGAGGCGAATCGACAAGCCAACGCTGGGCAATGACCCCGCGCGGACAAAGGAGGCATTCTGTCGCTTCCGTTCCGGGCGGACAGGCGTCGGGCTTATCGATGCATCGAACCGCGAACTCTTCCTCACGGGCTACACGTCGAACCGAGCCCGGCAAAACGTCGCCTCCTTCCTCGCATCACATCTCGAAATCGACTGGCGGATTGGCGCAGAGTGGTACGAATGCATGCTCATCGACTACGACGTACCAAGCAATTGGGGCAATTGGCAGTACGTGTCTGGAGTTGGCAACGATCCCAGACAAGGAAGAGTGTTCAACCCCGTAAAGCAGGCATTGGATTATGACCCTCAGGGTGATTACATCAAAGCATGGGTGCCTGAGCTGCGCGACGTCAAACTCACAAAACAAGTCGGACCACAAGGGAAAGAGGAGATTGACAAACAGCGACTGATGGGACTGTATCAGGCCAACAAGCTCGCAGAGTGGGAGAAGGAAAGCCTGGGTTTGAAGGGCGTGGAGTGGGTCGAGAGGCCGCTGGTCACTATAAACTTCTCTGTCGGACGCGGACGTGGTGGCCCTGGACGCGGCGGCACTCGACCCGGCCGCGGCGGCGGTGGAGGTGGACCAGGTAGAGGAGGATATCGCGGAAGCCAACACCAACAGCAGCGCGAGTACAGGAGACGCGCTAGTGAGGACAAGCCGCACGTGGCGAACGGTCCTACCATTGTTAGTAGTCAATGAGTTTGGGTCTGGTTGAAGTCGGTGGTTCCAGTGCTTTGGTGTTTGGTATTTTAGCGTAACTTGGGAGCGGCATGATTGAGAACGAATTCAGCATCGTTGGATGCATGATATTTAGGTGCTTCCAAGCCTTGTCCCAATGTTCTTCGATCAATCGCTGCCCGTACCCTCAATTTACATGTCCAGCCTTAAGCTCACTTATTTATACGACCGCCGCCATTTAGCACGGCGCACGCATCTTTACACAGCACCCGGCACATCCCACACCTTCGCAAACGGATCCTTGTGCGGATCAGTCCACCTCTCATACTCAATACTATTCGCTAGGTAATCCGCAACCGCTTCGCCATAGACCTTCCCCACCCACGCCATAGTCACATCAATGCCCGCAGAAATGCCGCTCGAGGTAAAGACATTTCCGTCCTCCACCCAACGGGCACTCGGCACCCAGGTCACATTGGGACCGGTCGACGTCGCCCAGGCCCAGGCGCGCTTGTTGGTCGTGGCTTTCTTGCCGTCTAGCACACCGGCGCGTGAGAGGAGCGTTGCGCCTGTGCAGATGGAGATTATGTATTTCAGCTAGAGAGGTCAGCGTGTACGATCTTGGTAAGTGATGCTTGGGAATGTACCCTCGGGTAGATCTCTTTCACGAATGCAATCTCCTCGGTCATGTTCTGCCTTGTGCCGCCGCCGCCAGGTACGAGCAGGACTTCGATGTCCTTCATTGGCATTGTGTGGTTCATTGGCGGTGTAGGCTCGTGGCCTTCATGGCGGCGTGCGTAGCCATTGCCCCAGCCGTCATCACCATCTTTACCATAGCTCTGAACAGATGCTTGGCCATGTGCTCTACTTGGGTTGACAGGACAGCTCTTCTTCTTGCCGAGGATGTTGGCGAAGGTGTTGGTTGGAACGACTTCTTCGCCAAAGTTGCCTGTACCGTGCATACCCTTCATTGTTGTGCTGACGGGGTCCATGTTCTTGCTGAGCATGGTGAGGGTCATCGTTGTTTGGTTGCTGTAGAGCATGGAAAGGGTGTTGAGGACGTCGAGTGGGCCGAAGACGTCCAGGGCCTGGAAGTGTGGCAGCAAGAGCATGGCGAAGTGAGTTGGTAGCTCGGTTGTGTTTGTGAATGCTGGCTGTGAAGGGGCTGCGAATGCTGAGGGCAGGGCCGCGATGAGCGGTGTCATGGCGGAGACACGCATCCTGGGCCGGCCGGGAGGTTGTCTGGGAGTCGCAGTGGAGAGTGACAAGGACCTGAAGGGCGAGTTTGATAAAGAAAAGGCAACAGGCACTGAAGGAAGCTAAGGAAGGGAAGCTGAGAGAAGGCGGAGGAATGTGAGAGAGAATGAGGCTGGTTTCCTAGAGATTGAGTGCCACGGATGCTTCTTATACAACTCGTACAACATGAAGGCCATGTTTGCAATCGTCTCCGGGAACAGAATCCGTCTCCACTTCGCAGCTTGACATTTGCCAGCCCTGGGGGCTTTCAATCTATCCACGGTTATTAGGTTGCGTACGGGATCACACGGCGTAGGATCGCAAGCCCGGTGAGCAAGTTGTAAGTTCTGAAACAAAAGCCCTGTACAACGCCTTTGTTTCCGCGTACTATTGGGGCATGCCGCGCTCTAACGGCTTGGGAGCCTGTCGTTGGAGATCTTTGACAATCCAAGATGTCGGTTTCACGCTTAGTGTCCTCGATCGCGCGCATGAGAAGGTTTGTGGTCGGCCTGACAGTATGAGAGCAAGATGTCAGCTGGATAGATGAAGTTGAGCTTCCTGAGTCGCTTGCCATATTAGCCAAGACACAGGCCAACACGACGGCTGCAGGCAACATGGATGTGGTCGTCTTAGTGGCCGGTGGGATGCAAGTCGTCTTTTCAGGTATGCCGGGCGTTTACTTGCGCCGAGAGTCGAAGGCTGAATTTGTTCACCAATAGACGCTTCCCTCGAAGGTACGGCTCCATGCAATGAGCGGCCCAGCCATATCTTCAGCATAAGGAAACTATCATGTTGCTTTTCTCCTTCAATCTCGTCGCTCGAATGATCGCAGTGTGTCTGCTTGGGATCGAAAACCGTGCACCTCCAAATCTCGAAGCGCTCGGTATTCAAGTTCGCGAATACTCGGCGTTGTATGTCCTGTATACACGGTGGCTAGGCAACAGGACAGTACGGCAGAGGTGCCCGGCGCTGCACCTCTGCGGTGCTGCCCTGCTGCCTAGCCACCGTGTTTCATTTTTTTACCAGATGTGTCTCCGGCTATCCATGGTATTGAATTGGGATCTTAGGTGGACTTAGTTCGCTGCGCAAATGTGCACGTACCGATCGAGCTTGGGCTCGGGGTACACGATGAGTCGACAGCCTTGCAGCGGCCTGTCACGGTCAAAGCGAAGATAGCAGGTACCAGTTTTTGCTTCCATCTTCACATTGAATTGGATGTGTCAGTCTGTTGTCTGTCAATGCTTCCGTCGTGCAGAGGCCAGGTCGATGCGGTTTTTGAAATGCAGCCAACAGCAATGCCAGTGAATGCAAGCGCCGCGACCGCTATTCGCAGCAACAACGTCGAAGGCAGCGACTATGGATGAAGCACGCGACAGACGATGCCATCGAGTTCCAGAAAATGCCCATGGTGATGGTTGACGAATGGCATGTCTTGATCGTCGATTCAGAGAGCGGGTTCCTGCCGGTACCGACCAGCCGAGAGCTCAGCTGGGGCAAGCGCGGGTATGACGAAATCCGGAGCGCACGCGTATCTTGTCTTTTCACCTAAGCTTCGACCTTCACGTTCTCCAGCTGCAGTTCCGCCCCTTTAGCGATTTTTTGACGCATGCAGTGATTGCAGTGCACAGCTTCGCCTTCACGAGGCCCATCCACATACCCAAGCCTCGACCGACCTCGTGCGCCCCGCCATGAGCGGAAGACGGCCGCCAATCGACAAGCGCAAGTCGTCTACGCTGCACTACCAGACGTTTCCTACGAAACCACCGGCCTCACGAGGCCCTCGCCAATCGAGTTCACCTCCCAACGGTCCTGCCAGTGGCTCAGAGCCAGACGACCAGCACCATGAGTCACCATTGCCTAAGAAGCAGCTCATCGTGCTCGCCATTATCGCGCTGGCCGAGCAGACAGCCCTCAATTCGATCAGTCCGTACCTACCGGAGATGACAAAGAGCTTCCCAGAAGTCAAGAACGGTCAGACGGGCTTGTACGTGGGGCTTATCGCCTCGTCATTTGCTCTGGCGCAGTTTACAACGAACTTCTTCTGGGGTTGGCTGTCAGACAAGATCGGGAGAAAGCCTGTCATCATCTGCGGCACTTTCTTGACAATGCTATCGTTCCTCGCCTTTGGCTTCTGCAGGACCCTGTGGCAGGCTATCCTTGTGCAAGCCATCATGGGAATAGTCAACGGCAACTCAGGCGTCGTCTCTACTTGTCTGGGCGAAATCACCGATCGGAGTAACCAGTCACGGGCTTTCACCTACCTGCCTGTGGTCTACGGCATTGGTGGCATTACTGGACCTATCGTTGGAGGCCTGCTGGTTTTCTACAAGAACCCTTTGGACAGTGGGAAGACCAACCCGTACCCATACCTGCTGCCGAATCTATTTTCAGCCGCCGTACTGGGTATCGATCTCGTAGTCTGCATGCTCTTCCTTGAGGAGAGTTTGGAAGAAGCAAGAGACTTGCCACCTCTTGGCAAGAGAATAGGAAATCTCTTTACTCGAATGTGGCAGTTCACAAGCTCAACACGACCTTCATACGTGCCGCGCTGGTTGAGCAGGCAAAAGAGTCATCACTCACAACACCTCGATGGCATTGATGAAGAAGACGAGGACCTGGATGATGCATCTGATGCTGACTCCGAGGGCATCGCCCCTGCCCTATTTCCCGAGACAAACGGCGAGTTGACCAAGAAGGAAATTCTCAACCGGGACACCATCCTGCTTTTGGTCACATATACGATCTTCCAGCTGGCCAACATCTCGTACAACTCTCTGTACCCAATCTTCGCCGAAGATGTCGAACCAACAGGGCGAGGACTGAAACCTGAGGCTGTGGGACTATCGTTGTCCTTTGCAGGTGCCATTACCATCGTCTTCCAAGTAGGCATCTTCGGCAAGCTACGCGGCAAGCTTGGTAACAAAGTTGCATACAGAGCCAGCCTGGCTTTATTTGTTGTGGCGTTCACTTTAATGCCGTTCGTGGGCTACAAAAACAAGCACGGAAGTGGATGGCTGTGGTTCGAGCTTGGTGTTGTGTTGGTGATCAAAACCATTGCAGGTGTCGGTGGTCTGACAGCTGCTCTGCTTCTGGTAAGTTGCGCCTGTAACGCTTACGTTGATCATTTTGTGCTAACCTGCCTCAAGATTACCAACTCTGCACCAAATCACAACGTGCTCGGTACTCTTAACGGGCTTGCGCAGACGCTCTCGGCTGCTGGCCGTGCTGCTGGTCCCTTTATCTCAGGATCGCTGTTCACCGCAGCCACCAAGATTCAGCCCAAGGGTGAAGCGCTACCTTTCGGCCTTTTCGCTGGCATCTCACTGTTGGGCTTCTTCCTGAGTTTCGGCATTCGTGGTGAGAATCTTGAGGCCGAAGGTTGGAGCGACGAAGACGAAGAAGAGGATGAAGAAGAGGAAATTGGTGACGACAGGCAAGACACCAATGAGCGATCTGGGCTTTTGCGCAAATAGCACAGTATTGCTTTGTACAGATGCGCGTCATATAGACAGGATTTGCATTGCTTCATCAGCACGATTGAGCGTGGCGTTATCTGGTTGTCAATACCTACAGGATAAACTTCTCGAATGGATTTATGTTACTTCAGGTGGGAGAAACTTCCAGGCCCTCCTCCCAATGTTCACGTTGAGTCTCGATCTTACGCGAGCAAGCCTATGAATAAGGCTGCTATCCTGATACGACAGTACGCTGTGTCGCCGAGGTGAGGGAAAGTGCAACAGAGACTTTAGCGCACACCGAACAGGGATGGGCAGCTGACAGGTCCAAGGGTTTGGGTAAGACGCGGGACGTATCGTTCCTCACCGTCCATTGAACGCCAACAACTCACAAACATCCCCAGCGGCACAGTGTGGCACAGCGGACAATTCACGACGTTCAGGCCCCTCGGTAAGGCTGCCTGAAGTGCATGCAATTTCGGCGCTGCGCCTGCCATTAGCTCTGCAGCGCCATGGCCCGGGGCGGGCGAATGTCAACACACCAGCCAACACAATATTTCCGGAGCACACCTCTGGACCGTGAAGGCGCGATGCCAACTCAGAAAGAGTATCACGAGTCTATAGTAGCAGTCTGCACCACTGCATGAGGTAGACAAGAGGCTGGCTACCATGCGCTGTGCTCAAAGCCACCTGCGGTTCCTCCGCTCCTGTTCAAAAGTCGAGATGGTGCGGAAGCTTTGTTGCCAAGACGAGCTGAATACCAGCAATGCATCTCAGTGGCTGTGGAGCATCTTGCATGCATAATTCGACGCTAGTCATGCTCCTTACGGACCTTCTGTGGGCCTTTGGCTGCGATGCATCTCTTTTCGCATCGTGGCGCTGTCAGCGCTCCGCTGAAACCTGGTCGAGTTCGCCTTGGCAGTGAAGCTTACCCAGCTTGACTTCTCAGCCCCAGTCCAATCTGGCATCCTCCACAAGAGCACAGACGGCGGACAGACCGCTGTGCAGACCGCGGTGCACTGCAATTGGCATGCTAACCAGTGCGCATTGACGCTTCCGCATGTTTGGGCCAGCCTTACAATAGATCCCGCTCGAGCACACGTTGAGATAGCGCTGTGCGGAGATTCAGATAAATGTCAGGGTGACCTGCCAGCCAGGGATTCTGTATCACGATCGGCCTTTGCTCGACGGGAACTTACGCCCAAGTTCTACACCTTCGCTGCTGTAGGACGTCACCAGAACGCAACAATGGGTTGGAGCTTTCATGGTCACAAGGTAAGCTTTGATGACCAAGATTGAGTTCAGGAGATCTAACGGTGTGTAGCGAGACGTGTGCGTGACTGACTGACCGTGAACCGAGCAGTCAACGTTCGTACTGATTTTGTGTAGTGATGCTGAGAAGCATCTCAAACGGCTGCATAAGACCACACCCATTATCGAGTCACCGTTGGAAGGCGCCGATCAGGAGAACCTCGTCTTCTCGCAGAGACACGAAGCCAACTCCGTCGAACTGTTCTTCGATCTCTTCTTCGTTGCCAACCTCGCAACATTCACAGCCTATCACTCGATCTCTGACAACGACTACTTGCTCGCATACATCGGTTTCTTCGGTATCCTGTGGGCCACCTGGTTTCAAATCACGCTTCATGATGTTCGCTTTGCAAGGGACTCTATCTACGAGCGAGCTTGCAAGACTCTTCAATTCATCGCCTTCGTCGGTCTTGCCCTTGTGGGCTCATCTTTCAATCCAAGTGGTGACAAGAAAAACAAGGCAAGTCGTTCAGGACTAACGCAGAAGTGTCGCTGACAAGAAGTAGCACTTGGCGACTCTTTGCATTGTGCTGATCATCAGCCGAGGGCTCCTTACGATCCAGTACACCGTAGTCCTTGTGAGTTCATATCCAATGCCTGATGTTGCTTGCGTTGCTAATCCTCTCCAGTTCTACACATGGCGAGCGAAGTATTCGAAGCTGTACCTTCCTCTTGGTCTGATGATCGGAACCTACGCCATCGCTACGGGCATCTTCGGCGCCATGATCCCCTCGTACCAGCCAGGTGCAACGGGTCCAAAGCTTCTATACATGGTCTTCTACGGTGTCATGGTTGCCGAGTCCATAATGACTGTTGGCATCTCCTGCATCTGGCGCATGCTCAGTTTCAAGAAGACGCATCTCATGGAGCGTATGAGCTTGCTCACCATCATTGTTATCGGAGAAGGCGCCATCGGTGTCACCAAGACAGTTGGTAGGATCATGGGCAAGGAGATCGATGTCGAAGGCTGCTTCACTATTATGTGCATCATCGTTATCTTGGTAAGCATAGCATCGCGAATGCGCCAAATAAACTTTGGCTTACATACTCCGGCACAGGTCTTCATCTGGGCGCTCTACTTCGACAATTTCCCGCACGGACACTATGGAACTATCCGCCAGCAGATCTGGTCCTTGCTCCACTTCCCGTTCCAGCTGGCTATTGTCGGCGTAGTTGAAGGTTCGCAACAGGTTGCGATGGCACGCTACGTCCTCAAAAATGTTGCGAAGGGCACCAAACAACTGAAAGATATATGTCTCACAGGGTCGGACGGAGCCAAGCTGCAGGAGTCCCTGGTAAAACTCGCCGACAAGTTCCAGTTCACATCGAAGCTCGAGACCTACGGCTATTACGAAGACATTCTGTGGCACATCGAAAATATCGGCAATGCTACGGGCATTTGTTCACCGCAGAACACGACGAGCTACGGTGCCAGTATCAAGGATTGGCCCGAGGATTTCCGGTGGATCGACAACTCGATCCAAAACGGTGTCTACTCCGGTCTTGGTGTCAAGATGCCGATCAAGAAGCTGGAAGCCTTCAAGGAGCCCATCAAGATTGCTGAGGAGAGTTGGTGGCTGACCTACATGTACTTCTGGTCTTGCTTCTGCGCTCTCATCCTCTCCCTCATCGTCTTCCTCATCCTCATCCGCCGCCACAAGGCAGACGTTTTCGACTTCGTCTCCATCATTGTACGATGCCTCGTCCTCGGTGCAGGTGGAGCTGCGCTTACGATTCTCGCCTCCCCACAGAGGCTTGTCGACATTCTCAACTCACCGGCCGTCCTTCCTATGGCAGTGATCCTGATGTTTGTCGTCCTCTGCTCCGACAAGCTCGCCTCTATCTGGTGCAACTGGCGTCTTGTCAAGTCTGGTGAACCATACGCTCTCGAGTACGAGGAGGAGCACCATGGTGGCGGTCATGACGAGCACGGCGAGGCTCACTTGACCGGTGACGAGGAGCATGGAAAAGTGCACCATGGCAGGCCCCAGATGAAGAAGAATCGCTCGTCTGCTCGCTGGAGCACTAACCCTGCTCTCATTGACATGGTCAAGGAGGAGACCGCGTACGTGTCAGTTACTGGCGGTCACTACAGAGACAGCAGTCATGATAGCACGCACACACCGCCACTGCGGAGCTCGAGTCCGACGCCGATGACGCCGGGGGTAGGTACGGGCGGGTACATGCCTGTCGCGCACTGAGAAATGACACATGCGATAGAGAGAAGGAAAGTTCAGGATGATGGCGGTGGAAGTACGTTCTTGCAATTTTTTATGATTAATGTCTCACGATACCTCTTCTTCCTCCATGTATGCAAAGCGCTTGACATTGTCACAGTGTTGGTGGCCAAATTGTGCATGTATGAGAGCCACACAAGGTGTGAATCTACAAGGTTCCAATACACTTTTCTTCTAACACTCACGCTTATGTAGTCTCGCATGCAATATGGCTTCTAAGCCGGTCTAAAACAGCGGAGACTCTATTGACAACCAGGACCCGACTCGATATACTTAGCACACACGGCGTAACGAAATGACCGCGTTATTGTTGGTGTGTCTGCTTGGTGTCGGTAGCCGCTATTGTGAGAAACTGATGGCCACGGTGCGAGCTGCATACAGGACGCTTCCAGGGTCAGCCAAGCTGGTTTGAAGTGGACTTGGGAAACCTACAAGCATTGGAAGTGACCTCACTTTTCCCAGAAGTTTTTCGGCACCAAGGTCAGGTCAGGCTGACTACACAACACAGCAGGGCCACAAATAAGCTGACAATAGCTATGCTTGCCTCTAATGATAGCGATTGGTGCCCGGCTGCTTCAGTCTCTATCGGACTTCTGACTGGCTGTGCAAAGGTATGCCATAGAAGCAATGATGACCAGATTAGGATGTTGCTCGTCATGTTGCGCTGTAGTTGACAAGTTGAAATTATGCTCTGAGTGGTGATTTCGAATGTCAAAGAGATACTTGCATGCTTCCGGGCAACTCTTGTTTGCGTCCAGCGATACTTATGTCAATCCATATTCGAAGCGAGTTGTCGTTGGTGGGGCTTCGGCGGCACGGTGTGGGCCCAATCAGCAGTGTGAGCGTTCAAGGATTCGAACGTAGTGCGCCTTCGCCAGGCTGAGGCCATGCGCTTGAGGGGAGACGCTGCTTTCTCTGCAACTACGATACGCTATATCTCTGGCAGCTTAGCAGAGCCTTACCTAGTTGGGCTGGTCGACAGTTGCTAGTGAGTGGTAGCGTAACCATCACCCCTGCTGTTGACTCCGTGAGGGAGAATGGGTACTATGAGAATCGATCCAGGTAGACCTTGGGGCCTTCGACCACCATTACACTTGCTCTTACAGAGGTTCGCAAGATTTCGTACCCTGGACATGAGTCAAATTTGGCGAGATCACGACGAGGAAATGAATGTGGTTCTCTGCAACTAAAGCGCATGATGTATACACACTAACGCAATTCAGTGTGGGTCCCTGCCCAGATGGTAGAAGGTTGATTCGAGAAATACGTTATAGGCCGCTCCGTCAGCTTCAACTGCTTTTACACTTGAGCTTACAGGGGCTCGTATATCTCGTATCCTGGACGTGTGGATGTACATGTGCTTCTGCGGAAGTTGAGTGCCCTGCCGGTAGCGAGCGGCTGGACGGTGGTGAGCAGATGTGAACCATCAAGCCTGCTCTATGCTTGAGACCAGCGTACTGCCCCGTTGACCCTCTCAACGTCTCATGGAGTAATGCACCGTCCGCCTCGTCATTCAAAATATGTCCAATTGCCACTCATACGCTTCCCAGCGCATACAACGATAACAAGATGCTTGTATGTTATACCCCAGCTGGCCTTTGACCTGGGTGGGCGCCCTCGAACATACTCCAGGACTCGAGCCTGTGTGGATGTCGTGTCATTCAGAACTGGGTCTTGTAGACTGTTCGATATGATGTCCAACACAACTGTCATGATGGGGTTTAGATAAGCCAGCGAATGCCAAACGAAGTGACGGTTCGCTTCTTTATAGCGCCAGCTCCCCGCCTTCCTACATTCCTCTCGCGCTCTCCACTGCGAACACTCAGACTTCTAACTGCACGCTTTCTTCCCACGGTACGCATCAATCCTACATTGTATTGCGCTCAACCAAAACATGATCAACGCTCAATTGTTCTTTTGCGACAAACGCGACGCCTCTATCGACGGCACTGCCCCGTAATAGCGATGACGTCTTCCGCAGCGCAGCTCTCAGAGATCGTCGAGTTGACCCGACCCAGTCCGAACTTGACTCGATCAGCTAAGATGTGATAGACATGGTGCTGGCCCCCAAATGCCTGCCTTTGAGTAATAATGTCTTGCTGACCACTTTGGTTCGCCTCCTCCAGGATATGCGTTTCTTGAAAGGTTTGGGCTTGAGGCAGTCAGCACAATCTCGCAGTGGCTGAGTGAGAGTAGGTACGCTTGACGACGCGGGCTCGCCTCAGCCTGATGCTTCTTTGCCAACTCGGCCACGCAAGGCTAAGTGCGCAACATATGACTGCTACAACGATAGCTACTACGCCCAAAATCGCTTCTGTGGACCATGGTTGCTTTGACAAGTCGCCTTGAGCTGGTGATGGATCAGTGACTGGTAGCGCATGCGTGTGAGTGGTGAATGTGGGAAGAGATAAGGGCTGCGAGAGGCTAGCCAGTCGAGCAAAGGATCTTGAAGACATATCGTCGAGTGGCGCTCTTTGATCGCAATAGAATGAGGGAGAATTCTCTGGTCACTTGTTTGTTTGAAGCCCAGACAGCTGCCGCGCAAAGAGACGGCTCCGCCAAATATTGGTGTAATCGATCACTGCTTGTGATTTCCATAGTTGGGCATCATCGTAGCAGCATGATCGAATTGATATATACACATTCTGTGCAGTAGGGTTGGGACTAAAGCTCGAGCGGTTAGTGAGGGGCCTGGTCCAAAGTGACGAGTAGCTTTCTGCTCAACGTCATAGAGCGCGGATGATTCGCTGATAGTACCTAGGCGTGGACTTACTATAGCAACTGCAGCTGTCAGTAGCTACTCCAGAGGCAGAGGCCCAAATGGACTCGTGATACTCGAACCAATAGTAGAAGTGCGGCGCAGTTGGCTTAGGTCCTTCAACTCTTACGCCTCCCGCAACTGCCCCGCCCTATCGTGTCGCCTTTTCCATCCACCGCGCTCTGCCACTCCACGATGATTTCGTTTCAAAAGGTCCAGTCAACGACTCGGATACAAGCAGCTCATCTAGTATTGCAAGCTTTGACTGCGCACACCGAATCTGCCATCTTCGTGAAGCGTCACGATGTGGAAAGCTCTTTGCTATCCTGACCACCGAAGTCATCGTGATTATATTCGGTTCAATGCGAATGTCAACTCGATGCTTTCAAAAGAAGTGATGATGGTGGTGGCTACCGAAAGAGCCCTGCTGCCATGAATCTGGTCTGCCTCGAAGTCGATGTGGGTAAGATGCAGGCCGTCAGCACCGTAAGCCTCAGATGCTATCGAGATTGGCAAGGCTGAACCTTCGATGTCGTGCACACATACACGCGAAACTGCGTAGCATTCTCCTCATCATACATCACCGGCAACATGGCCATGTTGTACAAGAGAAGCACGATTGCCTTGTTTGAATGTGTTTTCAAATATCTAGAGATAATCACCTTCCACTCTCCTAAGACTTGTCCCCCCAATCGCGACATCCTCCACGATCGCCGCTCCCAATATTAAAAAAAAAACGCCCGTCAATGTGGTAATGGTTCGGTTCTTCGTGATTCTTCCCGTTGCAAACTCCAAAAGTATAACTCAACGCTTTGTCTACACTAACACCAAAACGTGAGAAGAAAAGCGAGCGCATAGAAATGCCGAGTGAAGAGGTATCCAGCCCCAAGCCCAAATGCGTGAAATGCCCAATGATTTGTACAGTGATGCAAATGCAATGAAGAAGAGAACAGCCATGATGTACAAAGGCGCCGTATATGCGATGAATTCTACGAGCCGAGGCTGCGAAATGCCAAAATGCTGATGCTCGAGCTGAAGATTTGGGTTCGATCGATGCCTGCGGCATAACATATCGCTGTAAGCAGCCCAGGAAGTGACGTCTATGATTAAGTGCTTTTGCGGCGGTCGGTATGGGTATTGTCATGCGTCGTAAGCAAAATTGCCGCCAACATGAAAAGTGCACCGGAGAGCTATCCTGTAGTCTTCGGCGGCTTAAAGAAGGAAAGGCGCTCGAGCGACTTATGAGCAGTCATTCATGAACGAGTTCTTTGGCCAGTCGTAGCCGGTCGATTTCCAGTCTGTGTGGTTGGGGTTCTCGTACGCGTCGGGGTGATTCTTAATGTACGATGTCGTCTCATAACCCTCAGGATCGCAGGTAATGCTCTCGCTGCCCTCTTCTTGGTAGATACGGATATAGTCGATGCGCATTGTTGCTGGCAACATGGCTGCGATCTGGTTGAAATCGATAGCTGCGAAACTGTTGGACATGCCAAAGTTGCCAATGATGGCCATGGGCTCCTCCGGGATGGTTCGAGTACCAATGTTGCCGGTAGGACGAGTGGCCGCAGCCTTCATGGTCCAGGTCTTGTCATCACCTACGTACCAGGTGATGAAACCGTCGCCTCCTGGCTTGTATTCGAATGCGTACTTCTGGTACTGCTTGCCGTCATACCAGTCGGTGTTCAAATTTGTGAGACCAGAGATGGCCTGTTGGAAAGGTCCACCTTTGTACGCGTTCATCATAGTGATGGAGTTGTCGTAGACCTCCATTTGCTCTGTTCTATGTTAGGGGGTTTGAAAGTTGAAGGTTGGGAGAACTTACCATAGTCAGGCATATACCATGTGTCAAAAGGCGCAGCCTGGAAGGACTGTGATACCACACCCACAGCATTTGTCTCTCCTGGTCCCAGGAAGTGGACTGAACCTTCGAGAGCATCGATTTCAGGGGCGCTTCGAGACCTGCCTGGAGAAGGGTGGTCCTCGCCCTTGCAAGTACAGGCAGGGAGCCTCATACCGGGGAGATAGCTGAGACCATCGTAGGAACTCTGATTTGGAGTAATGCCGACGTCACACTCGTCGTGGTAACTGTACGGCCAAAGGCCTTCAGTTGAGCCAAGGTATCCAGGGCGGGCAAGGTTGCCCATGGTCCAGAAACCAGGCCAGAAACCACTGATATCACCTTTGCCAGGAAGCGAAATACTCGCCTCCAAGTGTCCTCCCTTGTAGCAAAGCTTGTTCCATGATTGGATCATGCCAGATCGGTAGTTGAGACCGTGGTTCTTGAACAGATCGAACTTCAAGTTCAGAGTACCGTTCTCGGTATTAACCGCATCGGGGTCGTACCACTGTATCGTGTTAGGGCTATTCCACGGAATTCG
The DNA here is from genome assembly GCA_022225945.1 of Didymella pomorum. Lineage (NCBI taxonomy): Eukaryota > Fungi > Ascomycota > Dothideomycetes > Pleosporales > Didymellaceae > Didymella > Didymella pomorum. Next base: position 435,650 of record JAKJXN010000021.1, on the reverse strand, counting down.
GACTTCAGCCTGCTTACCTCCAAATCCTGTGTGGCACCATACCAGATGTCTACAGCCTGGAAAAACGGATCATCGCCGTCGTAGAAAGTACGTCCATCGGTGTTGAATTCGTCAGAGAAAACCAGCTTTTGTGTGGAGCCATCGTAGGATTTGCGGGTCATCGCAGATTGCGGCGTGTCCGGATCGATCAAGCCGTGTCGCAGGTTGGTCAGGAGCGGCTCGGTCTCCTTGCCCTTGATGCAGAGCGGGTTATTCGTGCAGGGACCGATCTCCTTCTCTGTCAACTTGTCGACAAAAGTACTGTGAAACTGTTAGCATTTGCGGGCAATGGAGGGGAACGAGTTGCTGGGCTTACAGGATAGGGTAGCCAATGAACAAGAAAAGCAGGCCAAGCATCATGATTCCGAGACCACCCAAGTTGACCATTCCTCTTCTTGTCCAGATATTGCAATCGCGCTTGTCCTTCTCACCAGGCTCTGGGTTGTGCAATGCGTCGTCAGCCTCAACATCCTCCGGGAATAACAGCAACCCGGCAGACGGATGGATGTTAAACTTCTCGGACACTGTCTGCGTGTTGAGGTCTTCTTCGCTGCCTGCTCTAGATGGCGACCTCGAGTCATCGAAGGGCGAGGCGAACGGTCCTCGCGCCGACATGTCAGACTCCCAACTTGTGCGTCGAGAGGACATGACAGAGGGCGAGCGCAGCGGCGATTCATCTCTGAACGGCTTCATCTTGGATTTCTTCGGGGGTAGCAGAAGATCCCCGGACTCTGCAAGACCGACATTGGAATAGATGTTGGTGAGGCCGGGACTCGGTGCGGTGCCAGGACGAGATTGTGTGGTAAGGGACCGCGCCGAGTTTGTTCGTGCCGTGCTCGGTCGTACTTGTGGCGGCGAGTTGTCGTCTGTTATTATGTCATGCGAGCCGGAGTTGAGTCGCAGATGCGGCGGGTTCTCCCCTCGAGGGGATAGCGGCGCCGACATGGTCAAAGAGCGTATGCGGTGAAGGTGCTAAACGATCGTGTCCTATACTGCTATAGGGGTCCAAGAAAGGGCGAGCTGCGGCGGCGAGAGCGAGTGTTGTGGTCGGCTACAGGTTACGTGCGCGGCATGCAACTGGAATGCCCAAGAAGGGAACGACGTGCGTAGCGCCCTGCAGGTGGGTGTCAGGGCAACAGCAACGCCAAATGCGCAATTGGAGCCTCGTGGTGAGCGACCTAAGAGAAAGCAGAGAGAACGCTGCACGGTATCGCTGTGGGTGAAAAGCAGAAGGAGGAGCGCCGCGAGGAGCAGAAATGGAGTGCAGGCGCACGGAGGAGGGTGTCTTGCTCCTGAACCGGGTGGGCGTCCAGGGTTGGCAGGTTAAGCCAGGTACCGCGCCAGGAACGACTTGGCACACACTATGTCACTCGCAGCAGCGGGTGTAGACTAGGCTGCAGTGGACACAGAGCGGCGGCGACGGTGCGTGTGGTGGTGAGTAGGCTTCGAGGGATACACAAGCAGACAGCGTGCAAGAGGCCGGTGTAGAGTACGAGTAACGGCGAGGTTGGCACGCAGAGAATCAAGATTCACCAAGTGGCAAGCACGGCCTCACGCTCAGGGACGAAGATCTCGAAGCTCGAACAAGGAGCCGACCAAGGAGTGGCCAATCACCCTTGATAGCCCCAAGCAGCACGACAAGGCGCTTGCATGGAGGCGACTCTTTTCACAGCCGCTTGCGTGCCCACTATCCACGCCCGGGCTAAATTTACTCGGCCTAGAAGCTCAACCACATCAACCAATTCAACAGCATGTTTCAACGGTCGATAGCACTCCCCTGTGCGACACCTGCCACAGCCGCCAATCGACAAGGCGGAAGTTAAACATTATGCCCGGCCTGGCAGATATTGCTGTCATGCGCTCTCCACCGCCAGCCTCCCCTGCCCCTTTCGAGGGGATCGTCTCCCTGTTCTCGTCAAGTCGTCATGCGCCTGCGGTCCTTGTTCTGCTGAAACATCTGCAATTCGCTGCTCTTCACCGTGTTTTTGCCCGCGAACCCGTCGCACAAGGCTGCAGACAACACTCTCGTGAATTGTTTGCCGCATTGCTGGGGAAAGAGTATATGTGGGCTAGCTAGCTTTACGATCTTCACTATCGAAGGTGACGCGTCGCACCACATATAATGTCCCGGCGCGAAGCGTCACTTCCGTGTCCTTAAGCATGCACAGCACTGCCACGCTCTTAGTCAGGACGTTGCGAGTTCAGTGCGATCCCAATCTCATGTTCACGTTCGACATCTGTATCGCCGCTGCGGGAGCGGATAACTGGGGATCACCCACCAAGCACTCTACTGATCCTTCAAGGATCTGGTAAGATTGCGAGGCGGAATCCTGTGGTCGAGGCTGCAGTAGAGCCTGTCTTACAGCCATGCATCAATACTATCACATGCAGTAGGTCAAGACTGTCAGATTTGCCAGCAAAAGGGGTTTCGAAAGTTCGGTGACAGCCGCAGCTGCATGGCACGGGAATGGCAGCGGGAAGAGGAAGTTTTGGACGCGCCGTTCTGGAAGAGTGACTAGCCGCGGCTAGTGACTGATTGGCTGCTTCAGAATGTTGCTGTCAGCAAATGAGCGCTCTGCACCGACTTTTGGTTCGCGTAATGCAGCTGAGGGAGATTTGGATGGGCATGTTTGAGAGTGAATTGGAGTGGGGCGTACCTGAGCACTCGAAAATGACGTCGAGTTGGATGAGGCTCTTGAACGCTGATACGAGGACAGTCCACCGTGTGCCATGGGCAAACTGTCATCTGTGGATCAAGAGCGTTGTGTCCGAGCCCGTCCATGCCGGCGCTGTTTCGCAAACATCCGGCAGATCCTGAACAAAGCTTGCCAGCTCACGCAGAGGTACCACAGTGCTTGTGCAACAGCTTCATGTAACGTCGGCCCTACTAGCTGGACGAATGCATCCTTCCATGCTAACGGCAAGTCCATGATCCTACTCCAGACCAGGAACACTATTGAAGCTCATCCCAGATCGTCGTGCAAATGGCAGAGCAGCCACAGAAAAATTATGTAGAAGGTCATCGACTCATTGCATTGTGTATTATTCTCCAGAGCCTCTCACGATTCAACACTCAGCGCCTTCAATCCCACCAGCTTTCCACCCTCCCTGTCAATTGACACCACGTAGTACTCCGCCCTTGTGCTCTCCAGATCAATTCTGAATACCTTGACCTCCCCGTTCCCCGCCTTTTTAACCGCATTGAACACGTTCTTATACTGCGTCTCAAAGCCCTTCTCCTTGACCTCCTCAACCTTATCCTGACCCAACAGCTTCTTCAGATCACCTACGCCTTGTTAGCTACCATAAGCCCTCCAGTTCAGTCTCAATGAGGGACGTACTGGCAGACACACTATCCCCACTAAACCCCAGCGCAACAGGCTCAAACGGCTCGTCCGCATCGCTAACATAGTACTCCTCGACGCTTTCGAGCGCCTTGGGCACCTCGACATTTACGCTTTTTGTGCCATAGCCCTTTTTGCCCAGATCCTGCTGCTCGGCGGGCGCAACGTCCTCGTTGGCTTTGTCGAGGAAGGCGGCGTAGTCTGCGTCTGAAGACATTTCGCGAGCCGGTGTGTATGAGTATGTGTTCGTAGGCGGATTTGTGCGTGCGGCAGAGGACGATGTGTTTGTGAGCTGTGCAGCGGTGGAAGTTCGCGTGCGGTTGTAGGCGGTAGAGAGACGTGAGAGGTTGGTGGCGCGTGTGAGAGATGTGGTGTAATATCTGGAAGTATATCCAAGAGATGTCAGTAAAGGTGAAGCGCGAAAGACACGTCGAGCGAGCTGAAGCATGGTTACGCGACGGCCGATGACGCAACAAGTTCAAGTGCAGCTGCAAGGCGAGCGGAGCTTGTGAGAGCTTGCTTGCCCCACCAACAGCAGCTGCAGTCAGCGAGTTCACATTTCACTGCACGAGATTGTAAAACTTTCAGGTCAATGTTGTATGGGTTCATATAGATCGTTCTAAACACTAGGTAAGAGGGATAATAAATACAAAGCCGAGGCTGCAACAGCGCTTTTGGTGATCATACAAGCCTGCAGCCAGATGAGGGTATCTCCACCAGTCCACCTGAACACCATCTACATCGCCCTAAACCGAGCTGAAGATCCAAACTGAAAAGGTAAAGGAATGACGAGAAATACGTGCGCAGATCTGAGCCAAGCAAAGCCAGCTCGAATGCTGACGCGTTCATCTCCTAAGCTCTGAATGTCGAAGGACAGACGGGATGCCTATGGTCATTGGGTGAGTCCTCATGTATCGAAGTCACGGAGAGTAGTAGCACAACTCGCTCAGAAACTCCTCCTAAGGCTTCTGCTCAGGGACAGGAGTGGCCGAAGGTGGCACACCGTTGGTGGGTGCAGTGCGAGGACTGTTGCGCTCAGATTTTGTTCCGTTCGCCTTCGGCTCATCACCCTCATCGTCATAGTTCTCGTCAACATCGACGTGGCGAGCGGCTGGCTCGTGGTGTTCGGGTCGAGGCGTCTCCTTCGCAGGCGCTGGTGTCTCGGACATGCGGGGCAAAGGTGTCTGCGCTTGAGGAGCTCCAATTGGTGCCAGCGCGGTGGGCGGGTGGTGAGCAGCCTCTGATGGATGGTAGCCATCGTTGAAGCGTCGGGCATCAGGAGCAGCCTGCGGACTCTGGCGCAGAACCTGTGGCGACGACACGTGGTGCGGAGGCGAAGGACGGCGGCTGTGAGGCTCTTCGAGCTTCTGGCGCTTCTCGTCATTGCTCTGCAGCTTCGGGCTTTCCTCCCACTCCCTGTGACGCTTCGGTGGTGCAGTGGGCGGGCGATCCTCCCGATCCCGTGCTGCCGCCTCTGCTGCCGCAAGAGCTGCTGCTGGAGCAGGTGCACCACTTGCAATGCCGCCGCTAGCGGAGGGATCAGCATGGTGCTGGGTCTGGTAGGGGCCCTGGTATCCGTTGCGAGGAGAGCCAGCACGGTTCTCGACGATCGGTCGCACCTCTGGTGGTGGACTACCTGGACGTCCAACATAAGGTGGAAGGGGACCTGGGGTCGTCTGACCGGGCGGACCGGCCAGACCAGCAGGCGGTGGAGGCGGAGGAGGTGGAACGCTACCCGAACCCGCGTGCGGACCGTAGTTGGGATTCGAAATGCGGTTTGGCTGCTGGGGCTGCTGGGGCTGCTGCGCCTGGTGGGGAGGAGGCGGTGGCTGCTGTGCCTGCGCGGGTTGAGGTGTAAGCTGCGGGGGCTGAGGGTGGTAGGGGCTGGGAGCCACATGATGAGTCTTTGGCGAAGGTGACATGCCACGACGGATGGATCCTGGACCTGGGGGAGGTGGGCCAGCCGGGCCGGATGGTCCAGGACCATTTGTGGGAGGTCGAGGTGGCTCGCCATATGTCCTGGGGGGCTCTTGACGTGGGCTCACTGGACGCTGCGCAGCATGCTGTGTTGGTGGGCGGATGCCTTCACGCTGCTCGTATGGATTGAGAGACTGGGGTGGCAGGCCCGGATCCCTAATCTGAGCCAGCGGACGATCCCAGCCAGCAGTACCAAGAGCTGGAGGCGCAGGGCCCTGAGGCGGCTGCGCAGGCTGAGAACCCCACTGAGGAGCAGCAGGTCCATGAACAGACGCAGGCTGGTAAGCCTGAGGGTGAACGTCTTGCGGAACGGGAGCGTTGCCCTGATTGGGAGCGCCGGCCGAGCCTTGGCCGTTCTGGAGAAGCTGGAGACGGGCCTTGATGTGGACGTTCGAAGGATCAAGATCGGCAGCACGCTGGTAAGCGTCAAGTGCATCGGCTGTCTGGTTGTTGCAAGACTCGTAGAGGGTGCCGAGATCGTACCACACCTCAGAGATGTTCGGGTTGAGCCGAATAGCACGCGAGTAGGCATCAAGCGCATCGCGGTATTGGTTGATCTGGTAGTAGAGCACACCAATGCTGCACCAGAAAGTTGGGTTGCGTCCATCCCGGTAGACGGCTTGCTGGTAAGCCTCATATGCCTTAGGGTATTTCTGCTGAGACATGTAGCAGCGACCAAGGAGGTACCAACTCTGTGCGTCTGTTTGGTCCGAAGCCACGGACTTCTCAAGGTACTCAATAGCCTGCTCTTGACTGGCGTAGTTGGTGCTTTGTTGATGGTGCAGCCAACCCAGCTGTTGAAGGACCTTTGCATGATTGGGGTCACGCTCAAGAACGCGACGGTATGCGCCCTTGGCGGCTTCGAACTCCTTCTGCTGCTCGTAGACATGACCGATCTGGAACCAAATGTCCTCTTCGGTGAGAGGGCGTGGAGGGTTGGTAACAATGTACTTGAAGCACTGGTTTCATGTCAAAAGAGCTCACGCGAACGTCTTCGCCTATACTTACGTCCAAACTCTGGTTGAACTTCTGCTGCTGCTTGTATATTATGCCAAGGCGGAAGTAGATCTCGTTTGCCTTCTCGAAATTGGGTTCCATGCGCATGACCTGCGAGAAAGCCTCCTCGGCGTGCTCCAGAGAGCCATAACGATCGTACAAGATGCCAATGCCGTACCACAACTTAGGTTCCTGCGCGAATGTTAATAAGCTGAAAATGAATTGCAGTTTGGTGCGACGGACCTTTGGATCAGACAGGTGGTACAGTGCCTGTTGATAAGCAGAGTAGGCCTGTTGCAGGTCATCCATCATGAGGTAGCAGTGACCAAGACTGCCCCAGACATCGCCATTATTGTTGTCGACCTTGAGGATAGTGCGCAAGTACTCCACAGCTTGTGGGAACGCGTCCTTGGTGCGCAAGATGCACGCGATACCTTGCATGGCTGGCACAGACCACTGGTTGTACTTGAGCGCAAGCTGGTAGCACTCCATGGCGCTGTCGAAGTCTTGCATCTGTTCTGATAGAGAGCCTTTAAGGTGTCAGGAAGAGTTGGTTATTACAATGCGCGCACACATACCCATCTGCGTCCAGACAGCCTCGGTCAATTGGCCCAGATACTGCGACGGGGTCTTCGGCTGGTTGACGTGAAGCGGGTGGCCGTTCACTTGCGCATGCGCTGGATGCGGCCCGGCATGGTGCGGCGGGATGCCCGCAGTGGGCGATGGCTGCTGGTGGCTCGCCATTAAGAGAAAATCTGAGGGAGAGCGCCAGCAGGAAGGGCTATATCAACGCGCAATGCGACAGTAAAGAGAAGGTGACAATGCGCCAGGAAGTGGTGATGAGGCTATTTAGATATACACGTCAGCAATCATGATGGGTGGAGTGTGGAGATGCAGTGATGCGTACCGTGGTTGCTTCTTGCCCAAGGATCGCGTGGGCGAACGAGTCGCGTCTCGACGAGGCAATCGCGGAGAACGACAGGAAGGTGCGGAGGGGACAGGCCAATCAGATATGGCAATAGCGAGCAACGCGAATGCACGCGAAAGGAAGGAGCGATGCACTGGTGACGGATAAGGAGCGGCGTTGAGGTGGGTGGACACGCCGTGTGCTCACTATGGCCAAGTCAGTGTGAGGAAGCTGGAAACCGGAGGAGGGCAAGAAGAGCGGACTGGCAAAACGTCCATAGGTCTGCCGTGGGTTAGGGTTTCTGTTCCATTTCGCCAAGTCGAATGTATCCAGCGTAGGCACTCCACTAAAGCATGGGTGCAGATGCGGGTGGATCCCTGTTGTGTGGTGTAAGCCACTACCGGGTACATGTGCGCAAATTGCACCTGTCCGCCAGAACGACGCCGCCACCATCCCGCTGCGCGCCTGGGGACCGCGTCTGCGGGAACCGTCGGAGACTGTCCCTTTACGAAACACTGCAATCCTATGGCCATCAGTGACCCCCAGCTACACTTCCTTCAGCGATGCTGCACCTTGATGTTAAGCGCTGACTGGCCAACCAGCGCGCTGAAACGGCCATCTCGATATTTGACGCCGACACCCTGAGCCAGCCCTTCAAACTCTATCTTGTTTGGCGCGGGTCTGTCACCGGAACGAAGATGACGATTCGGCATCGTTCGTGCCATGTTCGTGTCGGCGCTCCACCTCTCGGTTATGATGGTAAGGAGCCTGGCCCTGACCTTCCGCCTCATCGAGAAAGGACAGATTTAAGCTCTGCACCCACCCACCGTCCATGCACCCTGATGAAACAGTGTTCTGCTTGACAGCACGGTTTGCATGAAGTGCGGTCGCTGATTCATTTGGCAGTGCGACTATCCGTGTTGTCATCTTGGGTCCTGGGGCCCTTTTCTTATCATCACTCCAGCACGACCGCTGCCACGGAAGATTTGATCTCGATTCGAATGACATTCCTCCGTTGCGCAGGCACCGTTGATCCTGCCTGGGCTGCGTTCTTCCCAGAAAGTGGATGCGCCTTCGACGGGCACCTTCCCAGCCACCTGCATTGCGCTTGGCAGATTACGAGATGCTCAGCTCTACCACCAACTTTACTGCAGCTATCCGTCGCTCTTTGTCTCGACGCTCTTTGTCATTGCTCTACGACTTGTGGTTTGTCGAGACAGAGATTGCGTCCTGCACTACCTTTTGCCTTGATCTCATGGCACTGCGGTGCTTACGCCTTGCAGGAGCAGACGGCACGCCGCAGGTGCACAAAGGAGGTTACACCGGTTTTGCCGCCTGCGCACGAGGAGCCGGGACGTGATGGGCGATGGCTGATCTTCTCCACACAGCCCAGCCGGGCACAGTAAAGCTTCGGTCGTCAATTTTAGGGCCCTTGGCGGCGCGCCGCCAGGGTGTGACGCAGTGGTCCCCGTCGGCAGAGACTCGTGTTACCACTCATCCACCCTGACCATAACATCCCGTCATCTGCTGCATGTGCGTGCAGCCGCGACTCTGTGTTACCCACGCTTGCATCAGTGATCCTGGCTTTTGGTGAGCGCATTCGGCCAGTCGAACCATGGTCGCCCACGGCTACACCATGCCACCCTGGCTCGCTGTAACCGGGAACGTGATGAGCGACACATCTGTCGATGCCGCATCGGGCGATGGCTTGAACCGCGGCGCTTTACCGAGAAGGGGGGCCACCGCCGCTAGAATGCCACAAAAATTCTGGGCGCCTTGGGGCCCTTTTTCCCACGCGAGTGGGCTGGTCCTCCGCCACATCACCGAAGTGGAGCCAGGGGTCTGCGCGTCATCGGCAAGGTAACCGCAAAGGTTCGCATGGGTATGTGAAGGGAGGTCGTCGACCATGCGCCAGGAAACATAAATGATGCTGAAACGTGCACACTCGCCGAATATCAGTCGATTCAGTGCTCGCGACGATTCAGACTGATCGTCCTAGTTCGAGCTCTCGATTCAGGACTGGTGCCGAGGGATCCGTCAACGACAGCGTGCATTAGGCCGAAACACACCACCAAACCGCTCTCGTTGCCTTCCCATCAGGGCAAGCACGCGAAGACGTGATTATCAGATACGATACTCCTACTCCACGAGCTCGAAGCTGTCGGATGTAGCAATGGTCACAGTCCCGTCGTAGTAGACAGATCTCTGTTGTATGGTCCTACGATACGCTTCTCATGGCAGCTGTCTAAGTACGGAATTAAGTCATGGGAGACCCACGGAACGCAAGGCTACCACCATCCGTTGCATTCCATCACCATGAGCGAGTCCTGGCTGCGTGCCGCGGGCAGAACAGCTACGGTAGTCATCAGTGATATTGCTTTGCATCTGGTGGCAGACCATATATGGAGAAATTGAAGCTGAGTTCCATTATTTTGAGCAGTACTGTTGACAGCTGACTGCCTTTGCGGCTTAGAAACGCGGAATACTGAGGACTCGCAAGACAAAACACAGGCCAGATCAGATGTGTCTGACAGCTCAGCCTTGTCTTGGCGCAATATATGAGAGTGGCTGGTCAACAGCCGTCTCACAATCATGGCATTCCTTCATCAGTAAGGTCGCAAGATACGGCGGCGCCACATTGTCCTCTGTAGCCCTTCCAGGCAAGACCTAACGCGCAGACCGAGCCTCCAGTGGTGTGCATGCGTGCTGGTGCTCATGGCTTGCAACAGGGTACTAGGGCTGATATAACAGCCAAAGACATCGGTCAACGATGGCCTATGCCTTTCCAGCACTTTGGCGAGCCAGAAACGCACCCTCGCTTGGATCGCATATTCCTACATGAGGAGCAACGCAGTGACACAATACCTCAGAGCTTGTGCTGACCAGCCTAGCAACATGTCGTGCTCCGGGGAGCGCCATGTTCGCTTGCAATATATGCAGTGACCGTTTCGTCTGCAGCTATGCGTCGAGGCTCGTTTGCCTATCCGTAACTTTTCCGAACCCGCCTGCATGCTGCTACTGCGGCCGATCGGGCCCCGCGTGGAGACGGCTGTATCGTCAAAAGCGCCGTTGGCTGACAGGTTGCGCATGACGACCAGATGAGGTGCAACAGCGGCATCACAAAGCTTCGCAGCTTGCCCAGCGCTTGCTTACGCAGCACCTTAATTCTCCAAGTCTGAGCTCTGGTTTTGGAGCTGTCCCTTGACCGATCGGCATGTGCGAGCCAGGAGGTGACTCGTCGGTCGTGCATGCGAGGAACGGGAGGCCGCATCTGCATGGTGCCAGCTGCATTCCCGATCTTCCCCGCCCTTGCCTGGCAGCCTGGTGGTTCCACGAGTGCCCGTATGTCGTCCGCAATTGCTCTCCGCTGCCAACACCGAACGGTCCTTTGCAAGAATTCTGTTGATTGGCTGCGCCTTCCATTAAGTCTTTGATCAAAGCTTCCCGCAGAGACGCGTGGGTTGCGGGGTTGGGGAAAGCGATCTCGGTACAAGCACCACGGTTGAGGATGCGACAAACGGTTGCCGTGGCTCGCTGAGACATCTGCAAGGTCGTGTCGATAACGAGAAAAAAGCAATCATGATCATGGGCGCTCCCATGAGGCTCTAACATCTTGGATTGTTACTTTCCAGAATCGGCCAGTATGCCTGCAGCCTCAAAGGTTGCCCTTCTTTGACCTCGGTACCGTCGAGACCCTTTCTTGCAGGTCGACTGCTTCAAGCGCAATTGACACTGCCATCCACGAAACGCAACAAGGGCATAGAAGAAGTTACTTTTGTCGTGGATTCGTTTGCAGGTACAGCGCAACGCATGAAGCTTCTAAAGGCCAAACCTTGCTTCTGATGCTGGTCACTACCGACATTTCTTGCTGTCTGGAAACTCGCTTTTCAGCTGCAGCTCTCAGATTCGGCCTCTCTGATGCTGCGACTCCCTTACAAAGACTTGTCATGCCATTTACTTGGGCTTTGAAAATCGGTCTGCGGTTCGTGAGAGGCTGACAGTTCGTCTCACGAGAGCAACCTACAGCCCGCGGGGCACTGACACGTCCTATTCACCGGCAAAGTACAGCCTGACCATCACAAACGCCGCCCATCTATCGTCACGAATGAATCTACCCTCTTACGACCTTCATCAGTCTCACATCTTTGATTCTACGATCTTTAGTCATGCTTTGCGATGTCTGCAGAACGATCGGTCTTTTCCAGAATGGGCGGGGCGAACCTATCTCTTATGGACAGCGAAGGGCTCATCATTATACGTATGGCAGCCTCCAACACTCTGTCAGACTCGACTGCTTCGTCTGTGTACGAGTCTGGGATTCCCTTCTCCCTGACGAACAGCAATTCATTCAAGCGTCATTAAACCCTGACCCAGATCGCTCCAAAAACGTTGTCTCAGGTCAGGATGCAGATACAAGCAATCGCGAGCCCGTGACAACGGCTCGATTGGCAGAAGACATTCCAGAAGACTATCTGTGGTACTCGGACGACTCCTTTCTACAGATCTCATTCCGACCTATCACAGACCTTCCTAGGAACAAGCAAGGATTCTGGCGTGTGCAACTTGCTTTGACGAAGCGTAGGTCATCTTTCCCAGCAGATCGTCAGACATTGGTGGTGTGATAGAAGCTTGCAATCTGACCGTCAACGTAGGGCCTGAGTCAATCAACCTCACGAGAGTGGTATCGACTCATACGCAATCAGAGCAGGCGATGTCTCTTGCAAAGACATGGGTCTCGGACTGCACATCAAAACACAGCAACTGTCACGAATCCACTGGCACAGCTCCATGGTATCCAACTCGTCTGCTGGATTGCGGCCCTCTAGAATCCATGGAGCCAGACTGTCGATTAGTGACATCCGCCGATGTTGCTCCAGACGGTCCATACATTGCACTCAGCCATTGTTGGGGTCGTGTTGAGTGCCTCAAGCTCAAGGTCAGCAACTTTGCTCAAATGCAGGCGGGCATACCGTTTTCGACGCTACCGCAGCTCTACCGAGATTCGGTTCTTGTTGTCCGTAAGCTTGGAATGAGGTACCTGTGGATAGACTCGCTTTGCATCATACAGGAAGGCGACTCGCAAGAAGACTGGGCAAGAGAGGTTCAGACCATGGGCGATGTCTACGCGAAAGCCTTTTGCACAATTTCAGCTGCTGTTGCCCCTGATGGTGATCACTCGATGTTTCAGGCCCGGAATCCCGACACGCTAAATTCGCAAGTCGTCTTCTTCAACATAGATGGCCAGGTCGAGCCGTACCTCCTTTCTGATGCGTGGACATGGGAAATGGAAATCGAAGAAGCTCTCATAAACACCCGAGGCTGGGTCCTTCAGGAACGACTACTGTCCCCACGCGTCATATACTTTGGCAAGCGCCAGGTATTCTGGGAATGTCGCGAAGGCCACGCATGCGAGACTTACCCAACTGGGATTCCTGGATTGAATCACAACATGGTCCAGGATTACAAAAACCAGGTCTCGATGTGGAAGATCATGACCCAGGAAGAGAAGAGTGCCTCCGGATACGTAATGTGGAGCAAGGTGGTGACCGTATACACAAAGTGCGGGCTATCATTTCCGAGTGACAAGCTCGTTGCTCTCTCTGCCGTTGCGAAGTCCATGGAAGCGAACCTCCAAGACGACTACATTGCGGGAATGTGGCGTCGTGTGCTAAGTTTCGATCTGCTTTGGTCATTGGCACCGGCCTTTGCGAGACACGCCACGAGACCATCTCAGTATCGCGCCCCCACTTGGTCATGGATGGCTATAGATGGCGTGGTTGGCCATACGGGTCCGTTAGAGATCGATGATAGCGAACTCCTGTATGAAGTCGTGGACCTGGACCTGACTTCTTCTCCTGAAAATGGAACTGGCTCAGTACAACATGGCTGGTTACGACTGCGTGGGAGAGTGAAGAGGTTGACTCTGACACATGAAGACGTCGACTTGTGGTTCGACGAAGATGATTGGAGTATGAGCATTGATGGGACACATCTGAGTATCCCAACAGTTCCTGAGGAACTTCAGCCCCACGTCATGTTGGATCCTCCCTACGAAGGTGTTACTTGGCAGCGTGTACCTGCCGATCTTTACTGTATGCCTACCAGATTGTGCGAAGACGAATTTGGAGATTTGCACCTGCTGATCCTCCAAGCGGTGGACCGACGAAAAGGAATCTACCAACGCGCAGGACTTGTGCAGGGCTGGTCGGAAACCGCTATGGACATTCTTATGCAGGCAAAAGGACAAGACTTCGATATTCCCTGCGAGAAATATCACAACGGACGATATCAGATCAAGGTCGTGTAACGAGCCCTGGGCGTGGACAATCCAAACCATGCGCAGCTGAGGCACTTTGCGCAAAGCTCAACAGGGCAAAATCCTGTCAGTTCTCGCAGGAATGAAAGCCTCAATTACTGTCTCCTGCTCTTGCGCGAGATCTTAACTAGCGGCTTCCCTTATAGCCACCTTCTTCACAGTTATGCCTTGTTGCACTCTTTGTAGTTACCCTTGCTTACTTCCTCCCAGACCTCGATTTGAATCCACGTACCTGCTCCTTCCGTCGCAGCCACACAATGCCAGAATATCATACCCAGAGTTCGGACAGGCTGTCCAGAGTTCCCGCTCGCCTACCATAGAGTCTACAAGAAGCACATGTTTCATCGCTTTGCTCCTCACCTACGTCATAGCAGGCCGGACCTTCTGCGCATCTTCGTTATAACCATTGACCATCGCGAGGACGCTCGCTATCCAGTATAAGTTCGGTCAGTGCTCAGGTGGAGGCAGACTCCTATGACCTATTACCTGGCGATACCGCCGTTGTGCATGGAGGTAGCAAATACTAGCCTACTCACCGGCAACAGGCGCGATCGCCCCGGCGCCCACGACGGACGCTCTGAAACACGGTCTCTGCGTCTCGAGAACAGAAGCCGAGAGGTCGGCGGTGCACGGTTCGTGGGGTCAAGTTGAGGATCAGACCAATCCTGACGAAGACGTTGATCTATAAGAAGGGGAGGTGAAGTCGATTATCACACGTGGTAGGAGTGGTTCTATCTTTTCTCAATGATAGGTTCAGTTCCCGGCATGTCAAGTTTGCTTCATTAAGGTTGTCTCATGTCCGAGCAAGATGAAGTCATGCCATCGATACAGACGCCAATCATCGATCCGTAATAGCATGAAGTATCTGCGAATAAGTACCTGTCTGTGTGCATCAATTCATCGGTGGGATGAGAAGCACTCGAAAACGGCTTACGGAAGTCTTGCGTAATGATGATTTTCTGATGGATACTATCTAGAATAGTGGAACCCCATTAGCCAGCGCTGCAATCTCCGTGACTGCTGACTCTTGTGTCCAGACCTAATCATCCCAACTTTGAGCGTTGCGCGCCAGAATCTATTGGTGCCACACTGTATCCCAGCAAAGTACGGTCTTTCATAAGGGAAGATGAGAGGATCAGGGCGCAAACAAGGCGTACAGGTCGTTCACACTAATAGAACGTTCGATTAGTAAAAGGCAAACTCATGCAGGCATACCTCATCTTCCGCTGCTCAAAGAGTCTGAGCCACCATCAAAGGACCAGTAATCTCATTTCTCTTCTCCTTGCCCATCAACGCCTCGACGATGGTAAGCGCAAACAGCATCGCTGTGCCGGGTCTACACAACATCAGCACTGATTCTAATGCAGCTCGCAGCAGGAAGTGAGGTTGTGTGGCCTTACCCTCGCGAAGTGATGACCTTTCCATCTACCACGACCCTCTCTTCGCTATATTGCCACCCCTCGAACTTGATGTCGTCTTTCACACTCGGATGACTCGTCACCCTGGCTTTCGCTGTCGCGCCGCTCTCTGTCTTGCTACTTGCAGCGAGGTTCCGTGCAGCAACAAGCGCCGTCGTGCCCGCGCAGATGGATGCAACGTACTTGCCCTGCGACCGGAAGGAGGCGATGACTTGCAGAACTTCGTTGCTTGTGCAGAACGTTTTGGCGCCAGGAGCACCGCCGGGAAGGATCAAGATATCGTAACTCTCCGGAGTGGGAACAGATATCAGGCGGAGGAAGTCAGGGACGATACGGATGTTGCGTGACATGCTGTTATGTATGTAGTCAGTCACCAGTGCTGGAAACAAGAACGACGGAGGAACTTGCGTTGCGTAGTTGTCGTTCTTGAGGTTGACCCCGACGGACTGGATCTCGATGCCAGCACGAGTCAGGACTGCTTGGTGTCAGTTTCACATGACTCCGATGTGATAGGATGGTGAGCTCCTTACTATCGTACGGAGTGACGAATTCGATTTCCTCCGAGCCATCTGCGATGAGAATCAGAGCTCTAGGCATGGTGATTGTGTGTAAGTTGTATGTGCGTGGATGCTTGCGGACTGTCAAAGTCGTGTGTTGTTGTTGTTGTCGTCTCACTGCAGCAATGGCAACAGCGACATATGACGTAACTGGTTCGATGTGGAGAAGGCATGCCAAGAAAGGGTTTGATGTAAGGGAAGAGGCGAGCCATCGTGGCTTGCCGGACATTTGACTTACTTCCGATTTGCTGGTCAAGACTTAGATAGGCCTAAGCCTTTTGGCAGCTCGGTCTTGTTGGAAAGCGGTTGCGCGTCAACGATGTAGCAAAGCAGAGTGTTGCCTTCACGATGCGGTATATTGCGAGATGCTTGCAAGGTGTTGGTTTAGTATTACTCCGTCAGAGTACTCCATATTGCTCAAGACCGTGAGACTTGTAAAGAAATGGACACAGCGCGGTCATCTATGTACACCCGCCCGGGCTACATGTTCCACCCACTACATTGATCGTCAAGTTGACGCAGTTCCTCCCAAAAGATACAATCAACTCCAACAAGCGCCTTCTATTGCAACCAGGTCCCAGGATATCTCTCATAAGCTCGTGCAGGATGCAGATCCCCTGACAGGGTCTGGGACAGAAGCCAACCGAGGCTGAATTTCCATCTTGTTCCACCTCCTCAATGTCATTATTAGAGCGGTGTAGAGCCCGATGGAGCGCCTGCCTCCTCCATCTAGCTGCTGAAAAGGACCGAAGGGGTATGTCAACAAACAAGAGCCGGTCCGTATCTAATCGTTGCTGTATGCATGCAAGCAAAAGGTATCAAAGTCGGCTAAAAGACCGATACAAAAACACAAATATGGCGGATCTGAAATGATTCGCTGGCGTGTATGAAACAAAACTCCGGGTGTGATGCTGAACGTGCGAGGATCCCAGGCTCATTCGGGATAATTGCAGACGAAGTATGCTGCGATTATAGACTCATGGTGAGCCATTCCTGAGATTCTATCAGTGATTGCCCTGTCGTACCATTGAACTAAACTTACCCATTCTGCTGGGCCAGAGGATTGCAGCCCTTGACCCATGGCACCCATGGGCAGAGCCCCGAGATTCTGGCTAGGGAATGGGCTTGGAGCTGCGATAGGAGCGTCTTTCCTGCGGACAGGTGCCTTTCCATTCGTGTCGTCTGCATCGGCCATCTCCAGCTCCTGTGTGCCACTCTTGCTTTGTGCGCGTGCTCGTCTCGGTGCCATGCTTGGTCCACGTGGTTGGATAGCGGTCATCGTGCTGTTGTTCTTGGGTGGGCCAGGTGCTATAGGCACAACGCCACCTGACTTGGAGCTCGAGGAAGCTGGAGCGAGATTGACGCTAGACGATACACCGCCCCCAGATCCCGTTGATTTCGGCGATTCTGATTCGGCCGCCTTCGGTGTCGTTACCGGCGTCATCGCGATGGAGTTCTTGCGGGACGACTTCTTCGAAGCTCGCGTAGAAGACGGTCCAACAGGAGCGTTGCCGCTACCACGGTTGCGCTTCTTGATGACGTCTGTCTTGAGCGACAATGGCCGAACGACACCGTGCAGCTTCAAGAATAGACCGCAGGCATTGCAAAGAGGTGCGCCCTCTGGGTTGCGACGCCAGAGAGGCGTTGTCTGGGTGAAGCAGTTGGTGCAGGTTGTTGGTGCACCGCCCTCACCAGGCTTTGTGCCACCCGGACTTTGAGGTCGAGACGGCGCAGCCGAACTAAATCCTGACTGTAAACCCCCCTCTGGTGGTGAATTGGGCGATGACACAGTTCGGCCGTGCATGGCTTGGTGCAATAATCCCGCAGTGTTCGGTGTTGATGTGGTGCGGGGTATCTTCCCACGACGCGGGTCGTTCCCACGGTTGCGGATGTCGCTCACGGAAGCAGCTGAACCGTGTGTACGGCCCAGGCTGCTCGGACTCCAATGCTCTTGCGGTGAGTGAATCTCGGTTGGGCCGATTGTGACTGTCTTGCGTGGAGGTCCTGCAGGGTATCGCGCCTGCATTGGGTTAAATTGATTGGACAAGTTGGTCTCCCACTGGTAGTTCGTGTTGAAGTCGAGCGAGCCATCGTCCATGGGAGAGAACTCTTGTGTAGGCATATTGCGGTCTGCAAATGCACTACCCTCGTCGTCCTCCGCATCTGAGTCGGCGCCAAATGTGAACATGTTCTCATTCCGTGGCATCTGCATCTCGTGCTGCTGTCGAAGAGGCAGGTTGTTGTGAAGGACTTGTGACGGGTCGACGTGACCAGAATGGCCAAAAGAGGTGGCCGAGAAGGGTAGAGACGAGCTCGCGCTGGTTACGGGGCTGAACACTGTGTCTGGGCCGCCGCCGTTGGGGTTGAAGACGAACTGTGGCTGCAGGGAGTTCGAGAGAGCTGAGGGACGATGTGACCCGTACGAGACGCCGCTGCTGTGCTGACTACGGATGTCCATGCCATGACGATCGAAGTACATCTGGTTATCGTCGTTCATGGGCTGTGGTGTCGAAACGGCGGAGGGGAAGGCGGAGCTTGGGGGCGAGTAGTAGTCGGTCGAGTTGAGAGAGGAGGCCATCGAGTTGGGGTTGAAGATGTTGGGGAATGACTGGCCGTGGTTCATCATGGGTGAACCGACAGGAGAGAAGTTGAAGTTTTGCTGGAACGGCCCTGCTGAGCTTATGACAGGGTCGTCGTGCATCTGAAAGGTGTCGATCGAGAAGGGCACCTGCGCCTGCGAGGCGGGGAAGGCGGGTGGTTGCATCGAGTGGTCGAGCGAGTATTGGTTCAAGTCGGCCTCTGACTGAGCGTCGGTAGGTATCATGATGCTGTTGACAGGAGGAACCTGCGGGGAGGCTTCTGCTCGTCGCTTGGGTGGCTGATAAGGATGTTAGCAGGAACGCGGAGGGGCAAGATGGGTGCAGAGATAAGGCACTTACTCGGCGTTCGTCAATGCTGGTTTTGCGAACGTGCCGGGGGACATAACCGAATTCATTCTCTCTGTTGATCTGAGGAGGAACCGGTGGAGCAGAGGCGTGGGCGAGGGAGAGGTTGTGGTCGTTAAGCTGATTAGCCTTCCTTATCGGCACCCCCGGGCCTGCATTAAACGGGCCCTCCGCCCCGTTGGAAGGATCTGGCGACAATCCTGCAGGACTGCCGACAGATGAGGGAAATATGAAGTCGTCCAGATTCATTGCGTCCTGGGCAGGCTGTGGCTGGTGCTCGTGCTGTGGCTGCAGCACTTGGGCCTGCTGATCGGCGGAGCGTCTCAGTTGCTGTGCAATTCCACTGGGCGCTGTCCGGGGCGGCGGCCTCGCGCTCGCAGACGGCGGAGACATCAATTCATGGCTCTGTGGGTTCGTACTTGATCTGTGGACAAGAGGGTCAGGTTAGCTCTTTCTTGGGCAAAGCTGCGCGGTTGCTGCGCGGTGAACGGTCTAGAAATATGGCGTCTTCCGTACCCTTTATTGCGCTGCTCCTCTGCGCGGCGCATATTAAGAGCCATCATGCGCCAGGTCAAGTTGGACATGCGCTCTGCGTTGGGCAACTGTGTTTTTGCCCGTGAGTAGAGCTTCCATATTTGCGTCCCCAAGGGATCGTTCTTCTGCAGCTCGCTGGGCGACTCTGGGCGCTCTGCAGCTGCGTCGTTGCCAAAGGCCGGAAAGATGGGCTCGTCGAGCATGCCGCCGGGCGACATGCCCGGGCTGCTCTCGCGCAGCTGGTGCAAATCCATGGCTGCGGTGGTGCTGGAAAAGAAAGACTCAGAGACACAAAAGGGAACGTGCCTGCGAGCAGCGATGATGTAGTAGCTGGGTCGGCGCGTGCTCTATTTGGACGGGCGCACCCCACGTAGCGGTATGTGGCCTGGTTTGGCCTGGGTGTGGGCCGCGCTCTGCAACTGTAGCCGTCGTGCTGCAACTCCAGTAAGCTTCCAGAAGGGGAGGAGAGCGAGATGCGGGCAAGTGCAAGTGCAAGGCGTGCGTAATGCGGTAATGCGGTTATGCGGTTGTTCGCAGCGCCAGCATGGAGAACGAGTTGCTTTTGTTCTGGCTCTGCTCCACGGGGAAGCCTCGAGCACTACACTCGGACCATCCAGTGAACGGCGCAATAATTCATAGGCAGCTTACCGCTGCAGCGTGCGACGGACAGCCGGTGGCGCTTGGCGGGTCGTCGCTGGGTGTGAAGAAGGGCCTGGTGAGATGCGTGTGGGTACCAGATGAAGGTCGGCGCACCCACGAAACCCCCACTTGATGCACCGCACGGCTGCGAGAGCCAATGGGCACTGTCGTTAGGGGCCCTGGTCGCGGCGGGACCTCAGGGAGATGCTTGAACGTGCAGCCGAGCGCGCCAGCTTCGGAGGCCTCACCACCCTCGTCGACCGCGCGACTCGCTGCCAAAAGCAACTTGCTGAGCACACGACACCGCTAACTCCGGGCTGCCACTATGGCATGGACTGCTAGGTAAGTGCTACTCGTGGCTGGCAAAGCCAGTGAACAGTCTAAGCGGCCGGCACCAATCCACGGCGGCCTGCAGGAATGCTTGAACGCCTGTCCCTTCATGTACGCTTAGAGAGCATCCCTGCCAGGCGCAGACGAGTCCCGTACCGTGCAGCATGGAAATTTGGAACCCTAGACAGATCTCTGGCACGGCGTTCGCTCCCATGTGGAAAGGGAAAGTTTCTCGGACGCCTGCAGGTCAACACCAGCAAAATTGCACAGCAGCAGCAGCAGCTCCTCTCTAGACCACGCCATATGTGAAGTTTTTGTCCCAGCAGCCCACGAGAGCGCTGCGCAATGGCTGCGACATTGCAGCGGCGCTCCTTCCTCCAATGCAGATCCTCGGACGTCATTGCTCCAGCGGGCCCTACGACCTGCGCGAGGCCTTCCCACTTAGTCCTGTCGTCCTGCACGACAATAGATCCACCACCAACAGTCGGCTCGAGCTCACGGTAAGACAGATTTACCGAGACACCCGCTCTGATTGGGCACTGACCTCTACAATTGTTCGTTTTCGCTCTTCGTAAGCCCGCGACACGAGGCTAATTCCGCCGCCCAGTCCTCCGTCATCCAATTCATCTGTTTGCGACTGGCTACGCGGCCGCAATCTGCCGAAAAAACGGTCTTTTCACGAGTCGTAATAGAACGCTCAGAGGGTCTCCTAGCTGCCCGCTACACCTGTCTGCAACGTGAACACAGCCTTCGAAACTGCTGGGAAAGCAGCGTCAACGCCAGTTCCAGATCGTTCAACTGATTTACCCGAAGGAGCAGTATCCCTTCCGACTACAACGCGGAACGCTCGCTGCGTCACGGAATATTCGTTCCTTCCTACTTTACCCGATATTTCAACCACTTCAGGGTCCTTTAAGAGGCTCCACTGCTCGCCAGCTCCACCACCGGATGCGCCCATGGCGTGCAGCACGTTTCAAACAGCGGCCAGAGCACCTAGTCTATTCCGACAGCACTTCTGAGCCTCCGATGGTGCTGGCAGCCTGACAGTCTGGCAGCTGGAGTTGTCTTCTTCCACGGCGAGAGCATCTACTCGACGGGATCTGCTCCGGAGAAGGGCCTTCCTATGCCCGTACATGCAGCCATATGACAATTTACTGGTCCTTCTAGAAGAGAATCTGCATCGCCAACCGTCTGCCTATACAGCGATCTGACCACCATCTCAACGTGTCGTCTTCGCCCTCCTCCGCACGGATGTGGAAGTGCCGCGGAAGGTGGAGCAAACTGCAATTAAGAGTTGCAGGAAGGCAGGGAGCTCCGGCTTTGGATGCAACAACAGTCCACCTGGGGCTGGAGGCTCGTCGTGGCCTCATTGTTGTCACCTCTAGTTCAGTGGAAGTTCGGAGTCCTGAACCGTTGGTCTGGATAGTGGGGCAGGTTCGATGCGATGTGCTCCACCGCTATCGTGGAATACATCAAACATACACTCATCGAATTACGGCACCAATGTCGAACTTCACCAGCACTATACGCAAAGCCTCACAACAATGTTGTACGTCGAATGCTCCAGGATCGGCACAAACCTCTCCATCGCAGATCGACATTTTGAGCTGAACGCGCAAGACGGCCCTATTGCCCACAAGGCTGAGTGGTGGACAATTGTTTCGATCTCCAGTTTTACACTGTACTACGATGATCTTTTCGGCCTCTTCGAGTATCGATGAACCATGTACGAAGTCACAACTGTACTCCGTGAGGCCTCAGGGTCTGGTGAGGATACGACTCATCTACGGTCCGTTGACAGTGGCGCTCGACATCGCGCAAACGCTAGACCCTTGTCTGCCGTGCATCTGCCGTGCGGCAGCTTTCACATGTCACAAAGTTGTCCTCAACAACAATGGTACCTACAGCCTACGAAGATTACTCAAATATTGGTGATGCTTCACAATCACACAGTTCAATACGGATGTGCGGTCTCGGCGTACCGACATAGATCCTGTATGCAGCGGCAGGACTCGGTGGAGATTGAGAGCAGCGCGACCCCCACAACGCTTGCTGTCTTGGGAACCGGTGGTCAAGGTGCTTCCCTGGCGCTGCAGGTCTGTCAAGCCACTTGCATCTGACTTGCATGGCAGGGCAAGGATTCGAAGCCCAGATCAACCGACACAGACCGCTAATTTTGAGCCTAGCCTAACAATATCTAGACAACACCGAAATGTAGGCATGCGTATGCATGCTGTCAGTGCTTGCAGATTTCGCACTCGTTTTGGTTTCGAGACGATGCAGCTTTCGAAACTGAACCTCTGGGCTCGCGTTCCAGCGTCTCCCAGGAACCCCGGAAATGCAAGCTATCCGTAAACAATTCCGGAAGAATGCATCCAGCGCCCTAGATTGAGCATTTCGAATCCTATTAACTTACCGCCGAGACCGCTGTTAATATTCCGTTGCATGCTCCTCCTGTCAGCCAGTCGAAACCGCCACAGGATGCGAGTGTATGTCCGATCCCTGTAGCGTCCGTGGGATGCGGTGGGGGTGGGATACAAAGGTACGTGATACAATTTGGAGTCGCACGCGGATTGTTGGAAGAACGACATGATTCTGCACGCACCTGTATGATCAACATGTGGGCGAGTGGAGAGACACGAGCGAAGATGGGCCAACCGCGGACAGCGGGACGAGGAGGGTCTTGCTCGTGTGCCTTCCTCCTGGGCTGACGTGGAGACTCGCGTGTGCGGATTCCAGTTTGAATTTCGGGACCGCGTAGTCGGTCAGTCTCAGTCATCTTTCGATAGCGACAAAACGCTTTGGGTTATCGGACCGGACAATGGTGCGGCGCTACCTTGGTTACGAGTCGGCATAACCCGTGTTGAGATGCGAGGCTCCAGTGTTGTGCGCGCATAGCCTCAACGCCCAAACCAGCCTCGGCGACAACCCGAGAAGGCTGGAAAGGTATCATTGAATCGGCGTTTGCAGCGTGTGGTCGAGCAGACAGACCCAATATTGATACCATAGGAATCCTTCAAACATCGGTACTTGAACATATCGTTTATGTTCGCAGGGTTGGAAAGTTGGAAGGGTGGAAGACCAGAGCCAGTGGAGGGCACTGCCTTGGCGTCATGGCGGACTCAACATTCAACGGCGGAGCGGAAGGGCGAGCGGACTTTGATTTATCGTGTATACGGCTTGAACGCAGACAGGATATGTTGCGGAGCAGGAGTTTGCTTTATACACCGGGCGCCTAGAAAGCACGGTGAGACCATTATCAGCTATCATTGCGCCATGATAGCGACATGACCTAGCGGTCCTCACAGTGCTCACGTCTCCCTTACAGAACCAACAGACGCAGTCCAATTACAGCAGTCTGTGTTACTATCTGCGAGCGTTTGGACCATTCTTTTCCGTTGGCCTTCCTATCGCGGAGTAAGTGAAACTTATCTTATCTTGGTAGGTGCGCGCACGCGAGCGCGTTCGCGCAGCAACTGGATAACGTGGAGAAGGCTCGCCAATGAGATGCAATCCGGGGTAAGACGGCTTTCGATAAGATTGTGGCGGACACAGCTCCTGCAGCGCTGGATCGCTGCGCGAAATTGCGAGCACTGTATCGTGCCTCGTACTGACTGCAAAATGCTCAACGGTGCTGAGATGGCCGCCGGCGAGGACGGGGAAGCTTCATTCGATGTCGATCAGGGCAGAGCAAGGCTGATCAGTCCTCCACCCCCACTGGAGATTCAAAAAAGCCAGGCACGTGCAGGCACAATTCGTGCTAACAACGTCCTCATCCCTTCCACTGCGACGCCTGTTGAGCGCCATCGTCAGGACAACGCTCGTATCTCTACGCCATTCCCTTGGGCCTCATGTTGACCTTGACTCTGCACGCTCCACAGTCCACATCCAATATCCACCCCAACGTTCCCAGGCCTCCGGTGTATCAATTCGCGGTCTTCGCTATCTCCTTCCTGCACGGGATGGTGCCATAGTATCGTAGATACGGTATCTGGGGTATCTTGGGTGGACGCGTGGGACGGCCGTGGCCTTCTCATCTTCATTCTTGCAACAAGATCTTCGTCGTTCCTCAATTTTCCTGCTCAGAAGCGCCCTGTTTGCTGTCGCCGCCCTTGACAGTCTCTTCGCCCAGAACTTTGCTTGCCGCCATGAACCTGAACAGACACCATCAGCTTCATTGTTTAAAGAAACAACAACACTACTCACATTGCGCCTGAGTATCCTCCCAATGCGCGCATGTCCTGCGCTTGACCAGCCGTCATACGCATCAAACTCTCGAGGTCTGCCATATTCGCCGTCAGTTGCGCGAGTTGTGCCTGGAGGTGCGAGAGCTGGCGGGGCTTCTGCGAGGGCACGCTGCTGATGCGCGAAGTGCTTGGTCGAGAGTTGTGCGACATCGTAGAACTATTCTGCGCTGATCAACGCAATCGTCGGGTGCTGGAATCTGCGGATCGTGTATCAACGGTCGTCGAGGTAAGTGTTGTTTGTTGTCACTTCGAAAGAGCGGGGGCGCGACGAAGACTCCCGCGGCGAATGGCCTTGGCACACGGACGCTTTCCCGCCAAAGCTCCTGCGCTTTTTCCATCTCCCACCACTTCGACCGCAAACGGCGCCATTGCCTCAGCCACACATATCGCTCGCCCTTATCGTACCGACTACACATATCATGGCCGCACCCCAGACTTCTCAGGCTGTCCGCAGGTGGATCATGACTGCCGCTGTTGCTGGCATCACCATTACTGGAACGATATATGGTGCCGGGCTGAAGACTGATCGCGAGGTCAAACAGGTATGTCTCCTTCCCATTCATTGATTCTATCTGCGCTTTCAATCCCTGCAATATTAGAGAATTCAAATTGCACCCCAAGCTGTCTCACTACTGACCTATTGACAGGAGCGCAAACGCTACCAGCAGGCTTTACCCGAAGAAATGATCAGCCATCTACAAATCGCACGCGATGACCTCGAGCTGAAGAAGAGAGAGATGGAAAGGAAGATCGCTGGGTTTCACGAGAAGAGGAGGCTCAAGGAGATCGAGGCGCAGAAGCTCAAGGACCAGCAGCTGCAGCAGCCGAGGTGAAGCGGAGGATGTTCCACCGATACACATCTGGCTGATGAAGTTGGCGCAAGCGCATCGCGTGGTGCTACAAACCACTCAGATGAAATTGCCTGGTCTCGCGTCAAGAGTCAAGGGAGTGTCTGGCAGGACTTGGCCCAACAATTCCGGGTCCCCAATCGAATCGCCGCCTGGGAAGTATGGAAGGGGCATGAAGATTTTCTTCGCAAGTTTGTGGCGGCTAGGAGCACATCCTCTCGGTTCAATGAAGGACGCAACTGCGCCAGCGGAAGCGAAAAGACAGCAATCGGCGACCGGACATCGATACGAGCAGGTCCACCTCAGTAGTTACGCTGCCAGTCATTGTTGAGGGCGAGACCATCCTTATGGTTTGACGGAGAACGCGGTTGCGCCAGCACGAGTGGGAAACACGGAAGCTCCGCACGATCCGCATTTCACTACTTTGTCG
The DNA here is from genome assembly GCA_022225945.1 of Didymella pomorum. Lineage (NCBI taxonomy): Eukaryota > Fungi > Ascomycota > Dothideomycetes > Pleosporales > Didymellaceae > Didymella > Didymella pomorum. The sequence goes on along the minus strand of JAKJXN010000021.1, from coordinate 410,123 downwards.
TCTCCAGCCTCGCTCAACTCCAGAAGCACTTGGTCTCGACCTTGTTCTCGTAAAGGTGCATATTCTAGTACCCATATTTGTCAGACGATCTCGATCGTTCACGACATCTGTTCTGCGACTCGAGCGCAGCTTTTCGTACAACCCGCGCATGCAAGCAGCCTCGGAACATCACTTCCTCTCAGCATACTCCTCGGAGCAGCTCATCCGTAGCGAATCGGCAGGGCATGGGGAGTCGGCATGCTGCCCATTCGCGCGTGGTGGCATATACGGCCCTTTATATGTTCACATGTGCTCGACCACAGATTACCCGAATCGAACGCTCAGCTCCTTATCGCCCTTATCTGTGCTCTGCGCAATGCAGCATCATCGATCCATTGACTTCGGGTTGCCCTGTTGTTTACTGAACTTGAGCCGCCCGAATCCGCGAAGGCTCCGGTTAGTTGCGCATCGCGTCTAAATACACGAATGTCAATTGCGGAGAGGGTGAATGTGGTGTTGATCGGTTTTGGTGTGCAAGGATTGGTCGGACACCGAGACGAGGCTGCGTTAGCTTTGTAGGATTGCGACCGCACCCTCGTTTCCTAAAGCGTATATTCACGCAGCCAATATATGCTCAAAACTAGAGCACAACGAGCTACGAGGATGCTCAATGTCTGCACATGGACTGCTGACAGTCAAAACTCTTCTCAAAGATGATGGCCAATGGCGCATTGCGGCACAGCTGTTGAATAACTTCTACCATTTTGAACCGACGGCAGCTGCGACCTCAGCATATCGCGCAAGCTGTGGAATATTTTGCAAGACATGGCATAGCCGTCATGGAAGAACAGAGTCAGAACCACGTAATACAAGGCTTACCAGTCGAGACTAACTAATCCAATGTGAGCAAGCTCCTGAGCCCCTCAGCGTCGTGAATCGACACGCCCAACTGCATGCAGTACTTATCTACTTCTCTGCGCGAGCCTTCCTCCTTACTCCACCACCTCCACTTGCGCTTCAACGTGGCGACATGTCCCCAGATCTTCGCTTTTAAAGCATATTCGGGACTACCGAAGTCAGTTCCGCAACCGGCAAGATGAGATATACATCAATGATGACACCTATCACATGCTATGTCTCTTCTTTTAATGTCTTGACATCAAGGCCTCGCCGAAGGCGACAGGTTCTTCACGGTGGTCCCACTCAAATCGGTCGTCTTTAGCCAGGAGCAAACAGTAACCTCGATACTGCTCCGTTTACGTGCAAGATGAATCGTTCAGAGTATTTGTAGACATCAAAGTCAAGCAGGGCCTGTCTGAGAGACTTCTACCCCAGAATGAATACGATTGGAGTGTACCGGGGCGACGTGAGTCTTGCTGTGATAGCGCCGCGGTCAGACCGGGCTGGGCCTCCCGGTATTATCGACCTCGTCGGATCTGCAAACTCAGTGTGCTCTGTAGGCGATACTCCCATCGCCTGTTTGCATGTCCATGTGCTTGAGTACGTCCAGGACCCAGGAAACTTTGCTCGCGGAGACAATTCCTCATATGCACATCTTGAGAAAAAGAGAGGCCACATTGCCCGAAAGTGGTCAGCAGTCGGTAGTGATCGGATCTAGTACTTGCTTGTATCGGTCGATCGAGGTACCCGAGCGTAACGGGCTGCAGTCGACCAGTTTTTCCTTCTTTTTTCCTGGAATCAAATATGGTTAGTGATGGTATCCCGTGTTCGTACCAGCTTTGAGCATGGTCGACAGACTGTCAGGCTATCGCTCACTATGACGCAAGAGATCATGGAAGGAATCGAAGAGCAGAATATTGGAGGAGAGGACACACCACAAGGTGAAGTGCAGTAAAAGCTGCAGATCTAGGGCAGCACAGAGAGCTCTGGCGTGCATTCAGCGCCAGGCGCTTCATCAGTGTTGTGCACAGGAAGCGTGGGTATGCAAATCAGTAGAAAAGACTCCAAAACGGTCGAGATGCCTGTATCCGATATCGAAATGCCGGTTGCAGTGCTGACATCAAGAGGGCTGAGACGAGATGGAGTCGAGCGTGAAACACTCGCCGTTTAAATAAGGCCAAATCAAGATGGATTCGGATCGAATCGCAGCACACCTATCTTTGCTCCTTGTCACAAGCCAGTGAGATTGTTGGTGAGCTTCTTACATACTTGACGCTCCGAGTGTTTCTTCCTCAGGTTTGATGTATCACGCTGACAGGTTATATCAGTGACTAGCCACTGTAACATTGAACCGTCATACATTCTCTTATAGCCTTGCCTTTACCAGTGTCACGGCAGAGTGAGTGTCTGAGTTCAATTTTTACGGGCCTACCCGCATGCCATCGAGCTCGTCCTGATGAGTTTCTTTTCTAACCGTAGCATCATTGGGTATGGATGGCCTTGGAAGGTCCTCGGGGCTGGGTATTGGATACTGTGTCTCTCAATTATGTCGCGCGTGGTATGAAAACCGGAGCGACGAATACAGTAGCCAGCCACCAGAGGAACTGTCCTGACCAGGGGATCTCGCAGACATGGGCTGAACACTTCCCGATCCGTGAGTTCGCAGATGCTACTTCATAGAGCCTTTTTTGAAGGTCAGAAGCTTGCCAGTGGCACAAATTACATCGAGTCATTTCGCACGAACGCAAGATAGCACAGATGAATAGAAACTCAATCTCAAGGAATTTGATTGAATGATCGAGATAATCTCAGGATGGGTTCATCGCCGGTACGCCTAGACATACACTCCATGCTAGCCATCTATACCTCCACCTTCTTAAACATCAATGTCTTCGTCGGATTCGGACTAATCGACCTCCCCACCTCAATCTGCGCATACCTCTCCGTAACACCCTCAGGCATCTTGATATCATAATCCAGAATCATTTTCGCAACAATCATCTTAATCTCATTGGCGGCAAAAAATCTTCCAGGACATGCATGCCTCCCGTACCCAAAAGCAAGATTCTGCTCATTCGTAGTGACGAACTGGTTGCGCGCGTGATCCGTCGCACTGCCGTTGCGGCGCAGCTTGTAATGTCGGAACCCGTCGAAAGTCGCGCTATCGGGGTAGATGGTGCTGTCGTTGTAGACGGCTTGTGAGGGCACTTCGATGATGACGCCCGGTGGTATGTACTGCCCGTTGGAGAGCGTTATGCCCTTTAGGACGCGGCGGGTGAATGATGCTGGAGGAGTTAGACTCGAAGTATAGTGAGGATGAGAGAGTCTTACTCATGCCGGGTGGGTAGACGCGCTTGACTTCCTTCATGTAGCTGTCGAGTTTCTCCATCTGTTGCAGTGCCTTGGTGGTGATGTTGCCGTCGTGCTCTGCGATGACGCTGCGGATCTCCTCCCGGAGAGGGCCGATGTACTCGGGTGTCGACGCCAATGTGTACAGGATGTTCGTGGCTGTGAGTGACGTTGTGTGGATTGCGGCGAAGATCAAACCAAGCTGACAGGTGGCAAGCTCCTGCACAGAGACGTTGTCACTGGCGCCGCGGTCCATCATCCACTGGGTCATATCGTCTGGCTTGACCCAATTGGGGTCCTTTGCAGCTTCCTGTCTTTGTCTGACCATGGGTTGAAGCATGTCTGCTGCAGCCTTCTCGCGTTGACGAAGGCGGCGAATCTCGGGACATCGTGGCGCGGTGAAAGGTCGAAACAGGGGTCGCATCTTCTTAATCGCAGTGACCGAGTCGATCATATCAATGGTGTAGTTCGTCGCGCAATCCAAGTAGTCGGGATCCTCGCACAGTTCCGGGCCGACGAAGACACGACCTGAGACTTGCGCAATGATATCGACCAGGGATTTGTAGATATAGATCTCGCTCCAGTCGTCACATGCCGGTAGATACTTTGGGACGCAAGTGTCGATCTCTTCTCGCACGAATTGGTTCATGCGGCCTACCGGCCTTAGCAGCTGAGGCGTGCAAGAGAGTGAGAGATGGACTTACTGAGGGCAGGAGTGAGATCTGACCTAACTGATTGAATCACCAGATGTGAGTCTGTTTCCATCTTAGTGTACTTAGTCTCCATGAGCTGGACGCAGTCAGCAATGTTTTCTTTCATCTAAAGCGGAACTGTAGCGACGGTAATATTTGGACGGCAACGGTAGTATTTGGACGGAAGTCTGGAACTTTCGAAAATGGGCAGTGGTTGGAAGCTTTTGTAGACACTTTGAAACAGTGTGAAGAGCCTGGGGAACATCAAAGTGATTGCCGCTGGGACCAGCTTTGCTTTCAACGCAACAGCATGGGTACTGACCTTGTCGATAGCTTTAGGGAAGCTCAAGACATCGTCACCGAGCTTTCGTAGCTCCGGCAGCAGACTGACTGGTACCACGACGGTATCTTCTCCATCGGACGACGCAATGCGGTAGATCGAGTCTCTGAACTGTCAACGTATAAGCGAGCGGCCTTTCGAAGCCGAATTATGCTCTCACCTTTTCATAGCCGCTGAGGTAGATTTTCTTCGCAGAGTTGAGGTACCTTTGGCGCTGCTTCTCTCCAGTCGCTGGCCCTCCGAAAACAGGCAGCTTCGCAAGCTGCGATTTGTAGTTGAGTCTCGGCAATAACGTGCATGCTGCGAAGATCAACGCAGCAATCACTGCGGTCTGCAAAGAGTGCGCCAGTCCTGAGTATTGGAACTCCATGTTCATTGGCAATGTGTGGTGATAATGGGGGAGGAACGGTCGTCATATTTAACCTCTCCATGGTCCGAGTCACCGGCCTCTACCCGGGCGCGAGGTTCCTCAGCGCTTCCATGAACAGGGCTTCATGATCTGCGTGAAACACTGAACACGGTGTATACGGTAAAGCAATGTGGCTCGAAGCGAAGGGTATTAACTCGGATACTAGTGAGGAAGCAGCATAGTGCCCGTCGATCACGACGCCGCTGCCGCTAAAGCCTCATCACCAAGGGTTCAAATTAAACTGAAGATGCATTCGACCAATTGTGCATGCTGATTTACGAAGGTACCGTTGGCGATGCGCAGGAGTGTTGTGGAGATGCTTGCTGCTGTGTAACCGGATGAAGGTCTGCCGCCCCGACACGCTCTCATCAGACCTGTGTGGCGCGCTGTGAGAACTCCAACTGCCCCAACGAGTGACAGCTGCATACTGGCGATCTGATCTGAGGGTGTTGCGCATGTGCAGTGTTGATGGTTGGCTGCCGCGACTCGTTGTGGCTCCTCCTGGATCGTCGTCACGCTGCGTCGGCTGACGTTTTCCGAGCTAGTGCCGGCCGGCAATCTTCCAACTCGTTCCTTCCGATAAGTTTTCCACACGCTCATCAAATACACGGAAGTTGAAAGCGAGCTGTCAACAGAGCTCCGAGGCGAATTTAGCCTGAGCTGTGTCACCTCAGCCATCTGCACCTGGCAATGTAACGGTAGGCGCGCAGCATTCAACCCGAATGGCGCGCCATGACGGAGTCCAGACTCTTGCGTACTTCGTGCCGCGAGCAGTGACCCCTGCCATTGTGCAGAGCGATGCGTTATAACCCAGGAACAGAAGTCAGTAGTCTTGCGGAGGCGCTGTCAGATCAAGCCACAAAGGATGGTGTCTCTGCACCCTGTAATGGGAAATCCGTGACGAAGAACCTTCACCTTCCGCCAACTTCACACTGCATGTTGTGTGGTCTACTTGTGTAAGACATGTGTTTGCTATCGCGTAGGAGACTGGCTGGAAGACTTTCCGGAGTCGTGCAACGGTGCTCGTGTGGTCTGCACCGTTGCCACGCGCGTTGATACGTGGTCCTATTTCGCCAAGTTGCTAAGCTGCCTCGTCGGAGCAGAAAGTTTTGATGTTGGTACAGATTATGGTTGGACATGACTTCAAGACTTTGATCATGTGCTGGAACACCATCTTTAAGCGGCACAGAACGTCTGTCGACATAGGGCCTGCACAATTCGGGTGTCTATTAAGTCGCAAAGCGAAAGTCGAGACTGTCGGCGTTAGAGAACAACCTTCAGAGGTCATCAGAAGCACTTACCGTTTGTTGCCCTCATCCGTTGTGGATGTCCTGTAAGTGTTCTTCTGTTCCTCGGTGAATGTATCCCAGACCTTCGCTTTGCGATTGTTCCTCCATCGATAGTAGAAGTACGTTCCGGGGTACTGAATAAGACACATCCATATACATATAACCAGGAGACCCTTGTTGGCTTTGAAGTAGCGAGGAGCGTCGGTTGGCTGGTAGATGTTGGCACCAATCATGCCACTGGCTTGCACAAACATGTTATAAAGTGATGCAGAAACAGTTCGGTTCTGTACTGATCCGGCGTTCCGGGATGTCCAGGCTACCTGGATTGGGTGCGTGTATGGGAAAGATAGCAGCACAGTAGCAATCGCAAAGTACGCCCACCCAGAGATTGGGTCAGGCAACGCTATCAGCGCCACAAAGCAAGGAAGTAACCAAGCATCTTCGGCCATCGCCACGAAGCTCCTGTTATTGACAAGCTCACTGAAGGCAGTGATAAGAAGCATTGTGATGCTGGAGCCTACGATGTAGGGAATCGATAGCAGATTGGACTGAATGACGTTGAACCCAAGGTCGCGGAACGAAAGCGTCAGGTATTGCGTGACTGGATATTTGGGGATACCAAACAGTAGACCCAAAGCGTACAGGGGCCACATGTCGTAGTCTTTGGAGCACTTCCAGATCTGTCGTATTGAGAGACCTTGGCGATTGTACATACCGCCCTTGTGCGGATCATCTCGAATGACTGCAGCGTCGTCAGCATCCGTTTAATTCGTTGCATCTTCTTTTACTCACCGGAGTTAACAATGATCTTCTGTTCCTTCTCATTGAAGTAGCCCTTAGGGGCCCACCAACTCTTTGTCTTGGTAGGGCATTGCGGCATCAGAAAGAAAGACATCAGTCCGATGCTGAAAGTAAACATGCCCCTGTGTAATGTCAGTTTAGTCTCTGGTTGAATCCTTACGGGGAACATACTCGATGAGGAAGAGCCAACGCCAGCCTTCATAGCCCAGGATACCGCGCATGGAGACCAAGCCGACAGCTGCAAAGCCGACACCAATGTCGACTAGCTGAGATGACATCCAGAACCATGCCAGTCGAATAGGCAGACTCTTTCCTGTGTAAAAGTAGCTGAGGTACAAGATCGTGTCCGGAATGAAGCCTCCTTGAAACGTGGCGATAAGATATCTCGTGGCAAGGAATGATGCGCGACCTTTCAGGAAGAACTGCATCGCTGAGATTAGACTGAAGATGCAGATTTGTATCGGAATCCATAAGTCGGGGCCGATCCTTTTCGAGATAAGCTGACTGGGCAGCTCCGCGACCAGAAAACCGACGCGCGAAATCGTCTGACCCAGGTTGTAGTCAACTCGAGTGATACCAATGTCATCGAGCATGTTATCCGACACAGCATTGCTGATGTTGTTCCTGTCAATGTTGAGAGCGGCGAACATGATGCAGACCCACACCATAATCTTCCAGTCAACCTGCCGCCGGACTGCGTTCTCTTCGCGCCAGGTCCAGCGAAATGTAGGGTCAAAGGCCGACCAATTTTCCCACTGGGGATGGATATGGAGGCTTTTGAGTTCTTCTACATTATCATTGTCCCAAATGCTTGGTTGTGTTGCGACCTTTCTGCAGTCAGTAATTTGCGTCCTGGTTATTCTTTGTTGCTCGTACGTACCGCGTCTAGATCATACAGATCCTTCCTTGGGCCTTTCCGAATTCGGAGGAAGCGCAAGACGTAGTCCCCTAGAGCTGCATCCATACGCTGTGTCTCCGCTGTAGCCAAGTTCGTGATGGTGGCTGTCTCCTTCACGGGCTGCTTGCTGTCGGTGCCGCTTGACGAACCATAGTCGTCATAGGCGGACTCAGCTGACTTGGCCGTTGGGTCCGAAGCAACAAGATTTCGACTGGACATTTTCGATGCGAAAGCAGAGCCAGCTTGGTGGTTAATCTCTTGGGTCCGTTCTTATATTTACGTAGGAAGATGCATCTGACAATGAGCGGTGCACATTCTGGTCAGTATAGGGCGAATTACCTTTTTAAAGCCAACTCGGCTACGAAGGCAGTCATCAGGCCCACTGTGAATCCAGGTTGCTGATATGGCTTAAGGATCCGTCCACCAGCTATCGACCACACCACGCGAATAGGTGGAGCAATCAATGCAGATCCTTTGCCGTCGTCCCTGTGACAAACCTTTAGCGGACATCACGCAAAGAAATGCGGCGATATCGTACATGTATTTGCCGTGGAGATGTTGGACAATGCTGTTCGCCAAGCATTCGTCATCTGTATCGATCTTGCGCAATTGTAGTAACCTCGCATCGAAGACACTCGACAAAACAACAGCGATACGCCACTGAAGCATTTAATGAGCAAGTCACGATAGAACTTGGCGACTCGCGAGGGTACTGTTCCATTGAAGTGGTGCACAATTCTCCTGCCGGTGTAGTGTTGCAATCGTTGTCACCTACGTAGTGACCTTGGTAATAGGCGGATCGCACCTTGGATTCGCACGCGGTTTCGAGGATTAAGTTGGTTGATACGGATCATCCCGCCGTCTTTGATGGGCTGTGAAGGCCAATTTAATTGACCTCTTGTGGATGGCCTGCATGCCCAGGCGTCGGGGGAATTGTGATATGGAATCAGGGGAAAGATATATCGCTGGCAAGGATTATACTTTGAGGACCGTGTCGACTGATATCAATCTGCTTCGCGCCGCGATGAGAGTAGATGGGTCACGGATAGTCGGAGTAGTGCCAACGTGACGGTATTGATGGCTGGACCAGTTTGAGGTGTTCGACCTTGGGAAGGTACAGTCCTGGAGGTCCCACCCTACCTGACCACCAGTCGCAGCAACCCAATCCGGCCTTCGACTTTCCTCGACCCTTCTAAATCCCTCGTCTTACGTCAAACAATCAAGCCTCCCGACTCGCGCCGCTGACATCAGCCTCAGGAGAACTCCATATGTTCTCAAGCTGCGACCTTCGCCCACTCCATCTCGCTAGGCTCTTTCCAGTAATTCGTTCCACTCTCTCTGAAGCCCATTTTCTGCAACACCTTGCCACTTCTCGTATTTGTCTTCTCCGTCTCAGCAATGAAGCGTCTCACGCCCTGTTCCGCGACAGCCCACTGCATCACAGCTCTCGCCGCCTCGCCAGCGACGCCCTTGCCCCAAGCTTTCTCATGAACACCATATCTCAGCTCGATCATCTCTTCCCACGGCGGCAGCGGTCCGTCTCTCTCTTCCCAACCTGGCATAGAACTTGTCGTTGCGTCTCGCACGCCTGCGTAGCCCACCCACTCGACGCCCTCCAGAACGTTAAACTCGAAATCCTCCACGATATTGACAACTTCCTCTCCTTTCAACTTCCGCCCGCTGCTGCTCGGAAAGACCTCTGACCCATCGGATCTGGTACGAAGCGCAACGGCAAGGTCACCCAGTCCTCTTGGCTTCCAGCACCTCCCCATGTCACGTGTGAAGATGACATCTCTTGTCTCTTCAATGCTCCAATCGCGAGCAACGAAGTGCGGGCCGAAAGCCATCTGGCAAAACGCTTCGCTTGCGTGTACGCTGCCATACAGCTGAACATAGTCGTCGTACTGGATTGCAATTGGCGTAGGGACAATGACGAGGCGCTCGGTGACCAGGACGAAGGGTTTGTCGAGGTAATCCTCGAGCTGGAAAGACATGGCGGGCGCAGGGTCCTCAGGTGATACGAACGTGCGTCGTTCAAAGATGCAGGTCAGATCTTTGTGCACTTTTCAGGATCTGAGAAGAATCCCATCAGCTGCAGTGTTAGTCATACCAGCACAATCAGCCTAAGCCAGCCTAAGCTGATACAACCAACACATCCGACACCGAGACGGCTTATCACCACAAGCAAGACTAAGCAACCGGTATTCCGCTCAGACGGGGCTTCTGAAGTGGCTCATCCAGGGCTGTGCAGGGACAAGTTTTCTGTCATTGGCGGTGTGTTGCTTAAGCGAAACGGATGCGGTTAGCCCTCCTTGGCAAAAGATCCTATGATCGTTACGGCGTCCAGTCCAGCTCCTAAGCGGTCGCGAGTTTCTCACTTGCATCTATATTGGGTGCGCAAGGCTGAGCCTGCTCCTCATCCCACTCTCATTAATAGTCTCGCGACCCGAATACCGCAATCCCTAGTTTATTTGTGCTTTCACCGTCTCTTCTCTCACCCTGCCATCTCAATCTTTTCTCTGAACTTGAATTGCATACAGCCAAGATGAACTACGCCCCAATGTCCGACCCCGAAGACTACGGCGCAGCGCAGTCGCAAGAGATGGGCGACATGGGCTCCCGGCTGAACCGGTGCTGCGACCGCTCAGGACCCTGGGGCGTCGACATCTTCGCCAGCTGCATTGCGGGATGCTGGGCGGGCGTGCTTGCGTGCTTTGATGGCTGCGGCGACTGCTGTGGGGAGTGTTGCGGTGGCTGCGGGGACTGCTGTGGCGAGTGCTGCAATAGTATGGTTAATTGCTGCAATTGAAGTGCGGCTTAGAGGCTGAATTGAGTTTGCAACTGGCAGCGGAGTAAAAAGAGATGAAAGAGCAAGGCAGACAGAGATGGGAAACCAAGGACATGCCTTCGAGCGCTTGCGAGGCATGGACCTTGGGAGGATTGAGCGAGCTTGTTGCGATCACTTGGACTTCTTGAGCCGCGACTCTCGGAAGCGGGATTCGCATCAAGCCAATGCCCAAGCCGCCTTCAAGCACCACACAATCGCTGTCCGTCTATCGCTACCGCAAGTATCCGGTCCGCACAGCAGTCTGCAGTCAGGGAGAACGCGCCCCTTCTCTTCGCCCGCGTGTCCGGACCAAACGGCAACCTCGCTCGGAAAAGCATCATCAAGGAGCACAGTACGGCAACAGTCACTCTGCCCTAGCGTCAGCAGGAGAACCTGAAAGCGTTGCAAATGGCACCAGTGCGTTTCGGTTTTCTGCTTGATGACAAGAGTCACGCGCTGTGGACGATTGACAGAGGACCAACAATAGATCCTTGTTTGGCGGCTGCGTGCGTCCATCCCAATGGTATTGTCAAGGGCGGAAACGCACAACATCTGGTCCAAGAAAGCAGGCAGGAGGATGGGAGAGAAGAAGCCGAGGCGGCGTGGAAGCGAAGTGATTGTATCTCTACGATGTCCCCCTACGGTGTCCGGCACCATTAATAGCTGGACGCCAGGCTTGTGCTCCGTCAGTGCTGAGTATGGAAATGGAGAGTAGGAGGATAGAGGGAGAAGCAACAAAATTGCTAGGGAACGGTGAAGGACCAAGATTTTGGATGCTGCGGGAAGCAACACTGCAAGGTAGTGCTGCTCATCGGGTTCATCGCCTTGGATAGTTCGACAAGAGACTTCACCAGGGGGTGCCTATGCTATTGCTGTCATTCAGACTTCGGTTTGATGTCCAATTCTTCAATTGTCTGTGTGCCGCGCTCGTAGATCGAGATAAATCATACACCCCAACCTCAGTCCCTGCGCACATCCCATCACATATCCAGCCCTCCCCTCTCCACCGACCCATTCCCCGACGTCCTCACTCTACAACTTCTTCTCCGCCTTCTCAGCCGTAGCCTTCAGATCCCTCTCAAGCTCCTTTCCCTGCTGCTCGACAAACTCCGCAGGTCCGTCCGCACCCGTAAGCGCCTTGTTGCGGTTATAACTGTAAATACGCCCGACCTGGGTCGCGCCGACGCAGAACAGCAGCGCATTGACGGCAGCCAAAACCGGGTTCTGCGGCTTGATCACGAAGCACCATCGTGTCCAGATCGCGCCGGTGCACATGAGGGCGAAGTTCTGAGTCAGGGAGAGCGATTCGGCGGGGCGGGTGAAGTCGGCGGCGCCGGCGGCGACCATGGCCCATTTCATGACTGGTGCCCTGGGAGCATGTTAGTACGATCTATGTGCGGCAGTGTATTGGTGTTGGTGTGTCATTTGGGTGTTGGTGGTGGGATCGCGTGCGGCTCCGGGAAGGAGAACGCAGCAATTGCCATGCAGTGTGCATAGGGATTGGACATGCAGAAAGCAGGAACGCACCAGAAGTGCACCGTCTTGGGGCCGACGGGCGAGTTCCAGAACCTGGCGAAGCCGGCGGGCTCAGCGCCTGCAGTCGACGCATGGCGGCGGGCGTAGTACTGGCGGAAGTTTGTGCGGAAGGCGCCGAAGACGCGGGAGCCGGGGCGGAACGACATTGTGGGTTGACCGTCGGGGGATGTGAGCGACAGTCGTGTTGGTGTTGTCGACGGTGACGGTGAGGAGTCGGTATCAGTCGCGATCCCGGAGCTCAGATTTCGGATGCTGCTGCGCCAATCCAATCAGGGACCCGAACGGCCGCCTTAGTCAGCGGAGCGACGGAGCTCGCGAACGTCAGTCGGGCAGAGAAGAGCAGGACAAGTGCAATTGATAGCCACCACGCCGTCCTACCGACACAATGGCCTCCAAGTACGCGTTCAATGCGGGGCTGAAGGAGCTGAGGTTTCTGTTCTGCCAGACAAGCGAGCACAGCGCTGCGACACGGTACGACGTCCTGGGAAGCGAGGATATTGCTATGCGCGCAGCACGGCGGGAGCAGTGAAGATGGAACGGAGGCTGACGAGCGCGCAGGAACTTCCTCCAGCGCAGCTACCCCACCATGAAGAAGCACAACCCGCACACGCCCATCCTCATTCGCGAGGCCAGCGGCTTCGAGCCCACTCTGTTCGCACGATACAGTACGCTTCCCTTCAGACAGACGAGCGCGGCGAGCCAGCGAGCCAAGCAAGCCTAGAAGGAGTAGGAGAAGAGAGCGCAGCTAACGTGCACCCGCAGACTACGGAAAGGAGACAAAGGTCCCGCTGAAGGGTCTGGACGACAAGTCAATCGAGCAGAAGGTCACCGAGCTTGTGCAGAAGTCGACTGCATAGAGGAGGCGTGGAAGGGGCGAGAGTGAGCGTGAAGAGAGAAAGACTCGAAAGAGCAGCGGCAAATTCGAGCACGAGATGTACATTTGTATTATGACCAATGTACTTGTTTCAGCAGCAGCGTCACGTACAAGCCCCTCAAGTGATGCACAAGGCACAACCGAAGACCTGGATCATCACCAAATCTACCCATGCCGAGTCCTGGTGGTTGAGGCTTCAACAGCATCACATGTTTGTCTTCGACGAATCGCAGTGCAGCGTGATCCTGGCGGCTAGTAGTGCTTTCCTTGGCTGCTCTCCGGTGTGCACGTATTCAATTCACTACATCCTCACGCATCTCGCCAGACTGCAGACCTCAACTCATCAATCTTTAGCCACAAAGGCCAACACCAGTATGCCTCTGCACCAGCTTGCTGCACGCAGGTGGTCTACCTCCATGCGCGCGGGCATCGCAGCGTTCAGCACAGCAACTGTTATGGCTACTGTCACGTACGCACTCGGTTTCAGATCAGGTGGTATACGCGGTGGTGAGTAACTCTATTGTCATGGTATGCTTCTTGCTTGACGTGTTGTAGGCTCTTTCGCAGCTACGTGGCAGTCGCGAAGAGGTGACAATATCAAACGCGGAAGCCTCTTCTCGACCCTTCAGAGTGCTGGCGCTGGCGGCGCAGGCGCTTTTGTTATATACGGTATACCTGCGGCAGGTGCAGTGGCCGTCACTTTTGGTGTAAGACACAGGACGAGAATCTCCCCAGCGATAAGACGCTGGAACGCCAGACGATGATGGTGGCTCAACCTGCAGTCGTTTGTGGGGACACATACCTTCCTTTGCTTTCACTTCTTTCTCGCCTTTACCTACGTCACATCTTGCTCGCTTGCACTCGCATAACCCACGCGCCACGACTATGATAGTCCGCAGTGCGGACATATTCACTAATTCCGACTATGCGCTGCGGTCACATCTTCATCGCCGCCGGCGTGGTAGCCTTTGCGCACGCCCAAGGGCAGATCGAGCTCCCTACGCCAGTCCTGTACGCTCGCTGAGATGCTTGGGACGAGTCGCAAACGCTCGCATGCGTGTTTAGAACAAACCAAATTGGCTTGAACAAGGAGACGGAGGCAAAGAAGCCGATCAAAGGGGCCTTTGATGATGGCAAGGGACGTGATCCCGGATCCAAAGAAGAGGAAGCCGAGACCGGGACAGACAAGCTCAAGGGATGGACGCTAGAGCACCCAAAGGAAGCCACAGCCCGACTGGCTTGCCTTACCTCTGTTCCGGTTACTACCGCACTTACCCCATCCGTTCTGGCTCTGATTGACTTCACTCCTGTTGGGAACGTTGAGATAACTCATACTGTGGGTGAAGAGCGCAAACTCTACTTTGAGCAGTGTCCCTGGAGGGCTTTGTGAACGTCTTGATACTGTTATGCTAGAGTCAAATGCCATTTGAATTATACTCCGGCACTTCTGACATTGACACAAGCAATGGCCTTGCCAAGAAAATCATGTTTGTCCGAGCATAGCAAACTTAGAGTCGTATTTGTCCCCACCGCAAGACAATAAACTTACTTGCTCCATCAAACCCAACAATACGCCGCCGCAGCTTCTCTCATCCTCGCGTTCCTTCCTTCATTCCTCCGTCTTCACCTTGTCAGGTTCAAGGAACCCGCAATCACTGTCTTCAGAATTCTACAGCGTCAGCAAGAATATACCGAGAGATCGGCCGCTCTCAGAGCAGAATTGGACGCTGCCTGTGGTGAGCTGGAACTACTGCAGCAGATGAAGACCGAGTTTCTCAAACATGGGCAGGAATCACCACATGGCCTGAGGGTCGAGATCTGTGATGCAAAAAATAAGATTGAAGATATGGTGAGGAAGTCTGAGCACGCACATGATGAGCTAAAGCAGCCTTCCTTGAAGCGACTCGAAGCAGTAAGGAAAACCCTGGATGTGATCAAGAAAGCGATGGGAAGAGCTCAGTGAGCTGCTGACTTTAGGTGCTGATTTGTGAAATTTGATGTGGTACTGGGTGCTAACACGATCAATGGAGCAGATATTTGCGCTCCTCCAACTGTCCTGACTTCCTTTGCACGACTGCTTCACCCATCATGAACCCGTCGACATAGGTATCACCAACGTAACGGAACTCACCATGCCGCCCTTCAGGCCGAAGCACGATGGGTGTAGAACAACCGTATGGAACCGTGATTATGTCGCCCACTGCCATGAAACCTGTCCCTAGCCCTAAGTAGCCATTTTCGGTAATAAAGAAGCATCTCCCCATCATGTGGCTAGCAAAATACCTTCGTAGAAACGGTCGAGGTGAGATGGGGAGCACTCCACCGCTGGTTGCAGCATAATCCATCAGTCCTTCGTCGATAGGCAACTGGGGCAGGCGGGCACGCAGGAGAGCAGCAAAGGCATGATAACATGCGTTTTGCCAGTCTCCAAGCTCTTCGAATTCTCCTGGGATTTGGTCCAAGCAAAGACTTCGGCAGAAAGCGTGATGTCTTAGGTCTTCGTGGTCCTGCGCGTCTATCCTGAAGTGATTCAGGAACATTGCACGCCAGTGCAGGAATGCCATCATATTTTCCGACAGTGTCGTCAAGGTTCCAACCGAGATCCCCCGGCTTTTGACCTTATCTAACTGGATTGCACTGATCTCCAACTTGCGGTGCTCGTCAAGAGGCTTGTACACCGCCCTCGTTTGACCTGAAGCTGCGAAAGGAGGGAAGTCGTTCGAGCGTTCAAGGGACTTTACGTCTGGTATGTGTGACCAGTCAGGGCACCAAGAAGGCAGGCCCATGGATCCAGTGTGCAGTGGGTAATGAATAGCCTCGCGAATGACATCTAGTCGATCAGTCGTGGCAAGGATGTAGTCGACCACTCTGATGTACACCTCCTTGACAGAGAGATCATAGTCGACCATGAACTCCCTGCGTATCTCCTCTGGAAGTACGCCAAGAATCCCAAATACTTTGTCATGGGGCTTTGCAGTCAATTTTCTCCTGCATGTTCGCATTACCTCCAAGAGAGGATGCTCCAGCATCATGAGGGATTCCACGTCCGGAAGGCTGCTTGGTCCTTGGTAGACGAGTACTTGTGAATACGTGAAATGGTTGTGCGAGACCCTGCGACTTCTCTTGTCCTTGAGTCCATCGGGCTGCTGGCCATCTAGCGCAGTCTTGTGTTCAATGAAGATTCGCGAGGCAATCTCAAAGACATCCCAGGGTACCGTTGCAGTCCCACAATACACACTCTTGCTCCTTGCATTCAATACTTCTTGTACAATCCAAAGTCGATCCCAATACTCGCGCTCGAAAAGAGCCACTAAACTTTGCAGATCATCGCTGGCAGTCCTCGAAGTGACCATTTCCGATAGGCGCCTGCGGGCTCGTTCCTCCTTTTTCAAGTCTTTCAGTAGCTCCAAGGCGTTGTCGCTGCCATCAGCCTCGGGTCCAAGCCAAATGGCAACTGATGTTGCCTTTCTGTAGATATCCGTCATCATCTCAATTTGATTAGTGCGTTCGTGACTGTTTTTCTGATTGATGCACAGTGCATCCACCCAGACGAAAACCTCTTCCCGTTTATCGCGGAGAGCCTCCAGCGCACCATACAAACTAGTTGTGACGCGATACGGCGTCCGCTCCAGCGTCACACGACCCGCCTCGTCGGCGATCTCACGCTCCAACACGATGGCACTTCTCTGATCTGGGTCACCCCATGCATATGAGATGGCGACGTAAGGCGGAGGACTCTCGAGAGAAGCAGGGAAGATCTCGCATTTAACTTTGTATCCTTTGACCGCCTGGATCTTGACCAACCTGATCTGCATTTTCCCCAGCGGATCGTATCTGTAGGTCTCGACATGAATCGCTCTTGAACCCGAGGAGGCTTGAGTGAAGACAGTGCTTGACGCAGAGGCAACGTCTGAGGCCGTCCGAGGACGCTGCACTTCAGACCTGCTATCATACGGCGCGATGATGCTTGATTGAGCGGGCAGGGCCCCTGTCGACGAGTGACTTCGGTGACTTGGGTCGACAGGAGACGTCTCTCTTTGGCCAAACGGTTGAGGAATCGATTTGGTGGCAGAAGAAGGCCATGAGTCTGTCAAAAAGGGCAATACATGAGATGAGATATGGTCTGGAGAGCCCGTGTGCTCTCGGTTTGGCTGTTGCGTTTGATCGCGAATGGAATGATCGAGTCTTTGTACAGGAAGTGAATGTAAGGGATGTTCGTGGTCAATGGGCGATATAGATGCCCCAGTCTCTATGCCGTGTTCTGGAGAGAATCTCTTGCTGCCATTGTGATTGAAGGGGTGCACTCGGGGCTGAGGATGTTCTCGTCTAAGCACTGATGGCTCGCGCCCGGGTGAATTGTCTGAGACTGGAACATTTGGAAAGGACGAGGGTGGAGGCGGAGATGTTCGTCTGGGTTCTGACTTCGATCGTGTTGAACGAGTTGATTTCGTTCGTTGTGTTGGCGGCTGGCGTATAACCGGTTTGCGAATTCGAGGCGGAGAAGGCTGACGGTAATGCGTAGAGGCGCTGCTTTCGCCAGTAGGACCAGGTGGCTCGTTTTCGTATCTCCAACGAGAGTATTGGGGTGATTGATAACGAGTCTGATCGACGTACCCAGGACTCATGGTGGGATCTAGGGTAGGCTCTACGGAATACGGAACTCTCTGCCGCTCCGAGCCTGACCGCCCACGATGCCGACGCGGCTCTGGAGTTAAATGGCGGCCATCGGAATACCGATAGCCGTTGTGATCCTCATCTCCCCTAGTGCCCATGGTCACGTTGTAGTCTTATTACCTGACAATGCCTCGCAAAGTTTCTCCGGGGGATGCTGCAGCTGTAGGAAGTAAAGATTGTCGCAGACAAGAGGTGCCAGCCCTCCATCTTCCCACTTCTCGCTAAAGGTAGTGGGTCATGCATGCAGCGGCTGCTTTGCCTCATTAGGTACAGCAACTCTGCATTTCGAAGGCCGCTTACAAAAGTTGCACGCGAAGTAACGCAGCCTCGTGATTGAGGAGACTTAGAGTTGACGCACCAACAGTCAATGGGAATTACGGATCTCCATTCAAGTCAGCTTCACTCTTCAGGCGAGCAGCAATAGTTCTCCTTAGTCAACAAATCACTGAATCCGTCCTCATGCGCCCTTCAATATAACACAAACGTTCTGTATCACTTTTGAAGGGTCGTGTAAGCTTTCAAATTTGCCACTGTGGCGACGAGATAAAGGTCCAACGTCCCATTCTGCACCACAGCCCCTCTCATTGAATCTTTGACCATGCAGGCAAGATGGTTTACATCGATGCGGTGGCGCTCGCTCCGATGCCCGCCAGCGCAGCAGTAGCGACCTCGACATCCTGCGGTACTGTGCCTCCGCTGACACCAACACCGCCGATCAGCCTTCCATGATAATAGATAGGCAGTCTGTCGATGATCAGTATGTTGAGTGGTATTGCAGTTCCTGTACAGCACTCACCCTCCCCCGAAAACGACCAGGCCGCCATTGGTCTCCTCAATACCATATAGAGGCGCACCAGGCTGACTTGCGTCGTAGAGACCGGCGCTAGGCAGGCCGTTAAATAGAACTGCCGTCCTCGCTTTTTTCTGGCTGATATCGATCGACCCAATATAGGAGTTGTCCATGTGCAGGAATGCGACGAGTAGACCGGAAGGGTCTACGACAGCGATGTTCTGCGGCACCCCTATGGCAGTGGCATTCTTGACGCCTGCCTGAATAATCTGGTAGGCCTGGTCTGCCGATACAACGTAGCGCTCCGAGGGTGTTGAACCAATGCCGTTTGTACCGTTGATCTGAGCATAGGCCACGCTAGCCAGGGTGAGGAGCGGTGTGATTAAGCGCATTTTGATGATTGCAGTGATCCGAACTTTACTGAGTCTTGTCTGGCGGCAATCGAGCTGTCAATTCGCAGGTTGATCTGAACAGCTTTCACCAACTTTCATTCTGGTTGACCTTATACTAGCTGGTAGCTTAGTCCAGGTACCAGCCTCTAGTGATCTCGCTGCACAGTGACAATTGCTGACCAGTCTTGCCGCAACATTTCGAGTCTAGGTGCCTGATTGACAGGCCTACGTCGTTCCGTGTGCGGGGAAACCATGGAAGTCGAACGCCATCAAGAGGCTCGCCCGTCCATCAGCCTCGATCAGGTTTGGGCCTTCTGCGGAGACTGGTCCGGCGTGGGTCGCGGACCATCCCGAGGTCGGCTAACTGGGGAACTCCGAGGATCAAAACTTCAGCCTTGTGGTGTTGATAGAAATGGTGATGAGGAGGCTTCCATGTTGCCGGCTGGAAAGTTCAGAAGTATTGATTTCTGTGCGCCACATCAGCCACTTACAAAATGAGCGCATCAACAATACGTGATTCCATCGAAGAACCTTACAGCCTTCAACTGCGTGTGAGCGAGGAGTGCTGGAAAAGCTGCATTGAAGATGGTAACGACGTCACAAGTTGTGCAGGTAGACCTTGCCCTTCCAAGTACAGATCGCAGCTTGATGTACTGATCTTGAGGCATCGAGATCCAAAAATGCCTACTTCTGTGTGGCGCCGCGCAATATTCATTCACGAGGTCAATGCTTCAGCGTAATGCATCGCAGATGTTGTTGGTCGCTGACGATGAGAGCGTGCTCGAGCGTCCAGGAGAAAGTATGAGATGTGCCGGCCGGCCCTTCCGTGCCCTCCGAGGTTCTTGGCATTCCTCGTCGCTCCTGCACTTGCTCTCCCTGACACTCCGACTCCAAACTGCAGCGACGTCCAAGCTCTTCTCATATTATTGAAAGCTTTCCAACCTATACCGAAGATGGCCCTTTTGTGGAGGCTACGTCCTGCCGATCTTTGGTTACTGCGCACCGATGAGCGAAGGGAGTCCGTCGAAATCAACGCTGGATGAAGAATGATCGCCCGCGTCGCTGATGGTCGACGCATTGTTTAAAAGTCTTGGTACTCTGTTAAGCGTTTCATGCTGACAGGACGTGCTTCCTGTTGTGGAAGGCCTGAGACACGGTTTCGTAGGTGGTCCGGCACGGTACCAACATTGCAGATGCTGCGCAGTCCCTCAGCGCGCAGCAGAGGCTCTGAGGGGGTTGATCAAAGCAAGAGTGGTCGGTCCGACAGAAAGCTGTTCGAAGCATTTCGGTCAGCCAAGCAGGCATGATTCAGGCCCAAGCCTTGCAGGAACCGCGGGTTGGCGTCTCGAAAGCTGCGCCGGAAGATCCAGCCCTGATCCTGGCTCCACATGCCGGCGGTCTTAGCACTGGAGAACTGCGGCCAACCTCCCTCACATGTCCTAGACTGCCCAGGCGCTGCAATGCACCGCCGTACTCTCACTCTCTGTGACACGGCGTCTCAGGTTCCTTCACGACACAGACTGTGTCCAAGGACCTGTGATTCCAGCGCGCGCGTACCCCAGAACTGTGATATCGACTTACTGTTTTAATCGAATGCGACCGATTGCGCGATAGCCCCCATCTCGAGCAACACATCTATTTCTCCCAGCCTTGGGGACAACATTTTGGCAGAGGCAACGCGCCTTTCAAGAGGGTCTGCCCTCTTGTCGTGCTTCGCATCGGGCTACGAGCCGCTTATCAGAGTGGCCATGCCCACCTTTCGCACCCTTCTATCCCTGCCGACGTTGTTTACGATCGCTCTCGTCACCCACATAATCGCTGCCAACCCGACCGATGATGGAGTCATAGCCGAAGACAAGGGTGCGGTGAAGCCTGAGCTGGCCTCTGCATTGACTGGCGGCGAGGGCTGCTCATCATCCGACATTGACGAAATTCGAGATGGATTTATAGAGATGACGCAGTTATTCCAAGCAGCCTTACCATACGACCAGAATGGCCAGCCTGCTATCGAGCTGTTTGGACAGCCCTTGCGGATCGCGAACTACTCGTCAATGATCGAGTCGAACCTCAAGCGCGCAGCGCAGTACGCGAACCTGAAGGGGAACGAGACAGTGAATCCGGATGTTCACGTACGCTGCGACGACCCGAACAACATCTGCAAGACTGGAAACAAGCGGGAGGGGAACCACGTTGCATACAACATGGGCAATCTCCCAATGATCAACTTCTGCAAGGACTACTTCAAGATGCACGGTCTCGAGGACACGGTCGATAAGAAGTCAAGCAACCAGATGGAGAAGGAGAGGCTGCACGAATACTATAACAGGGGGACACTTTGGGCGAGGATGGTGATGCACATCGGTGGTGTGGGTGTTGCAGTCGTGGAGAAGGCCATCCCAGCGCGAGCAAATTTGGCATCTGGTCGGGAATGGGAAACGGTTGTCACAGAAGGAGCGATGAATACCACAGTCCTCGCCGGAGTACTGAACGACCGACCAGACGGCAACGGGCCGTTCGACCCCCAGACCCTCAAATATGCTTACGGCGTAACACGATCGAAGTTGCTGGCCGTCCTCTCGACACAGATGCCTTACGACGCTGCGAACAATGCAGAGAACTATGCACTGTATGCACAAGCGCGCTACGTTCTGCAGAAGAAGGGGTTCTATCCCAATGTACCGGTCATGGACTTCCCGAACGAGCTATCTGTTCTCACCAACGAACAGCTGCAGGATGGCGAGAGGTGTAAGTATGCCTACTTCGATTCGTCAGACGTGGTATCACCGCCACCAAATATGCAGCTCAAGGCAAGCCCACTTCCAGGTGCTGCTCCAAAGCAGCAGCCGGCGCTGATGATCCTTGCCACCCTGGCTGTTGCAACCACTCTCGCCATGTCGTCATTTGGATGAGAGGCCTCTGCGAAAGCTTTGTACTCTCAAAATCAGAGGCGACATATGCCGTCTGTATTCAGCTTCTGACGGCTTCGAGGCCAAGTCACTCTGTGTGGGAGAGGCCACACCCTGTCGATGGAGAGCTGTATCCGTCATCTTGAAGTGTATTGGCTCTCGCGCTGAGCCAAGAGATTCAGGTCGGGTGGAGGACGGAGATCAGAAGCTTTTGTCCCGGAAGGAACTTGGACGCTCGTTGGGCAGGTAGGAAACAGTTGATGCCGCGCCATCAGCTACAGTGTGCAGCCACCAGAGCACAGGATCAAAGACAGGTCTGGAGGTGGTGACATGTAACGTCGCTGCGAGAGAGAATGGAATAGTGAAGTGAAGCTGGGCAATATACTGCTAATAGAACAACCCCAAGGCTGAATATAGTACTACTCTGTATAATCCATGATGCGCTGATGTCCGCACCGTAAGCATCACTGGTGAGCTCAGGAAGGTAGTGTTGCATAGTGGTGAAGGATCGAAGTCGAGGCGGGGAAGGCACAGGCACGGACCACCATCTCATCAGCCTCAGACGCTGCTTTCGCTCTTTGGCGTCTTCAAACCCGCCGACTATCAGCAGCGCTCTTGCGAAGTGAGTCTTACTCGCAGCCTTGTTGGAAATTTGAGGTATGCCATCGCAGCAGACCCTCTCGCGGCGCTCTCCAGGAATGAGTGATCAATCGCGTACCAACGGCTTCCGAAACGGCACACTCGCCTAAAAGCTGACCGCAAGTTGTCGGAAGTGTAGCGACAACGCCCAAAATGAATTGCTCTCCCTGCAATCATGCCACGATTGCGTTCCCGTCTCGTGTAGTAAGCCCGTATGCACGTCGTCCGTTGTCAGGGTGCACAGACGCGTTACCAGAGAACCAACGGGGCGTTGGCTTACAGTCCCTAGGGTCGGTCGATCCCGGCTCCACCAGTATCTACAGTCTACGCAATCTCCCGCCAACATGATTGGTCTCGCCCAGATCGTGAGAAATGTCTCGAGTCACATCGAGCTTACTGAAGAGCCTTAGTCAAGACCAGACGGATGCATATTGATAAGGCTACCGCAGTACTCTCTCGCATCCAGTCACAAACCTCCGACGCTTTCTCATCGATCGAGTTTAGATCTTCATGCGGCAAGCTTTACCCGACCCGTCTGTATCGACCAAAGAGTTGAAGAGGCCGCGATTACACCGGCAATAGGCCGCCAACATGAGATGTCATTGGCATTGCCAATCTGCTGTACCGGGATCCATCTCACCATGAAGAGGCAATTGAGTTGCATACACCGCATGGCGCTTGTCAAGTCTTCTATGTCCCAGTAGGAAACGTTTCCACCGATCTTGGAGACCTTTTATACATACAAACGCTTTCTTGCTCTTCAGCAAACGTCGGTCACACCTTGTTCCTCCTACTCGAATTATCGCACCATGGATAACGACAGCAAAGCTCGTTCTTGGATACCTAGGTTGTTCAAATCCTCTACCTCGAAGGTCGGGACGGAACCAAATGAGCGGTCATCGCTTTTGCCTCCGTCACAACATGAGGAATGGTCAACTGGCGAGACCTACGAGCTAGACGATGGAGCAGGGACAAAATTCCAGCTGGTTTTACAGGAGTTCTGGGTGCTGTTCAAGGGCTCGATACCTGTTGTGCTGGCATACGCCTTGCAGAACTCGCTTCAGACAGTATCAGTACTGATCGTTGGACGCTTATCGCCTGAAGCGCTCGCGACTGCTGCTTTCTCGTACATGTTCGCCATGGCCACAGGCTGGCTTGTAGCCCTTGGAGGTACCACAGCGATCGATACACTGGCATCTGCGAGTTTCACAGGAAGCAAGAATCGCCACGATCTTGGAATAATATTACAGCGCGCCTTCGTGGTACTTCTACTTTTCTATCTACCCATTGCTGTTCTCTGGATCTGCTCGGCTCCTCTATTTAGGGCTTTGGGCCAAGAGGAATACATCGCGCGAGATTCGGCGAAATTTCTCACGGTCCTTGCACCTGGCGGTATTGGCTACATCTACTTCGAGGCCTTGAAGAAGTACATGCAAGCTCAAGGTACGATACTGTGCTGCACCCGACGATTTACGTACTGATAAGAATAGAAATCATGCGCCCAGGTACCTACGTTCTTTTGATCACATCTCCCCTGAGCGCCGGACTCAACTACCTGTTTGTGTACACCTTCGACATGGGCCTCCTTGGCGCTCCGCTTGCCACTGGTATCGCATACTGGGCCTCCTTTCTCCTGCTCCTCGCGTATGCGCGCTTTGTCGAGGGATGGGAATGCTGGGGAGGATGGAGCCGCAAATGTTTCCAGAACACCTGGGTATTCGCACGACTGGCCTTCCTCGGCGTCATCCATGTTGGCACTGAATGGTGGGCTTTTGAGATCGTCGCCCTTGTGGCAGGCAAGCTCGGTACCATACCCTTGGCCGCGCAAAGTGTGATCATGACAACCGATCAGGTCATGAACACAATTCCCTTCGGTGTGGGCGTCGCCACATCTTCACGAGTCGGCAATCTCTTAGGCGCGCGTAACGCTAAAGGTGCCGCAAGAGCCGCCAATACGGCAGCAGTCCTCAGCATGGTCCTCGGCGCACTCGTCCTGGCTGTTTTGATGGGAGTTAAGGACTTCTACGCCAAGATCTTCAATGATGACGTTGAGGTCATTAAGCTCACTGCAAAGGTCATGCCATACGTTGCACTCTTCCAAATTGCGGACGGACTCAACGGAAGCTGTGGCGGAGCTTTGAGGGGCATGGGCAGGCAACACATCGGAGCGACGGTGAACATCGTCAGCTATTACTGTGGTGCACTGCCGCTCGGCATTTGGCTCGCCTTCAACGGCTGGGGTTTGGCTGGACTGTGGGTCGGCCAGTGTATTGCTCTTTATCTTGTAGGCTTTGCCGAATGGGCAATCGTAGCGTGGAGCAACTGGGACTATCAAGTCAAAAAGGCGTTTGACAGGATGGACTCAGACGACCGAGCAGAGCTGGGTGTTTCGGAGGAAGTCGCAACGAACACGTTCCACAACCAAAGATTGTAGGAAGATTGTTGGAGGAGATCGAGCAATTGGCGAATCAGAACGTCGTCAGGCATTAGCAACGCTTCTTAGACATTAGACAGAGATAGCAAAAACTGGGGTCAGCATGCAGCCGGTGTTAAGTACCAGCCCGATCTAGCTAAGCGAGTCTTGTATCTTGACCCTTGTCACTTGCCGCTCCAACGACACTTCATCCGCCTCCGCAAGCTCCGCTGCTTTCCCCACGCTTCACGGTGCCGCTAAGGAATCATTGAACGACATCTGCATGGTGGGAAAGAGCTGAAGCCGCGTATCGCCTCGTGTGACGCACATCCATGATTCGCTATGGCCCTTCACCGCCCGATACCAAAATGCATCTACGAACCGCGCATGATGAAGACTGCACCGATCCTAAGTCTCGCCGGCCTATGATATGCTACGACGTGCTACGACTCTTACAGAAATTGTGACGAAATGGCAGTCTATTGGTCCTTTAAGATGCAGCGGATACCGTCAGCCTACGCCAGAATCTCGACATCAACAAACCGACGTGCATACATACCTTGTCCAAGTCCAGATAAGGCTATCTGCCGAGACACGAATCTTAGAATTGAGGCCATACGGCATCGCCTAGCAGCTTCCCATTGGTGAAACATACGATCGTCAGCGTCATTGCACATGGCGGGGTCAATTGACTTTGCTCCTCGTTGCTCCTGCCGTAAGCTGGATGCCATTTTGAGATCGAATTTCAGTACCTAGATGGCCAAGAGAAGTACATATTGAAGAGGTTTCCTTCGCGCTGTCCTTTCCCGGAGTCTTTAGATCGTCATAATGCTTATCGCGGAGTATTGCTATCAATTAGCTGTCGAATATCACCGCCGAAACCTCCGTTTATCTACCGTCCTATGATGTCGATGCTTGAAGCTCGCCAGGAGATTCTAACCAGATGTAGGTATAACGGCACCGAACCTGCATACACATGTCGCCAGGGTAGCTTCGAGCTATTTACCTAACAGAGCTTCGTCAAGCGCTGATGATACAGAAGGGTCTGAGCTGGCCCCAGCTATTTACTGCACGCCCCGCCCGTCCCTGACCTCAGTACCATCTCAGTTGCTCAACCTCTCCCCAAACTCACAATCTTATAAACAATGAAGGTTTCGACCGCACTCCTCAGCTTCGCAGCTGCCGTTGCCGCGCACGGCAACCATGACCATGATCAGGAGCCGTTGGAAGGCCCCCACGAGGGACTTTGGTACAACACTCTTCCCGGAGACGGTGGAACACAGGTATGTCGTCTTCGTTTGCTGTGCGGGTCTAGCATCAGCAATTGACTCGATTGTAGGCCGACTCCATTTTCAGTGGAATTTCCACCTTCGGCCGCCTGCCATACTCCCAGTGCCTCAAGAGCAAGGCCGATTTCGACATTGCTTTCATCGGTACGTAGAAAACATAAGACCTCAATCATGTCAATTGCTCACAAGCATCAGGTGCTCCCTTTGACACTGGCACATCGTACCGTCCAGGTGCTCGTTTCGGCCCTAGCGGCATCAGACAAGGTTCTCGCCGCCTCAATCTCTAGTATGTCTCCTCAAGCAACAACTGCTTACTTTTGGTCCGCTTGGGCATAAAGGCTCACGCAGGATTGGATTTAGTGGCGGATACAATGTCCCATTGAAAGCAAACCCATTCAACTCGTGGGCTAAGGTCCTTGACTGCGGAGACATTCCCGTCACCTCGTAAGCTTGATCACTGACATTTTCAGATTTCGAAGTGTTGACACTGCAACAGATACGATAACGCGTATGCGCTCCAGCAGATTGAGGAGGGCCACAGCCTTCTTTTAGGCCGCGCGCCGCATACTCACGCTGACAAGCCCGGTCCTTCCAAGAAGGGCACCACATTGCCCCGTCTGATCACTCTGGGAGGTGATCACACCATCACGCTTCCTCTCCTGCGCTCAATCAACCGCCACTATGGTCCTGTCAGTGTCATCCACTTCGACAGCCATCTTGACACCTGGAAGCCCAAGGTCTTTGGTGGCTCTCCCAGCGAGCAAGCTGCGATCAACCACGGCACTTACTTCTTCCACGCTGCTCAGGAAGGCCTTCTCGCCAATGACACTAACATCCATGCTGGAATCCGCACCACATTGTCTGGACCTTCTGACTACGAGAACGATGGCTACTGCGGCTTCCAGATCGTCGAGGCACGCGAGATCGACAAGATTGGCACGGATGGTATCATTAAGAAGATCAAGGAGAGAGTTGGTACCGAAAAGCCTGTCTATCTCAGCATTGATATTGACACTCTCGACCCTGCCTGTAAGCATCATCCAATTCCGACTGCTCTATCGCGATGACTAACGTATATCTAGTTGCTCCTGCTACTGGCACTCCCGAGACTGGCGGCTGGACCACTCGTGAGCTCCGCACCATCATCCGCGGTCTGGAGGGCATCAACCTTATCGCCGCCGATATCGTTGAAGTCGCTCCGGCCTACGACACCAACGCTGAGCTAACCACCATGGCTGCCGCCGACACTCTCTACGAGGTCATGACCTTGATGGTCAAGAAAGGCCCCTTGAGCTACATGGGCAAGCAGCAGGAGACCATCGAGCTCTAAGCTACATGACAAGGCTTGGTCCCGGCAAAGGACCTTGATACTCTAGGCAAGCTGACCCATCTCATTTCCCCCTCTTAGGTATAGAACTCTGTGTCCTAGGCTGATTTGTAGCGCAGGGGTATGTCGATCAGATCGACCAGTGATCAACTACAGGGCGTGTCTTCACAAGGTAAGACTCAAGTCACGCAGTAAGGTAGTAGAAGTACGGTGCAAAGCATGCTTGATAGTATCATCTCTCAAATTATATTATTAAGTAGTCTTGGGTATTCCCCCTTCTCCTTCTTCTTCTCCCTTCCCTCCCAACGCCTGTTCCCATGCGGCCATGCCAGACAAAGTCAAATGGTATATCGCAGAACCGTAGTCCAAATCCAACGCTTGCAGTAAAAAGCACTTTTTTTCTCATTTCAGTTCACATCGCTCCGTTTAGAAGCCAGCTCCGTAGGCAGCGCGGTAGGCGGCGTTGACGCCCCGGTGGTGCTCAACCACCTTGGTCTTGAGCTGCTTCCAGTGCTTGGACAGGTTGGTGGGCTGCTTTGCGGCCTCCTCGCTGCGGGGCTCCTCAACCGAGGTGCGGGGAGTGGAGGAGATGGAACCGCGGGGTGAGGCTGCGCGGGAGCTGCCGGGAGAGTAGAAGGCGGCGTAGGCGGCGTTCATTTCGTGGTGATGCTCCTTGATGGCGGCCCAGATCTTGTTGGTGTTGGACTTGCTCCTGGGAGCCTCAACCATGCCGGCGACGACGGAGTTGTTGCGTGATGCAG
This sequence comes from Didymella pomorum, assembly GCA_022225945.1. Lineage (NCBI taxonomy): Eukaryota > Fungi > Ascomycota > Dothideomycetes > Pleosporales > Didymellaceae > Didymella > Didymella pomorum. The sequence goes on along the minus strand of JAKJXN010000021.1, from coordinate 382,038 downwards.
TGGAAGACATTGTGATGGTTTGGTCTGATTGTTGACTTGATTTGGTAGTCAAGAGTGGCGTTCGAAATCGGATTGATTCGAGGTAGGAGATTAAAGTCGAGGCTTTGAAGTGATTCTTTGGAGTGATGCTTGTTGTCTAATGCTCTCCTAGACCTGCGACCCACCATCTCTTATACCAGCGCGTCTGAAAACTATGACACCCGCCAAGTATCGTCAGTCACACGCCGTTGCACCTCATCTTGCAACAGAGTTTTACTCAGCACGCCTTGTGCATGTTGCAATCCATCGGGAAATCATTGTCCTATGACACCTTTGTCGAATGTGAGCCAATCAGACAATTCACATGCTGAGAAATCCACTTTATTTCTCAGCAGCAAGGCGCATTGGGGCCTGTGCGCCGATCGAAGAGCCTCATCAGGTGTCATGCAACCCATGGATTTCCTGCAGGGCGCGTGTCTCACGCAAGGCGCAAAGGACGCAACGCAGGCATCGCGGCGTCCGTGCCCTTTCCCGCAAGCGCTTCTCCGTCGGCGATCTTCCGCCGCAACTTCAAAATAGCAGCTCTTATGTAACGGCCAGTCAGAGCTTTCAGCCTTGTTCCTCTAGAGGTTTAACGACTTCACTTAACGGCATCGCGTTAGAAATCTCTGAGCGAGCACGCCCACCCAACCACACACCCGTTCTCCTGATCGTGTCAGTTTCCCGTCGCCATTCGCCGGCCCGTGAGAACCGCAATGGCTTCTAGACTCGCTCGCCGATGCCATCTGACACGCTGCCACGAGCGCAAACTTGTTGCAAACTTGTTGTTGCATTTTCAGTGGAGCCAGCCTTGCGGTTTGTACGTAAAGCTGGCGTTAGAATTATGGGATGCTGCCTTTGGAGGTATAGAGGGTGCCTTTGGAGGTAAAGGGGGGAAAATTTGCCGTCTCACCGTCAAACACACGGTGTGCATTGCGTGAGGGTGTTGAGGGTGGATCGTGAGATTAGACACGCATTGTGAGATCGCGCCTTTCGGGTTGAAAATTTGTTCACGACACTCTTACCGCTGTATCGTGAGTTTCTTTCCGATACTAGGGCTTCCCCGGATTGCTGTGGTAGCTTCGTTTCGCTTTCTTCAAGACTGGTATCTTGACTGCTCCTTACAACCATGCCTCTGGAGTCGTCCATTGCCTGTAACACGCCACTATGATATCATTAAGAACACTCTGCTGTAGACTCGTTATAGGTCAATCATTGCCATACGTCTGATAGTAGCATCCACTAATGCCACGGTCACTAGGTACTATATATGCCCTCTCTGTAGGTTTCTAGGCACTCCATCTCATAAACCCAAAGATCGCATTAATCAACACTCCCATCACCACAGCCAACTGCCTCCTTCTTGACCACACTCCGTCTTCCCTAAATCCCCATATCAGAGCGCCCAGTGGCCAGAAGAATCCCGTCATGTACCCCCACAGCATGTCATCCAGACCTCCCTCCTCGACGGCAAACCCCGCGCCCCATCCCGCATCCGCTTCCCCAGTCAAAGCTGGTGATGGGTCCGTGGCTGTGCTATCCAGCCATCGATCTTCAAGGACACGCATCTCAGCAGGTGAGGGCATGGTGTCAGGGGTATGTGTGAAAGAGAGGTTGGTCTGGAAGTGTGAACGTAGGCTTGCTACCTCTTGCGCTGTGAACCCGGAGGTGAGGAGGCGGTCGAAACCTTGCGGCGCTTGGGTCGTGGTCGAGGAGCCTCGTCGTTCGTTCGCATTGCTGCAGCTGCTTTGCGCACCGCTGCTCGAGCGGCGATGGCTGCTAGAGCCTTGTGCAGCTTCGTACTGCGTTCTGAGTGATGTCTCGGTATTCTGCGCCAGGGCAGCCTCGCTGGCTAGTTCAGCCAGGGTGAGGGCATCACCTAGCGAGCAGTGTATGTAGTACTTCTTCGCTTCTGGTGGTGCAGTCGCGCCATACTCGATAGCTGGGACTTCTCGTACTGGTTGTTTGCCTTTGCTCTTACTACTCAGTCCATCTTCCTTGTCTGTACCAGCGCGCCGCGGCGGAGGAGGTATTCGAAGTGATGTCGATAATGGAGCAGTATCTGTAAGGACCTTGCCAGCGTAGATGAGGCGTAGCCGCGCTGAAACCTGATCAGGCGGCAGGTGCGCTCGTATGAGCTGCTTCAAAGACCGCGTTGGCGTCAACCGTGGCGCAGGAATAGAAAGCGAAAGGTCTGGTATCGAAGCAGAGAATCGTATGATCAAGTAGACTATCTGCTCGGGGAGCGGCGGTACGGTCGTCATGTTGGAGCTCGCAGGGGCTGATTACGTGCTATGCTGAAGATGGATGCAGCTTGGTGGCTGAGCTGCTGATCAAGTATGTCGGGTGTAAAAGCACGCATGGTTGGTGGTGAGGAGCAGTGCACGTTATGGCTTTGTGGAAGTCATGGTGGTGAGTTCGGTGATCTGTCGCGCAGCTGCCACGCGATAGCACGCGGCAGGACTACGGAGCTCGGATGTTAAGAGCGTGAGGTCATAGCTTCGTGAGCATCATGTACCCCATCTTCGGCATATTAAACTGTAACACCGCTGTATGCTGAAAATCAACACAGGTCTTCTAGCTTTTCTTCCGAGCCATCATGACTATCATACATGTTGTCTTCTTTGAGTGGAAGCCATCTACGAGCCATGCTCAAGTGGAAGAGGTCGGTGGCCCCACATCAATGACTATGTCTATGCTGACCTCACTTTCGAAGGCATGTAAACGCATGCTTGCGCTGAAAGACGACTGTCTGAGCACCAGCTCGCAGAAGCCATATATCAAGTCATTCTCTGGAGGAAGAAACAACAGTCCCGAAGGTCATGCGGTACGTAAGATATGCACCAGACATGGATCAGAGCTAATAGTCATCTATAGGGAGCATTCTCACATGGCTTTGTCGTAGAGTTCGAGAGCGAAGAAGACCGAGACTACTACGTGCATAAGGACCCTGCGCACCAAGACTTCATCAAATTCGCTGGACCGCATATCGAGAATGTGAGAGTGCTTGACTACGAGCCGGGGAAGCTGTAGTTCTGTGGGATGCATATGTACTGTCTAATGCAATCTACACCAAGAGGCCCTGAGCCACCCGAAAAACGCCATATGCAATGCTGTGTCATGCCACCAGATGCCGAATACTGTACATAACGAAATGAAGGGGTATCATGATACACTGAAAGATTCGCCACAACCACATTGCTCAGCTGGGTGACGTTAGAAGTTTTCGAAACAGTGCTAGATCGAGTACTCACTTATGTTGGGGTTTTTGAAGATGAATCGCTGGTTCAACTTGTCATCTAGCCAGTCCATCTCGCTGCCGATGATGTTCAGCAACGCCTTGTTGTCGATAAGGACCTTGACGCCGTCCTGTTCAACCACCTCATCCAGCTTCGAAGGCTTGTCTGTGTACTCCAAATGGTATGCCAGTCCAGAGCAGCCCTTCGCCTTTGTCCCGATTCGAATAAGCTTTGGTTCTGGCTGATCGAGCAGATCTCGTAGATGCTCGACAGCTGATTGTGAGATCTTGATAGTCGCCTTTCTCGGTCCAAAATTGTATCTCCTTGCCCGGGCTGACTTGATCGGTGCAGGCTGTGTCTTCTGGGCTTCACCCTCCGGAAGGCTCACTTTTGGCTGCTCCTGCTGCGTTGCTTGGCTCTGCTGCTGGGGAGCCATCCGCGACGGTGTCCAAGATTTTACCTCGGATGCGCCGCCCGCTATCGAAGTGTTCGGAACACCAAAGTTTCGTGGTGGCGATGGTGGAGGCTGCAAAGTCGAAGGCTGGTAGGCTGTCGCTGTCTGCATCTGGCGCTTGGACGATTGAAGGTATGCTGTCGATGTCGAGAGGGCTCGTGAGCATTGTTGACATTGGCGGGGAGCGAAGGACGATGCGGCGACTCGTGACGATGTGAATGCGGAGGATCGCGCCAGTGCGCGAGTTGAGCGTGGGAATGACATGATCGCAGGGCAATATCCAGGTCAAATCTAAAACAAATCACGGCACGGATAGGGTTGTGGTGTTGTGTAGAGGATACAGCGACAGGGCGAACAAACATCGATCGCCTTCGTCATGTAGATGGCGCGGCAGGTGCCGGCACGCTGGGCACAATTACCAAGCACTGGTCTGTGATTGGCTCTCGGCAACGTCCAAGGGTCTCACCTGTCAAGCACGCGAGCGTTAGAGTCGAATGTTATTTTTGGGCATGGCATTCAGCTGAGTAAACTCCTCGTGCTGGATCTATGAACCTTGAGGTGTTCACAGTTTGCTACGGAAGTCGGAGTATGCAAGTACCGGAACTGAAATTGTTTCTAGTCATGGGCTTTCGAGATGAATGATTTGTTTTACTAATGTATGCTTTCGTTTTATCGTGAGGACATCATGATCTCTGTCATGCTTTCCTGTTCAACGAGCCGAGATATGACGGGCTGAACAACGATGCTATACTTGCAGCTCCCCATACGACGCTTATTGATCAGAGCATTTCAGCTGGAGATCCAACCAAGACCGTTTTGTGCTCAAGGTTGGCAGCCACCTGGCTTCAGCTAAGGCGCAACCCGCACGGCTTTTCAGGGCTGGTCGCACCTTCGACTGCTTCCAGCACTACTTTCTGAGTTCGTTTCCCAACACAACGTTTCGATGCAGTTCGACGCATGGAGGATACCTCATATTGAATGAGTTCCTTCATGCTTCGCCTATCCCATCGACACTGCAGCGTTTGACACTCTAGGAGGCATTACTCTAGCTGAGCCCTGAACGGCAGTTGTCTTTGTGATGTCGACCGTAGCTATGTGCTCCTGGGTGGTAGATTGTGTGCACTCGCCCTGCTGGCGAGCCTGTCGAGCGCCTACAGCCTGTCCGCAAGGGGTATGATGGTTTCTGTCTTTCGGTTGCCGGACGCATCGACGGTCGGTATGATGTCTTCCTCGGGCAGGAAACTTTCAGGGGCGCTGTCTCGAACGATAATCTGGTTCCTCGGCCTCGACTTCCACACTGGCTTGCTGCTGTTCTCTGCACGTCCTACACCCATCTGCCTCCACTTTTTCGGTGGCTTGATGCCCATCTCTACCAAGTTCGACCAGATCCTCTCTCCTCTCTTGTCCCATCTGCGCATTCTTTCATCGTGCTCTTCGTCACTCGGCCGCCATTTGCTCTTCAATATGCGTCTGATAGCCTCGACCGACACCTTGAAATGCTCGGCGAGAACTGGTGTCGTAAACTTCTCGGGCTGCGTTTGGTGCAGATGCCGGATGCCCTCCATCGTGTCTGGCGACAGCTTCTTGCGCGGATTCCAGGCTTCTCCGTTGAGCTTTATCTTCATGGCCTCCTTCTCAGCTTGCCATGCTGGACGGGTCGCGCGCCCTTCCGTCCATTCTGCGGTAGTCTCGTCGAATGTAGTGGTTGCAACGGCTTTTGGGGATCTTGTGGTCGCGTCGCGCGTCCTGTGGGACGGGCCTGCGCCGGGGAACGGGTCTGATGGTCGACGGGGCTGGAAAGGTTTGTCGTGCAATTGCCGTACGCCGAATGATGGTCTAACGCCGGTGAGAGGACGAGCGAAGATATTAAAAGTCCGCCGCGCGCAGAAGTGACAGTTCATGGTCGCTGCTGTTGTTTATTATATCGCAGCCACTCCATCTCGAAAGTTAGGATTTACGCACAGACTCGAACTTGCAAATAGAACCGACCAATCGGTGGTTTGGTCGATCTCGCCGCAACGGCGCTGCAGCACCCCCAAATGGTGACGCAACACACTTAGTACCAAGTCCCTGAAGTTTCAACTGCCACAGCGGAAGCAGTTCCCAGCATCCGATGCGTTGCCAGAAAGCACCATGTGCCCAGATCTGCAATCGAAAGCGGCAAAAGAGGGACACCTCCGCGCTAACCGCCTCGGTCGCACATGACGGTACCACGAAATCTACGACACAAAGCCACCAAATGTTTACTTCCTTCACACTGACATTGTCCTTGTGAAACCTTTCTCCCTCAGTAAACAAGCCACAAATATGACATATCCAAACCCATTTCGTGGGCGCACTGAGAACACAAGACGGTATGTCCGGAATAGGAAGACTATGGATAAGGCGTCCAACTGACATGTGAAAGGTCATGGGCCTATCAATTTGAGTGGACAGAAGATCACCTTACAGCTGAGCAAGCTGGGCCGTTGAAGCACTCCTACGATGTTCTTGGAGAAGAGTGTTTGCAGATACTCAACAAGATTTCGCCACCTCAGAACGGAGCATTACCGAGGAACAGCGACACAAAGCCAGTACCAGTTCGTACCCAAGGAACAGACGAAGAAAAGAAGGAGGTTTACCCAGTGCCCAAACGAGATCTGTATGCGCTGCTCAAGGAACATCACGCATCAGATCCTAAGCTCGACGAGCTGTGGCAACAGATCAATACTGTGCCTGAGTGGGTAGATTGGAACCAGATTGAAAGAGGGCAGGACGTATTTTACCGATATGGAGGCCCTGCACTGACTGGTCTTACCTTTCAGTCACTTCTTGGCGGCATGGGAGCAGCGCGAGTTGTGGAGACCTTGGCAAGAACAGGAGGCTTCAACACGAAGGTGGCAAGAAGACGATTGTTCGAGACGACGCAGCACATTTTGCAGTGTACACGGTCACTGGAAGGCATAAAGCCCGGCGGCGAAGGGCATGCTTCTTCAGTCAGAGTGCGTCTGCTACACGCAGCTGTGCGACAGCGCATCTTGAAGCTTGCGGAGACAAAGCCAAGCTACTACAACGTCAAAGAGTGGGGGATACCTGTCAATGACCTCGATCAGATCGCTACAATCGGCACATTCTCGTCATCGCTCATTTGGCTCAGCTTCCCACGCCAAGGCATCTTCTTGACCCACCAAGAGATCGAAGATTACCTAGCTTTATGGCGCTACATTGCGTACATCCTCGGTACACCAGACACGTTCTTCACCAGCACGCCTAAAGCCAAAGCAATCATGGAGTCACTCTTCTACAACGAGGTGCATCCCTCAGAGATGTCGAAGACTATGGCCAACAACATCATCCTCTCGCTCAAAGAGACACCACCAACGTTCGTGTCCGCCGACATGCTGACTGCCTCCGCGAGGTGGCTAAACGGGAACGAGTTATCTGATGCTCTTGGTCTCAGACAAGTATCTCTGTACTATTGGGCGTTGATGGCAGGACAGTGTCTGTTCTTTGCGGTATACTGCTACATGAATAAACTTGTCCCTGCCTGGGACAAGGACCATGTTCGCAGAGCCAAGATCGTGTTCTGGGATGTCATCGTAAAGGCGAAATGGGGACTGGCTAACGAGGAGACCACCTTCGACTTCAAATACGTACCGGAATACGATACCTTGACGGAACTTGGGAGGCATGAGGAGAGGAAGCTCACAAGGTCTGTCATCGAGCAGCGGAACCTCAGGACGTTCGCAATGTTTGCCGGTGTCTCTTTGATTGGGCTGTGCGTTGGCACCTATGCCACAATAAAAGTGGCTTCGCGCATCTTGGGTACCATGTGGTAGTAGTCTTCATTTCACATTGATCTTTTCGATTCTTCATGCTCTCGAAGAAGTCACGATGTCTGCGCGGTTGTGATAATTGCGTGTCTTCACCTTTGTGTGTGCTCTCATCGTGTATCTCAATCGAATTCACTCGCATACCTCAACTTCTACAAGAAGACTGACTAGACTCTTTCTCTGCAGCGCGACCTTTGCCTCACATTCGTCAATACACCGCCTCTACCTATCACTAGCCACGTGCGACTCCTGCCGTGGCTATATATTTAAGTGAGACTCACCGGCAAGCTCCATTCCACTACAGCTCCAATAACCAACCAGCGAACTTGTCCACGCCGCACTTCCCTACGCAATAACAAATTGAATCATCGAACAAAGCGCACAAGCCATGTCTGGCAAAGAAAGCCGTCAGTGCCCGCACTACAACATCACCGACGGTGTGTGCGGATGCCCCGAGTTCTGGCGACCTGTACAAAGATCTCAGCATGGTCGGTCTCAATCAGCACTACAAGAGACATCGAGTGCACGATACAGCCAGAGCGCACCTGATCGCCAGGTCAGCTCCAACGTTAACTCAATCCCACTTTCTGATCGTATGAAGATCCAGCAGGTGACACCAGCCCCACCTGGTCCTCCGAAGGAAACGTGCTTCTTCTGGTATCACGGTTCCTGTCGGCGTGGTGATGAGTGCGATCGACCTCATGAGGCTCACTCAACCTGGCCTATCCCACCGCCTCCAGGTTTTCGTCACTATCAGCCTTGCACGCTGCTGCTGTGCCCGTTGCGAGCAGACATCGCAACTGGCGACAAGCCACAGGAATATCAGCGACGTCATCGCACCATCGGCGGTCAAATGGATGGCGCAGCGTTCAGGAGTGCAACAACAGCTGGTGAGAGCTCCAGCGACAGTGACACCAACGTCAACATTGATACTGACATGAGCGAGATCAATGAAGACACATACGTAACAACGGATGAAGAGATACTGGGTCTGTCCAATGGAGGTCCTCAAGGCCACACAGATGCGGAAGGTGCGGAAGGTGCGGAAGGTGCAGAAGGTGCACTTCAGACCAGTGAGGTGAAAGAAATGGGAAGGAATGGCTTTGATGAATCTGATTACGTCGACTTGTCGCAACTGCATCTTCCATCTCCTCCTTCGACCCCGCTTGTGAAAGAAGAGACCCTGTTGTCCATCAGCCATCCCGGCACACTGAGCAAACGTTGCCACTCACCTGCAGCAAACTCGCCTAGAAGCAGTAACGAACATGCCAGGTTGGAGGAAGTCAGCGTGGACGAGCTTGGAAACGTGGCTTCGCTCTTCGAACGACCGAGAAAAATGTCGCATTGGGACAACAAGCCACGCAGCTTCGGTCTCGACGGCCAGCATGGTGAGCCCGCAGTTCCCTATCGCGCAGCTTTGCATAGCGCCCCAGCTCAACCTGCAAGCGAGCCGCGAGCCACCAGCAACGGCGTCAAACCATACGTTCCGCCACCTTTCGATCCGCCCAGAGCGTTTCGCAGCATGAGCACACTGGCGCCAATCTGCTTCTTCTTCTACCACAAGGGCTACTGCAATCCAAAGAGAGGGCGGAGGTGCGACTACCTTCACGACATGACAACTGCTCAGCAGACAGTAAGCGTGCCGCACGGAATCGATGGCCATGATCCATCGTGTTCTCTTCTGCAATGCCCTTCACGTTTGCGCAGGGCAGGTGAAGTCAAGCAAGAGGAGAGCTCGCTCCCAAGCCAGCGAGAGCTCGGACACAAGCTATCAACCTCTGCCAACGCAAGCCCATCGCCCTCGTTTGAAGTTGCTGACTCTTTCCTGCGCGATATCACTACCTCAACTCAAAGCCAACCGCCAGGACGTATGATGGAACCACCGTTGCCTCGGTTTACAGGTCCAGCGAAGGAGCAGAGAACCCGAGTCAAACGCTTGCAAGCCACAGGTGGCATTGGCACTACAGAGGCTGCCTACGCCGTCGCAGCAAACCAGCAAAGGCAGACTGAGAAGCAGAAAAAGCGAAAGAAAAGGGGAAAAAAGAAGAGTCCGCTTGTCAGCGGTGCGGAAGACATGCAACTACGAACTCAAAGCCAGGACATCTTCAAGCAAGACGTCGACAGCGGGCCGAGTACCCTCAGTATGCAGCAACCACTGCCTATTTTGCAGCCGCTACCCTATTTTCGTCTTGCAGACACATCTGTTGCGGCAGCGATGTCCTCAGTTGGCGGCCAGAAGAAGAAGTCGAGGCAGCGCAACAAGAACAAGCTACATGACTATGACGCTGAGTGCCACCATGCTGAGGAATTCCTGGAGGATAAATGCCACTCCGAGGCCCTACGGGATGTTCAGCAGTATTTCAATGCACGGATGCCTTTTCCAGGCTCAATTTCCTTGCTTCAAGGGGTGGGTCAGCCTGTGATTGACAACGGCGACCAGGTAAACAACGGGAGGGTTCTTAATATAGCGGACGGGACAGGCTATAGCCGTCCCGCATGGCGCCCGTCCGAAATGCACACTATACGGGGGTTGTGGCCTAAGCCTGTGCCCTATGAGTACCCGCAAGAGGCACTCGGTCTGTCTTCCGAGGAGAGGCGCGCCTATACGCTTGCAGAGCAGCAAAGGCGCGAATCGTGGAACGAGAGACAGGAGATAGGCCCTGATGATGTGACCTTGAGAGCCTCCAAGGTTGCGCAAGACAAGATTGCAGCTCTCTCAGCAAGTGTCAGTTCGGCAGATCCTCAATACGAGCACAATGCTGGCCACGATGGATCTGTTGAAGGACCAAGCTATCAGCAGAGGTGCCGAGCTTCGAACGAGGGCTGTCATCGCACAAATGAAGCAGTACCATGCTCGCGTTGCGACGATGCAGGCATCGGCGCTGAGGGCTGTGTTGGTCGGATTCCAGACGGTGGCTCGATGGCTAGTCGTCAAAGGAGCCGAGTCGACTATGAGCTCCCAGCAGGCGACCAGCGGCTCGACTGGGACACCGATCTCGTGCGACGCCTATTTAGGGAAATCGAGTAAGGTCCCTGCAGGCTTTTTAGCAGATTGTCAGACTGCTGACAATGTCCAGTGAGCTCCTTGATGAACATTGGCCCTAGGTGATAATGCTTTTGCTAATTGATGCCTAAGCCGACCGAAGGGGTATCATCCTTAGTGGAGGTTTACCGAAGGTATGCAGATAATAAAGTGTGCGATACAAAAGCTGGATCACCACGTGTACGGCTATGCAAAATCAGTTACCAACCAGGGCTCTCATGGTATAAGACTGACCTTGTTCTCGTACGTCCAGAATGTCCCACTATGCTGTATCCCTTTGCTCTTGATCACTTGAATCATTTTCGTTACACTCTCCTCTGGCGTGATGATCCCCTGCACTTCCCACGGTAGTTGGACATTAGCCATGTCAGTAGCTACCTCTCCAGGATGCATACACAGTAGGATGGTGTCGTCGTCTTTTCTCTTTAGCTCCGCAGCCATATGGCGGACTGCCATATTCAAAGCAGCTTTCGATGCAGCATAGGCAGCGAACCCATCCTCCATCTCCCGGAAGAGCCCTGCTGAGCCGCTATCCGACGACATAAAGACTATAGTGCCAATCGGTATGTTCGTTTGCAGAAGCTTCTGAGCAGTGATGATGGGACCTATCGTGTTGGTGTGCAGATGGAAAGCGAACTCATCAAATGACCTTCGACAACTGTCAGCATACTGTCCTTTAGTGAGGTGCTTGTGGCTGCTTAATGCTCGGCCGATATCGATACACTTGGCAACGGCTTCGCATACTAGGCCTCAGCTGAGCATGCAGATACGACCATCGTGTTGGACGCGTCCTCCGTGGCTTAATGACCAGCTGAGGCCCGCTACAGATGCGCGCTTTAACCCAGAAGTGGTATGGTGAAGGGATACGCACAGCTCAGTCGCTCTCTGAAGTAGTTAGTGCGGCTCAGTCGATAATACACTTATCCAAGTCCTTACATTCGGGTACCTCAGAACTCCAGCATTCAAGACTACATAGTCAATCTTCAGGTTTGGTATGGTCGTGAGTGTCGAAACGAAAGTCTACCTCTAGTCAGCGCACGATTCGTGGAAATACGCATCAAAGTCCTTCAGCTGGTCATAACCAAGCGTTGTCAAATGAACATACAACAATGCTCTCCTCGGACAAGACGTCACAGATCTCCATTCGACACCGCCCGTGATCCCCGCCAGCCTGCCCCCACAAGGCTGAAGCATGTGCAGCAAACGGCTCTCGCACCGTGGCGATGATCCGCTCATTTTTCGTCAAGAGTTGCCGCACAAACTCCAGCCCAATGCCTCTGCTGGCACCGAGAATCAACCATGTTGTATAGTCTTCGTCGGCATATAATATGCTGGGAATCTGGTCCATTCGTGCTGCGCAGCGGGGTGCAGGATAACAATGAGGTCAGATATGGTACATTGACGTATGGCGAACACCCCGGGTAAAACCCCTAAGGAAAGATTGACGAGCGGTGCAGGGAGAGACAATACGTCGCCCTGGAACGCACTCACAACGACGGGATAGTGGCAAGGTATCGGGTAATAGTAGACGTGGTTATGCGTACGCCCGCGCACAAGTTCCAACGCTTGGTCGTATATCGTACAGTGACAGGGGTCTGGCTGACTAGATACCGAAGGCTCGCTCGCGTGCAACTGCTACGGCTAGAATCTTGCGCAGGGCCAAATGGACTGCCTGCAGACAGAGCCAAAGGGCCCAGATGGCCACACGTGATTGCCACGGATGTTACCACGCATTTCACGCCGAAGAATTCGCTCATCGGCAGAGAAAGCGGTATCCCGCGGCAACGCGGTTTGCTCGGAGACAGGCGGCGAGAACTCCCGAGGCGTTCCTCTGGAGAACATCGAGCTTCAAGATGGCAAAGCGATGCCCATATGGCGAGACTGCAATTTGAAAAAACTTGGAGACGAATTCTATGATCCTTCCATGCTATGCGTTCACTCTGTGTGATCGTAGACCGAAAAATGATTCTTCGAGAAAGAAGACAAGATCATTCTGCGGCCAGCTCATGATCCCCAACAGTGTCATCCAGCGCGCTGTGATTGGCCACAAAATAAAGAGAGGCAGGCGCGACCGGCCTGTGCTCTAGTGACGTCTGTGCGCGCTCCTAGGAAACTGGCTGTGAAAAGCGCCTCAAATTTGCCAGGTCTTCCTCTTTTCTTACCATCGCCATCAAGCTCATCCGCAGCTCCAGCTTCCATTACCAAACCTCCATCTCTACCACCAACCTTTACCACTACCAACTTCATTCACAATGGGTTACGAGAAGGGTACGTTTGCACGCTCTCAGCAGAGTCGGACGTCATCGCAACTTTTCCCTACGCCACGGCCTCTCAACGTCCATTGAACATGCGCATCGCGAACATCGTCAGAACCAGATTGCCAGGATAACTGGCAGCTGCTCAGACGAGCTTTGAGCATTTCATCGGTCGTGATCCGCACAGCGCAAGCTTTGCGATCAAGGGAGAGCGGGCGGCAGATGTGGCGGCGGCGACTTCATCTTATCATACATGTTCGCTAACAGTTCATCACAGGCGATGCTAAGAAGGGTGCCAACCTCTTCAAGACCCGCTGCGCGCAGTGCCACACCCTGAAGGAGGGTGAGGGCAACAAGATCGGCCCCATGCTCCACGGCCTTTTCGGCCGCAAGACCGGTCAGGTTGAGGGCTACTCCTACACCGACGCCAACAAGCAGAAGGGCATCACCTGGGACGAGAACACCCTCTTCGAGTACCTCGAGAACCCCAAGAAGTACATCCCCGGCACCAAGATGGCTTTCGGTGGTCTCAAGAAGCCCAAGGACCGCAACGACCTCATCACCTTCCTTCAGGAGGAGACCAAATAAGCGCATCCACTCCTCCCACTGGCCGCTTAACTCTCATCTATCGACCCGTCATGACCCTTCTATAATCCCTTTCGACCAAACCTTTCATCTTCCGATTGTACCAACACCCACGATAGACGTACGATTGCGGCGATGGAGCGCGCCACAGGCGCCACATCGCCCTGTGTAGATTATGTTTGGAATACCATCGGCGCCTTGAGATTTCTGGTGCTGCATATTCGGTCTGGAATTAGCGGCACGCTCGAAATAAAGAACTTCTCCTCTTCTACTATCTGCTCTGTTGCCTGTGCATCTTCGTAAACGTGAGGGCCCTGCATATCGTTCTGCTGTCGACCAGATTTCTGCGCCGCCAGAGTTTGGGACTGTGCCACAGCATCTTGGCTACGTGTCATAGATGCCGGCCTTGAGCCAGCTCTTCGAGACCTCGGGGCGCTCAGCTCGAGAGCCTCCTTTTCTGCTGCGTTTCCACCAATGAGAACCGAGGTAAAATTTCTGACGCGCATGCGTTGCGGAAGGGGACCCACCCAGGCGGTGGCCGGGCCTGCGGCTCCATGTGGATACGCGAGCTGCTGGATGCTGTGGCGTACCTTTTCAGTTTACTCTTGCTGCATTTCTGCACAGTAACGCAGTCGAGAAAGTGGCGATAGGTACATGCTACGAACGTTGACAGACTGTGACCAACCGGCCAGCATGGTCAGTGCAACAAATCGCACGTGTCCAGGATTCTCCCTCATTCCTGGAGGTTTGCAGGCTCACTCGTGATTGACCAATACACATGTAAAATGTCCTTTGGAGAGTGTAAGCGGGAAAACACTGTTAGGTCTCACGCGAGAGCAGAGCTTCAACATACTGTCATTGCCACACCGGGAACGACGTCGAAGGTCAGTAATAAGATTTAAGCTAGGTTAGACTTGGTCAGCTCGTCTTCCTAGATAGACGTGCTCGTCCTTACCTATGCCTTTCGTTCAATTTACTTGGGGCATCAAGGATGCTGAAAACATGTCTGTGTGTACAAGATCACGCAGACGCAGAGCCCATAATGCTGTGCACAAAGCGATACTCCTCAAGCTAACTGTTCATATTCCAAAGGACTCGCGTTAGATCATTGCGGACAGAGGCCCTTTCCCATAACATGTCTTCTCCAGAACGATGCTCACATCAATCCCCCCAGGTGCTCTGATAATGACCCACAGTCGAGTATCCACCAATGACGGACGACGGGGCTGGCCGGTGCTGGCCTCACGCGACCTCGGTGCTGTGGAAAGACCATCCCGACTGCCGAGCGGAGGACTGGAGCTTTGCGAGCTGCTTGTGGCTGAAGCTTTGGATGCTTGGGGATCGCAGCAGGAGCTTGAGCGGCTGCACTGCACGGGTCAGAGGCAAGAGCAGCAAGAAGACAAACTCAAGCAAACAGACATGATTATTACAAAACTTCTGACACCTGCCCGTGGGGTTAAGGTGCGGCTGCTGTTCACGTGAAGGCTGATCTGTGGGGTGCATCGAGTCTCCCGGCGAGCGTCCGGTACCGTACTGGCCCATTGTGATTTCCACGCACCTTCAATTGCTCGTGCACCATCACATACATGCACTCCTACTCTCTCGCTCGCAGGCATTGATATTCCAATTGCACAGCGTGCGCCATTGTTACCTCGGCCTCCCCAGCACATTTCTGAGGTCATAGCGGGGCGTGCTCTGATCGAACATCGACAACCAGCGTCGAGCGCCGGCAACGCTTTGGCGACACTACAACGCACGGGGCCCGGAAGGCCTACACAGCTGCAATCATGTCGTGGAAACGCTCGGAGAAGCTGATGGAGACCATCAAGGTGGGTGACTCTGCTGAGGATAGTGGTGCACGAGCTAATGGCAGCGTAGCACTACAGCAACTTTCCAGCTACCGGTACGTCCTTTGAGTTTCGTGTGTGAGGAAACCGTCTAATGGCAGTCCAGGTGTCTCCCTCCGGCAGATGGTGCAGTTTGGCGAGAAGCCGTCAACAGGAACCCTCTTCCGCGCGTCACAGTTCCTTTCCGAAGAGCTGCCCATCCGGTTGGCTCATCGCGTGCAGGAGCTCAACGACCTCCCGGATGGCCTCAACGAGATGCCCTCGATCTGCAGAGTGCGCGACTGGTACGCGCAGTCGTTTGAGGTACCGCCGTCCAACAGACGCTCATCGAACCCTGACTCACAATTGCGCAGGAGCTCGTCCAGCTGCCCCGACCGAACCTTTCCAGCGACGTCAAAGACCGCCTCCTGAAGCCCGCCAAGCGCACACCGCCGCTCATCAAGGCGACGCAGAACCCCAGCATACAAAAGGGCCAGTACCGCTCGGCGCCGGAGAACGGCAATGGCAATGGCAACGGCAAGGACCACAAGGGCGCAACCTCGAGCCGCAGATACTTTGCCGCCGCCGACGACGGCCTGGACTGGCCGCCCGAGCTGAGCGCATACAACACGAAATTCGCAGACACCCTGGAGAAGATCAAGAGGCGGCACGACAGCGTCGTCACCACGGTCGCGCAGGGCATCCTGGAGTGGAAGCGCAAGAGACAGCGGATGCAGATTGACCATAACATCCAGGCCTTCCTCGACCGCTTCTACATGTCCCGCATCGGCATCCGCATGCTCATCGGCCAGCACATTGCCCTCACCGACCAGCGCTCGCGCTCCGACCCCAACTACGTCGGCATCATCTGCACCAAGACCAATGTCCGCGAACTTGCCCAGGAAGCCATCGAGAACGCGCGATTTGTGTGTGAAGATCACTACGGATTGTTCGATGCGCCAAAAGTCCAGCTTGTGTGTAACAACGACATCAGCTTCATGTACGTGCCCGGCCATTTGTCGCACATGCTGTTCGAGACTCTGAAGAACTCGCTGCGCGCCGTTGTCGAGCGCCACGGTCAGGACAAGGAGGATTTCCCGGTGACAAAGGTCATTGTCGCCGAGGGCAAAGAAGACATCACAATTAAGATCTCTGACGAAGGAGGTGGTATCCCGCGCTCTGCGATCCCGCTGGTTTGGACATACATGTACACCACAGTCGACCAAACACCGAGTCTCGATCCCGACTTTAATAAGAGCGACTTCAAGGCCCCAATGGCCGGCTTCGGTTACGGACTACCCATATCGCGGCTGTACGCGCGCTACTTCGGCGGCGATCTGAAGCTGATCAGTATGGAAGGGTAAGCCGTGAACAATATTCCCCCTCCTAGCGCAAGTACTAACTTCGCCAATAGTTACGGCACAGACGTCTATCTGCACCTCAACCGCCTAAGCTCCTCGTCCGAACCCCTCCAATAGCAACTACCCGTCACGAGGGACGGCGGCTGGGTCTCCAGCGAACTGATACGTTCTGGATCTGGGTCGCCGTCTCGAGGACTGGCGCGTAGCGGCAAGGGCGCAAACAGCTTTCTCGCGCTCAAGGCCATGCGGCTTAAGCTCAGTGGCCAGGTGAGCCGGGAAGTGTCTGAGAGGCGGCAGGTCGGCGATGCCGAGGAGATGTTTATGGAGAAGGGGGAGAAGCCCTGGTGGCGCAATGTAACCATGGAGGAGGGCGTGTAAGATGAACAGCGAATGGTTGGGTTGAAACGAGACAAATATTGTTGTTTTGTATATAGGTTGGAACGAAAGTCGTGCTCGGCGAAGCAGCGACGTAGGAACAGCGAAGTAGGACGGGCGTTTGCAGCGCTGATTCGAATCAAAGAAGACATGAAATGCACACGCCTCCGCGACCATATCGTGCTCCGCTTCACCTTGCAAAGTACAGATTCCATTGCGCCGGGGTATAATGCTGCCGAAAAGATACGCCTACTCTCATCAACTGCCTCATCAACTGCCTCCTCAACTCATCTCCCCTCCCAAGTCTTGCCAATTGTTCGCTACTAGTCCGACCTGCTGCCCTCCCCAACCACACTCGGTCCGCCAGCACTATATCTCTTCCTCGGCGTCCCTGCGGCGCCCTCCCTCCTGCCATCCTTCGCCCTGCCTTTCCCCTTCGGACTCGCAACGCCCATCCCCTCGCCCCCGTCTCTTCCCTTCACCTCCCACTCCTCCTTGTAAACACGCTCATCCTGCCGCACCCCCAAAACCACATTCCTAAACCACGCTCTCGTCTGCACAACACTCTCATGCCTACTCGCCGCATACCACATCAGCAGCTCCTGTGAGTCCAGAATAGCAGCTGCTTCGTTGCGGCGCTCGCGCTCTGCATAACTCTCTGCCTCGGTCTCTTTTATCTTATTGCCTGCGAGGCCCAGGCGGACGGGCTCGTTGTATGCTTTTCCACGCGCTTGGGCGCTGCGTTGCGCGGATGTGATGTTTGTTTGTTGCTGCTCTGGTCTGGCGAGTGCGGATTGGCGCGGGCGTGGAGGTGTGGAAGATGAGGGTGCAGCGGCGGCGTGGGATGGGATGGGAGGATTTGAGTCGTTAAGGACGGTGGAGAGGTATTGCGAATTTGAGGCGGGCGACCAGGGAGGCATATCTAGAGAATTGCAAAGAAGCGGGATGTTGGGAGCTTGTCGAGTGCAATGCGGTGCGGACTTGCTCGGCGCGGGCGCGTAGACGGGTGCTGCATGTCCGCGGGGAAAGCACGAGTTGGGAAGGTGGGACCATTGCAGCTGGAGCATGAGTGCACCACAATGTAAAGCCGAAACGACTGCGTAGACAGTCCAGATGCGCGAGCAGAAGTATATTGCTTGGTATATGCTGTAGCAACAGAACGCTGGACTATGTCAAGCTATGCAAGTACCCATGCGCCATTCATGCGCCTCTTGCCTATTCTTCTATATCGCCAATTGGCGTCGTGATGCCTTCCCATTCTCCGGTCCGCTGTCGCGGTCAGACAGTGCCTAATGAGCGTCATTCTATGCGTGTCCCGCTGACTGCTGGTGCTCAGCCTTACTGCCCTTTCCCCTCCATGTGCTGACCGCGGGGATATCTGCCTTTAACCTCTCTTCCTGCGTCGAGTACGCTTTCGGCGTGAGCTTGATGAGCGTGTGGAGCGGAACCTCCATCCAGGGACTCTGCTCCTGCGGCACGTTCATGAAATATGCATATATGCACCTCAAGATTGCTTGATGTGTGACGATCAAGATATTTTCGCTACGCTCTAGCTCCATGATGATGGGCTCGAGGCGAATGACCACGTCGCGGTATGACTCTCCGCCAAGATAGCGGTAGTTGTACTTGTCCTCGTCGCGCGACGCAAAGTCTTCGGGGTATTTCTGCTCGATTTGGGCATAGGTGAGGCCGTCGCAGACACCGGAGTCGAGCTCATCGAGAGCTTTCCACTCGAGCTTCTCAAATTCGAGGAATCGCGCAGTTTGAATAGTTCGTTTCAGTGTCGAAGTCCAAACAGTCAATTTACGACCATCGCCCACAGATTGTGCAACGAGCCCGGGCAAAGCATGGGCGTATGCATCTCCACGTTCCGAAAGGTTTGCGTCGCCTCCGATCTGACCCGTCAGATTGAACTCCGACTCACCGTGCTGCAATTGTCAGTAATCTGGAATTTCGCCTCAATCGATGCCACTTACTCGTGATAGCCAGATTGAGCGAGGTTTGATGTGGAGGTTCATGAGGTAGTAGACCACGCGACTCTGCAGGTAGTCCTGGATCTGGTTGATGATGACTTGCTTGCCCACGTCAATCAATTTGACGTATGTGAGATCACGCTCATCTTCGTCAATCGTCTGGTAGACCTTCTCGTAGTTTCGAATACGGTTTCGGAAATCCGCTGCAGCTTCTTCAGGATCCTGTCCTACGTAGTCCGGCGACGTAGTCTTGACTTCCAGAATGTTGCTCATGATCAGATCCTCGTCGTCGCATTTTGATTCCACGAACAAAGTTTCGATGTTCTCGGCCTGGCAACGCTCTTGTATCCACCTGCGGCGGCTCTTTGTGGAGTTTGTCGCATCCAGAATCGCGATCAGACCCCTGCCTTCTGCAAACCATTTGCACATATCGTTCACGGCAGCCTCGGCGGCAGCCTTCCGCAGTCGCTCTCCTTCGGGGTTCGACTGGTCAAAAAACTCGGCGGAGGGGTTCGGTGTTGCTGTTCGTCGATATTGTCCCACATTGAAGGTTTTGGATTTGATAGACAGCCAATGCAGGTATCGAACAACTGGGAACGGTTAGCTGGGTCGTTGAGAGAGCTGCAGGAAGCATGCCGTACCTTTCTGTGCAATCAAGCTCTTGCCTCTCGCAGGCAATCCCACCATGACGACGCATATCCGCGTGTCCTCGGCCTGTACACCGGTACCGTTAGTTCTTCTGAGCGGCTTTATAAATTCGCCAGCAGGCACGGCGCGCATGTTTGGCGCATAATAGCCATTGGATCCAGTCATGATGTGCGTTGAGACCAGCTCCTCGAGTCGTCCAGAAAAGCAGGAAACAGCGATATCCCTCCAACACAGCGAATGCTAAGAATGATGATACAGGTCGGAATCTCGCCGGCGGGCTTCCGATGTGCGGCGTGAAAATGCGGTATTAACCCAGTTCGAAAGATGTGACAGGTGTAGGCGGTCAACAAGTGCCCGGGGTACAGCAGAGCTCGCAGGTGAACCGAGGGTGAAGCAGCAGTTGTATGGGTGTGGGGAGTATCGTTACAGAGTCGCAAATACGGCTCGGCAGTCGAGTAGCGAAAAGAGAGGAAGCTTGATGATGGACGACAGTTCCCCGCATTTAGAACGGCGGCCTTCTTCTTTTCACAAGCGTCCACCCTTCGGGCTGCGGCTCCGTACTAAAAGGCTCAGTGGAGCAATCGCGACACACGATTCTTATTCGATGACAAGCGTTCGCTCGCAGCGATATGTTCCACCCGGCCGGCGCTGACAATGACAGATGCCGATTGCAGCCCCCTGACCCGTGTTCCTGGATGCTGTATTCGATCTGGCGTGCCTAGGCCGCTCCAGCAGCCTCGTGCTTCGAATTGTTCGTGTGCGCGTGCTGCTGCACCGCTCTCCGGTATGACGACACTTGTGTGTGGCTAGACTGCGGAGCCACAAGTCTAAGCCGCCGAAAGCCGGAACGTGTTGACTTCAACATGTGGTAAAAGTCGTCCAGACTCGGCGAAAAGACCGCGTGCAATTATGAACGCTGCAAAGAAAAAATGAGCCAACTCACCGTTGAGATGGAATAGGTCCTAGCGTGACCCATCGTAGTTGAAGCACTGTTGCAGGGTGGCGCTGCTGCTTCGTTGGGCAATGTTGATGTTTGGCGGTGGGGCAGTTGTGAGGCTCGTTGTTGTCAAGTCAAGGCAAACGGGAAGTAGAAAGTTCTTCCGGATAAGGTGAAGGTCGCCCTGCTCCTTCAGCAAGGAAGTTTTGATACGCCCAGGACTGCTCTTCCCGCTCTCGGATGCGCATGCTTGCTTCTAGGCCTTATCACGACACGGCAAAAAGCACAACACACCGCTATCGCTGATGCAATCGCCGTGACTATCACCGCCACGTGCGTGCAGCATGTTTCGCGGAAGGCACGTTCCTGACATGTCAAATGAATCAGCTTGAAGTCAAACATTAGATTGCTCATATAGCCTCTACCAAATATCCATACATATGCAAGCCTTGCGCTACAGCACATGACTATAAAACTACGGGTATATAGCAATGCTCAAACGGACGTCCTAATGATACAATCCTACGATGCGAAAAGACGGACGCTATTCGATGCAGTATACCCAAACAGCCATTGCAAAATTGGAAAACGTTAGATCAAGCATGCAGCCTTGTCATGCCGTTGGTGTGGCGGATCTTGTCACCGCCGCTCATAAGAGCAAGAAGCGTTGCACTCGCGTCGAGCCTGCGCTTCAGTGCAGCTGCTGTTCGCTCTTGCCCACGACTGCCAATACCTTCCTCGACCCATCTCATTTTGTTGATCATGAAGCTCAAGCCATCGTGCCCTCTACTTTGTCGACTCGAGATGCCATACTCAACGGACCCGGTGTACTCCTGCAGTTGCGGCAGTATGAGAATCTCGATCTGAAGATCCATGTCTGCGGGAGGGGTAACAGGAGCAGCAGGTATCTTGTTGAGGGTGTCTTTGGCGTCACTTGGATCGTTGGGTGCTGTGACGCGCGGGTCGAGCATGGTAACGTCAACAGTCTCGTCCCACTCTCCGCGGATCCAGCCAGAATGAATTGCGGCAGCGATGGGGTCGGAATCGTCGCGATAGACACGTGCACCCCATAAATGTCGCTCCAGAACGATATGCTGCCTCTGACGGGGCCGTAGATAGAATCGGGGCACACGAATGGTGAAGGTGCAGTTGATAGGGTTGACCTCGAATCGAGGCAATCTGTTTGGCTTTGAAGCATATCCAAATTGATCATCCAAGGACGAGTTGGGTCTTGGCAGATCAGTCGTGGCTTTATACACCTGCGATCCAAGATGCCTACGTGGGAGTTTGGCAGCTTCCTCGAGAACGGGTTGAACATCATGAACCTTGGGAGGTAATTTCGCAGTGAGAGGTGCCGCACGAGGTTGGTGGTGATGGTGATGGTGATGAGGAGTGCCTTGAACATGATGATGGTGGTGCACAGGTTGCGCAGGGCCATTCTGAGGCAGGCTCGATTGCCGTCCATTCACGGCAGGAGTGGAAGCGGAGTCTTCGTGGTGGTGATGATGATGGTGATGGCTACTATGTCAGTAAGAAGATAGAAAGAGTTTGAGAGGGAAAGGACTTACTGATGATGGGGTGGGTGATGGTGGTGATGACCCGGAGGATGAGCATGCTTATTACGCTTGGCACCTGGTACGCCTGTCGGAGTTGCTCGTCCATCGTTGCTATCATCGTCGAAGACGTTACTTTCGTCCTTCACCCTCTTTGGTCTCCTTCCTTGCTGTGAACTGATCCTTCTCATCATCGCGGCAGACTCCGGTCCGCCTTGCTCGGCTTGAGGCACAGGAGTCCCACGCGAGGGAGTCGTCGATCCTAGTCCACCGAGACCAGAGAACATACGTCCAAACTCGCTCTTGATTCCAGGATCTTTGCCCGTCATGAAGGGCGGCGCCTGTGCACCTTGGACAGCTTGGGGCAAGGGTGACGCGCGGCCTGTCCTTCTGCTCTCTTCCAAGCCCAGACCAATGTGCGATTTCGAATGCTGCATTGGCTCTCCATACACCGGTCGTCCGAGATATGAGTTTCCGCCCGAAGAGAATGACCTCGTCAGAGGTTCTGTCTGGTAGCGTTCTTTGGAACTAGGATCCGAGGTAGGTGGCGCATGGTACTGCTCGACTACGCGATTGTTCAGCTGGTCCAAGCTTCGTCGCGGTGCCATTTCACTGAGGGTTGGCGGACCGTACTGTGGAGGGCCTGGAATAGGAGGCGGGTAGGTTCCATAGCTGCGATAGAGTGCAGACGGCTCATCTCGACGAAGGTCGGCTGGTTCACGTGTAGGTTCGCTAGCCATTGGTGGTCGCCAGAGAGCGCGTGAGGGCTCGGTTGAGCCTGTATTGGTGTGCTGGTCACGAGGTGGGTCGAAGGCGGATTGCGAAACAGGGTGAACGGTTACAGGGCGGTTCCTGTCCGTCACTCCTTGACCAATGCCGCGCAGAAGCTCTGCTGCATCAGGCCTTGACTGCTCTCCCAGCGTTCGTCGTCGCTCCTCGGGCTGCCCGTAGATACTACGTCGCCCTCCAAGGGTACCATGAGGTAAGACATCCTCTCGTTCGGCTGGGCCCGCAGGGCCGTTTGGTTGGCTATTCGGACGAGGCGGTACACTTCCTGGCAGCGAACGGGCGTCGCGAGCCAAGGGATCATTCGGCACCGCACCAAAGAGGCGCTGCGACGGAAAGCCTGAGGGTCTGTAACCTTGATGAGAGGGTGGAAGTGATTGCCGACCTGAGTTGGGTGAGCTCTGGTTGCTGTACGGCCGACTTGGCGGTGAACCAGCTGAGAAACCATGACTGTCTGTTCTCGATACGTTGCTGCCATGCATCGACCTGTCAGGGGACGGTTGGCGACGGAACGGTGCGAAATCTGAGCGTCCTCCAGATGGGAATGCGCGTCTGGGCGAGGGAGGCTGCATGCCCTGATTGCTGGGCTGCAGTGGATTTGTGGGAGGTGACGTTTGTGACTGTGACGTCTGGGCGGCAGCACTTGCATCACCTCCACCGATAAGGGATGAGATGGACATGCTGCTGCCCGGCCTATGCGCTTGGCCAATACCAGGAAGCTCTCTGCTGGGACCGAAATTCGACGAGTACGGAGGACGTTGCGAATGTGATGGATGCGTTGGTTGTTGTGGCGGCGACGACGGTGGCGGCATTTGAGGTCGTGCAAAGGCTGGAGGTTCGTGTGAGGAAGCTGTCAGAAGTTCAGCATGGGACGGAGCTTGATGCACGAATGCGGGGACTGGAGCTCTATGTAAGGTAAAAGCAAACGTACCGGTCAACGAGCGTCTGCGCGCCGCGTCAAATGCAAAGTCATACGGCGACGGTCCTGACGGAGGCCCTGACGCGCTCATGGATGGTTGTGATGGAGGACCAGACTGAGGATGCATGCTCTGAGCTCCATAGGACAAGCTCCCGTGATTCCGCACTAAAGAACGATCAGCCCGTTAATTCCCGTAAGAGGTTAGAAGGTGCATAGGGCAGCTTTGGCGAGCCAACTGTGCGGAGATGGCATCCTGAGATTCGCGCAACAGTCGCATTTCCAGAATGCTGCCCTGGTAGCTGATCGCTGGCATGGGTAGGTTGATCGGTTCATGGTCGCCTCAGATCGGACATGACTGTCCAGAAATCACCAGCGACAACGCTCGAACAGCTGACGCGGGTGCGCAACAGGCGGTGAGCTGTGGAGAAAAGCAAAGTTCAGGCCACAGCTCAGATCCTGGGGCGGTCCGTAGTCGACGTGCTCTGTAGCAAATATGCAGGTGCGTTGTACGCGACGAGTCCTCGCAGCCATGTCCCCCCCGCGTCTTCATGTCTCTCCGCAGCCCATCCAGCCACGCGAGCTGTGCCACCGCCGTCTCAGACAGAGTCGACGCCCAGAACACGGGTGTCTCGGCTGGCCCCAGATACAGCGGAGTGCAGTGCGCTCTCAAAGAACTATCCAGTGCGTACCTGTATTGCTCCAGCCACCGTTCCTCTCGTTGTGTGCTTGGGACGCGCCATCTGGCGCACCATGACTGTGCTGCCGTGCGTGGTTCGAGGTCTGCGGGAAGAAGGGATCACGTCGAGACGTCGCATACGGGTCGGTCGAGGTCGCGAAGGGTACGTGCAGCGGCTGCTGGGTTTGCTGTGCTTGCTGCGGCTGCGGTGGTTGCGTCGAGGGAGGATAGGCAGGGTACGCGTGGGCGGTCGTTGGCTGGTGGTTTGGATTAAGGATAAGATGGCGATCCGGTGGGCGCGTGAACGGCGGTGCAGGCTGCTGGCGGGCGTCCATGGTGCTGCACGCCAGTTTGGCTCATCTAGAACTGGAGCAGGCAAATGTCCAAGAATGCAGCGGGACGAAGAATGTAGACTCAAGCTCTAAAAACAACAGGTACAACGGCAACAACGGCGGCCTCCAGTGTGTTGCTACGGTGCAGGAGACACTTCCAAGAAGACGGTGAGCGCAGAAGGAGCGAGCCACAGCACACAAGTGCAGGAAACAATCCCAGCACGGGAAGGTGAGCCAGCAGCCGCAATGCACTAGCTTAGCGACCCCTGTCGCCCCGCAAAAGCCAGTAGCCCAGTGCCTTTGGACGGAGGAAAAGACCCCATCGCAAAGTGACGTTTACGTGATGGACCTTACATGAGCGCATAGCTTGCACCCATTTCGCGCGCCGTCTGCAGCCGGTGTGCATCCATGACGCCGATGCTGCAAGTGTTCGTATTTGCCATCTTCATCTGTTCACGCACAAGCACAAACAGCCCTGGAGACTCGGAAACCATCGCGCAAAGAAACAGACCCCTGCATGGTGCCTGGGCCCACCGCCTCTTCCTCAGCGCCGGCGCGCCGATCGCCGTGTGACGTGAGCCCGTCAACACCAGAACGCCAGCCTTATCAGCCATCACATGCCTCCTGTCTCGATGCGCACGTGCGCCACCCCCAGCTTCAACTAAGCGCCGCTATGTGATGTGAATGCTCACTGTGGACTGACTCCATGCCTCTCCCCATGCCGGGCTCTCCAGCTGCCTCGTGGGCCGTCTACCGCGCGCGCCTGAAGGCTGTCTTCGACGGAGCTGACCCAAGGGTGTGTGCAGCTTTTTGGTTGTTTGGTGAGTATTGCTTGCATCCACACGTCCGTCAACAGGTTGGGTGATAGAAACCTGATATCATGAAGTTCTCTACCCCGCATTGAAGGACGGTATCTCCCATGGTAGCTCTTCCAGCTAGCTGTTGTCAACATGTAACCCAGCGTCGTGTGCGAAGGACCTGCCAGTGCTTCACTAACACCCCCAGGCCTCATCAACAACGTCCTCTATGTCATCATCCTCTCGGCAGCTCTCGACCTAGTCGGCAGCGACGTCCCTAAAGGCGTGGTCCTCCTCTGCGACGTAATACCGTCCTTCCTGACGAAGCTCTGCGCACCATACTTCATACACAAGATCCCATACAACGTGCGCATATGGATCTTCGTCGCCCTGTCTGCAAGCGGCATGCTCATCATTGCTCTTACTCCGGCGCTGCAGGACTCGAGAACAATTGCGATCAAGATGTGCGGTGTTATGCTTGCAAGTCTGAGCAGTGGCGGTGGTGAACTCAGCTTTCTTGGGCTGACACACTACTACGGCCACTTTGCTCTTGCATCTTGGGGCTCTGGCACGGGCGGCGCGGGTCTGATAGGGGCGGGAGCGTACGCCCTAGCAACAAATACGCTGCACATCACTCCCCGTACAAGCTTGCTGTTCTTCTCGTTCTTGCCTCTGATCATGTTGGCAAGCTTCTACTTCGTGCTTCCACTCGGTCCGTTGAAAGCTGGATCGAGTAAGGGTCACGACTACGAGGCTGTAGACAGTGACGATCAACAGGACGAAGAGGAGATACCAGAAAGCATTAGGGAGCATGATGGGCTACTCTCCTCATCAATGCACTCGGCCTCAGGCGGCAGCTTCTCGTCGACCAAAGGAGATAGCGTCGTCGTTGCGCTGAAGAGTCTTAAAGCTAATCTAAAGCGTGCTCGTGTACTGTTCTTCCCATAGTATGTCGGCACTCATCAATTACGTTTACCTACTGACAAAATCCAGCATGCTACCTCTCCTCCTCGTCTACATCGCCGAGTACACCATCAACCAGGGCGTAGCACCCACATTACTGTTTCCACTCGAAGACTCTCCCTTCGATGAGTACCGCTCTTTCTACAGCACCTATGCCGTCATCTACCAAGTCGGCGTCTTCATTTCGCGGTCCTCAACGCCGTTCGTACGCGTCCACCACCTGTACCTGCCATCGTTCCTCCAGATCGGCAACCTCGTGCTCCTCACTATGCACGCCATGTTTCACTTCATTCCGAGCTACTACATTGTCTGCGTCGTCATTTTCTGGGAAGGATTGCTTGGAGGGTTGGTGTATGTGAGCACGTTTGCGGAAATCACAGACAACGTGAAAAAGGAGGACAGAGAGTTCAGTCTAGGAGCGACAAGTGTGAGCGATTCTGGCGGCATTTGTATTGCTGGGTTCTTGAGCATGGGTGTTGAGGTTGGATTGTGCAGGTGGCAGGTTGAGCATGGACGGAATTACTGCAAACTTACGTAGAGGAACGATCTTTCATGAAGCGACCAATTGATTACTCACATTCAAAAATCCACCTGTGAACTTTCAAATTTTGGGCTTCCGGTACTACAGTCTTGTTCGGCCATCTCTCAGTACTATGCGCATGGGCCACCATCTGCTCCCTTGATCGGGTTAGACCGCTGCCGCGCAGAGCAGAATCTCGACATTGAACCGCAACGCCCAAAGCCCTCCGAAGCTCGCCCATCCCGCAACCCATCTCCTCTCCACACGCCATGTCTGCCGCACGAGCTTTCAGCACCGCTTTCCGGGCTGGTGTCCCCCGCGCCCCCATTGCCGCCCGCTTCGCCCGCGGTTACGCTGCCGCTGCTCCCACCGGCGCTGCCAACAAGCCTCCGGTTGCCCTCTTCGGTGTCGATGGAACATATGCCAGCGCTTTGGTACGACTCTCACGATTCCAATTGTTTCGGGGCAGATGATATGGGGATGGAATTGGTCCGCAATGGCTGGGGACACAAGCACAGAGATGACTAGAGAACTGGGCTAACATCTATGCGACGAACAGTACACCGCCGCCGCCAAGACCAACGCCCTCGATGGAACCGCAAAGTCGCTTGAGCAGCTCTCCGCCGTCTTCAAGAGGGACCCCAAGCTTGCTGAGATCCTCCGCGCACCCACTCTCTCCGTCGAGGACAAGCAGCAGATCGTCCAGGAGCTCCAGAAGCACGTTGGCCAGGACAAGGAGGGCATTATCAAGAACTTCCTCAACACACTCGCCCAGAACAACCGAATGGGCGTATTGGAGGGCGTCGTAAACAACTTCGGTATCCTGATGGGTGCGCACCGCGGCGAGATCGAGCTCGTTGTTACCAGCGCTGCTGTACGTTGAAAACTGTCAGGAAGGGAAGGCGGAAGAGTTGAAATGCTAACAATTCGCAGGCTCTCGACAACAAGACCCTCTCCCGCCTCGAGGCCGCCGTTTCCAAGTCGCAGTATGTTGGCCAGGGCCAGAAGCTCAAGGTCGTCCCCAAGGTCAACCCTGAGATCAAGGGCGGACTCATCGTCGAGATCGGCGACCGCACCATCGACCTGTCCGTCTCCTCCAAGATGGCCAAGATGAACAAGCTCCTCAAGGACACTTTGTAAATATAGCAATCTGATATACCGAGCGGCAAACGTTCACCAGAAAGCATGGTTGTGGTAGGATTGTGTACTCTAGATGATTCGAGAAGAGCAATTTAGTTGGTGTTCATCTACAATTCTGCGGCATTGCAGTAGATTGAGCTTTGGAGCGCGTTTGTTCAAGTTGGATATTGCTTACAGTCGCAGCTTCTACGACTACCTCCACGTTTCGTTACTTAATTCTAAGAGCGGTGAGCTCAACGGCAAACGAGGATGCGCTCCCAGACCGCGGACTTCGGCCATACGTCAATTCAAACCCCACTTCAACCGCTCGCCCCGCAAACACGATCACCGGTCCTCCTTCACCTCACCATGCCCCGAGTTTGTTCGACGGTGAGCGTGACTTTGAGTCCTACGGATCCATGCTTAGCGCTGGAGCCTGAGCCGGGTTCACCATTACCGCTCACGAGGTGTATCAGAGGTCGAGCTCCCAGCCTCTCCGTCCTCGCGCAGCTTCAACCATATCTACAACTTACTTTCGAGATCCCGAAGTCAATCCTCAAGCAAAGCAACATGGAGCCGTCGACTACACGTCCGTCGACCCCTCCGCCAACCATACCTCCACCTCATGCTGGCCTACCTACACCGCCCTCGACTGGAGGCTCGCGCAAGCGTGTGTTGATCTTGGAGCCACAAGAGTCACCCGTCCACTCCAAACGGGAGTACAGAAGTCGAGTTCATGAAGGAGAGACCCTCAGCGAGTTCTTCGAAGATTAAAATGAAGGCGAAGACGCTCCAGCCGACCACGAAAGCACCGCTAGCTCGTCGCAAGCTGGTGACAGCTCAACGTCCTCAGAAGGTGAATGCTCAATCGACGGCTCTGCCACCGTAGAGACATCATGTATCCGTGGCGCAGCCTCCCTTGTTGGACCGTCCCTGTTTCTGAAGCTGCCGTTGTCCGTACGTAACAAGGTTTACGAGCACCTCTTAGTCATACCTGCAATCATCTGCGTGCGACAGAAGCACGCATCCTTCCATGACGAGCGCAAGGCATACCTCTATGCCGAATGTCGCGAGCTCTTGCCATGCATTGCATACGCCTTGGCTCAGACCTAGGTTGATGGCTTCAAGACTCGCTCCTCTCGCTTCCAGGACATGAACCTCGACGTTCTTCTCACAAGCAAGGCGGTATTCACGGAAGCGCTAGCTACGATGTACAGTCAAAACGATTTCGAGATCGTCACGCCAACGGACGAGGTTACAGCCTGACTTCAGTGTACCGCATTTTCCTCCAGGTTACCGATGGATCGTCACCTAGCTCAACATCCGCATACACACGTTCTACCATCTTCACTGGCTTCTCAGCGGAGGATACAACGTAATGCGCAATTACTACTGCGGTTTTAGCAAGCCGAACGGCACTCTGCTGCGACAACATTCCTGAGGTGGAAATACGAAAGACATACGAGGGCGTCAAAATACGATTCAATATCGCCGTCAACACTCTTGGGCCAGAACAAGGTGTAGAGCCTTCGTACTCAAGCGTGTGCGCGCGAGACTTAGCTCCCGACGGCACCCTGGACGATCTACAGTATTGACAGAGTTACGAATTGATTAAAATATATGAATCCATTAAGCGTATGGGTTTCAAAATGTAGCTTGTAGAAGACCTAATTTTTTCTGTCAGATTCAGGTATAGATGTTGCAGCAGAGCATGAGAAATGCATTTTGCAGTCACAAGGGGACATCCATGTGGTATGTACAGAAAATCAATGTACAAGAATGTTGTCTCTTGACTGTGCTCGAAGGCATACAAGAATGCGAGGTAATCGAAATAAGCAGAGGCAACAGATCTAATGACCACAAAACCTATCGAAGTTTATCAATTACTAGAAATTACACCTCAAGTGGCACAAGCTTTGCCTGAGGGCCCATCCAAGTAGACCACAGAAAGGTCGTCGAAGCCGGCTCTGGCTTCTTTGATCGTGCTTGTCTAGATGAACGAGATTAGCAAATGCACTGACTCGGAGGGACCGTGTGTCATGACCTACCTGCATCATCTGCATGGTGACTTTGTGAGTATCGCCGCTGAGCGTAATTGGCTGGCCAGTCAGTTGCACCCACCCACCTGCGGCGGTTTGCTCCACTCTCGCGCAAAGCGATCCATCAATGCGCAGTTCGAATGACTTCGGTGTACCATCACCTAGCATTAGTTGTGCCCAGGCGGAGCAACCGATGACTGTACCCGAAGGTACAGAGATTGTCTGCTCCAGTGCTTGTGAGGTACTCGTATAGTCTCCAACATCGGCATTTGCGTAGACCATGAAGAACTGGCCATTGTCACCTCCATGGCCTCCAGCGAACCGAACCCCATAGGACTCTTGTCTTGTGCTCCACCCTGGCGAGATGTCGCCCCGTCGTTTGTCAATTTGCGGATTTACGAGGTAGTTGGCGGGAGGGACAACGCAAGTAGGAGTCGGAGTGGAAGATGGAGAAGCGACCGTCGGACTAGTCAAAGAAGTTGCCGTCGCAACAGAGGAAGACAATGATGACGTGGCGACAACGGAGGTTGCGACTGATGTCGAGGACGCGACCGAGCTGCTGCTTGATGAGGACATTATACTTGAAGAAGCTGTGGAGGATGTAGAAGGAAGTCGAGTATCCAAATAAACGCCTGAATCGGGTCAGAAATTAAGATCTTAAACTTTGAAGGTGGCAAAAATACCATTGACGTTACTATTCGAAGTCCCGCCATTGTTCTTACTCTTCAGGTAGCAATGCCCTGCACCACTACCTCCAACAAATGAGGTAGCCACACAGTCTGTGTTTTCTTCACAGAATTTCGTACAGCTATGCAGACTGTCTGCAAACATGGATGTCAGGTCACCGCCGTAGAAGTCAATTCCACACGAAAGGGCGAACGAACGGGAGCCTTGGTAACTGCAGCCATCATCTTGGGGGCAGGCATAGTTTGCAGGGCAGACTGCTTGAGCCACAGACTCGGACGCAGAGGCTGATGTTCTTGAAGTGACCGATGCACCAATTACATTAGGACTAGATCGCCGTTAGCAAGCTCCCTCTCACATATCTCGGGACATCTACAGCGGACTCACTTTGCTTGAGCAGCAGTTAGTGCGCTCTTCATGTAGCAATTTTCTCCAACATAGCTGACAGCAACGCATTTCTCGGTAGTAGAGCAGGCCTTCAGGCATTCTGCTAACGTCGATGACTGAACCTGTAAGCGGAATGCTTCAATCAAGCGTCGGGAAGAGAACTTACTTGCGCCAGCTGTAAATCACCTCCGTAGAAGTCGGTCCCGCAGCTGAGCTCCAAAAAGGCACCACCTGATGAGAACGCGCACTTATCGTCCTGAGGGCATTGTGGTAGCGCAGGACACGCTACCGACGATGCTCGGAGAGCAAGAGTCACAGCTTGGAGAAGTGCAGGTGCTATTTTGTGTTTTTAAGCAACGACAGGTAAGGACTGATCTGGAACCGAGTATGGCTAATCTCACAGAAAGTCGGCCATCGAGGCTTTTGAAGTGTTTCGCAGATTGAGTTCTACAGCTGGTGTCGGGAACTCCGAATATGACTTTTCTACAGTGTTCACTCAGACCATAGTGGCTGGTACTACTTTGAGCAGAACTGTTCCTCTTCTGGCATCTTTTGTGGGAAAAAACACCTCTTACTCGTGCAAGATGCACGGTTAGGTCTGATCACCTCTTGCACGGGGAATTGGCAGATCAGGTGGCTTGCATCTTCCACTCGTGTGGCTTGAGCTCGTCCACATGGGCTACAGAATCACCGCAAAGAGGGACCTGTTCTTCGGATTCGGCCGTGCGAACAGAAGCTTTGAATCCTCTCTCAGAAGTGAATTGAGGCATGCAGCATCATATCTGTAGCGAAGGCACAGCGGCATCAGTACTTGTAGCAGGTCCAGCGAGAATGCTGGGCAGTAGGACCTTGAACGGATGTCGTGACAGTCTGAGAACGTGCAAGGCGTCAGGCCATCCAGCCTTAAGCGAGGCTGCTCTAGCAGAGAACCCAGACTTGCTCAGGGGCCGCGGAGCGGGGTTCGATGCCTAGATCCACGACTATCCACTCTTTCAAGGACTACATCCAAACGAGGTAATGGTCTGTATTCAGTCGATCCGTAGGCAATATCAGCTGTCCGATTGCTCAATTGCAGACGGAAAGGTCGAGGTGATAGTGAGCTTAACGGCCCGTGCGCGATCATGGCCTTGAAGACAGTACGATGTGTCTGCGAGTTTTAGGGATCAATAGTGTGTTATCGAAGATGTCGGTAGTTACAAGGTACAATGATCAGGTAATGCTGGCATTCTCGAGCGTATGCATCCTGGCGTGCAGTCCAAAGGCGAGGAGGGCGCAAGGTAGCATCAAGCTTAGTGAGCCAACCTTGGGAGTCAATGAGCCAGCATCCAGGCACCGGGGTCTAGAGGTGAAGATCGTAGGCTACGTTGTCGATGCCGGGGCGAGCATCGGTAGACGACACCCAAAACTCTGGGCAGCCTTGCTATGATGGTGGTGTGATCTGGCGGTGGACGGGTCGCTAATGAGCGACTCGACAGTAGCGACTCGAATCATATTAATAACACACGTTCACACCGACAGATTTCGACTAACAGCCATGCTCCAGTTCGGGATCTCGTGGTGAAGTAGCGGTCGGTGCTCCCGCTTGCACATGAGTTCGCATGGCGGGAAACAGGGTTTGACATGCCCCCACTTTCGTCTGCTGCCAATAGAAGTGCAGAGGAGGCGCCGAGGGTGGGGTTGGATGTTCGAACAAGCGATGCGCGAACCGCTCGTTTCGTCATTCGCTTCCTCGTGATATGTTCGTTATGGTTCACGAAGCGCCGGATTGGTATGAGTTGTCAAAGTAGCGGTCGGAACGACCGCAGAGCCGCACTGAAGTGAACATGTTCGCATGGCACATGTGGAAGACTGGCTGAGACGTGATGCGTATAAAATGAGAATGAATGCCTCAGGCATGTAAATCGCAGACTCCAAGTTTCGTCGAAGAACGAGCGCTCTAAGCTACCCCACAATCCATTCGCGCTAAACACTAGCTCACAGCTGGACCTTCATTGACGATGGCGCCTCACCGTCGAACATCACTGAGCAGCAACGGTAAGTTGTAGCTCGCCCAATTGAGACGACTGTATTGCTTGCCTGAATGAGGCTGCGAACCATGACCTGTGCGACCATTTGCTGACAGGCCTGCGCCACACAGACGACCCCGCCGATATGCTCGCAAGGCTTAACACCACCGAAGCTCCGAACCCCACGTTCGATAACTGGGTGCGGGAGCCAGATTTTCATTCTCGCTTCCTGAACCGAGAAGCTTTTGCTGGTTCGGCGGCCACCACATCGTCTCCCATTCGCGAGTTCGCTCGTCCAAATCGCAGCCCGTCCATGGCGCGGGTGTCACTTCACCATTATAACGAGTTGACGAACCCACCGTCACTCTCGAGCGTACACACAGGCGCCGACGACACGGCAACCGAGTCCTCTATCAGTACCGGGCTTGCCAGTCAGTTTACTGGTGTGCCGCTCCTTGACGACTACAATGGTGTGCTCGAAGTGCCATTAGTACATAGCAGGTCCCCCCAGTACCAGTGTGTTTTCTGGTTCTTGGACTGCAACCACATCTTCCGCGATCAAGACCGGTGGGAATCACACTGCCTAAGCCATTTCAGAGGCGAGGAACCTCCTCTCTCTGCCCAGTGCCCTCTCTGCGACTGGGTTTCCGAGCCTGATCCTGATGATGGGTGGACTGTATGGGGCTCTCGAATGGATCATCTGGCAACATACCACTTGAATATCGGGGAAAGCCTAAAGACCTCGCGTCCAGACTTCAAGCTGTACCAACATCTTTGGCGCAAGCGCTTGATCGATGAGCAGGATCTCAAAGAGTTGATGGGCGGGAACCATAACATCACTCAACGACCATCAAACTTCGTCACGACAAACGGAAGGAATACAAGGCGTGGCAGAGAAAGCACACACCGACAACTGCAACATGTCTCCCGCAGAACTTCTCAGACAGCCTATGCACCTTTGCCGCTGCCCTAGCGCAGGAGTCGTTGCACCCACCTATGTTCACGCCGGCTGGAATCTGGCATCGTTCACTTCGAGATACCCCTGACACGCCACCGCTGCGCGCATATCGCGTGAAGCTCGAGCGCTTCTCTGTACCTGTCTTTTCCTGTATTATATCTCAAATTGTATGACCGCAGGATGGGATACTGAGTATTTTGGGTGTCTTGGATGTCTTCCTCTTTCTTACAAGCCCGCTAATACGATTCGGATATATGGTCTTCGTCTCACGACTTTTTCGTAATAATACAGTCAATAATTTTGCGCCTTTTTTCTTGCATCTGTTTTTTACCTACTTGTATCCATTAATCTGAGGGTGTTTCAGCCTTCTTAATAACGTAATTTGCTGGCAGGACCGCAGCTTCGCGGCTTAGAGTCTGATACGAGCACTATGAAAGATGACTTCACCACTCTTTGGGACTACTGGGCGACTGCTCGCTTGGCTTGCTGTACGAGGCAGGCACGATGCAGCTCGGCAGCCGTAAACACCCCTGTCGTGGCTGCTGACTTGCGACCCCACCTGCTCAAACTCCATGATCATTTGAGTACATTGATTATAGCGTTGTGATGTCGGGATACATCGACTCAACGCTCAAGAAACTGTCCACTGACCCTGATGAGCTGCCAGCTCTCATCTACCACCCTCTCGCTGCTGGTCAGATACGCGTGCTCGTGCCCAACTTGACGGATGGTCTGTCTTGGACGCTGGAGGTCTCCAGCAATACTGACTTGACCTTTGACGCTTTTTCATATTGCTGGGGTCCTCAAACTGAGACGTTCGCCATCAATTGCAACGGTCACCAGCTCCGCGTTCATCACAACCTATACACTGCGCTACCTTACCTGGCACGGCGTCAACTGGAAAGCACTCCTGCACAGCCAATATGGATCGATGCAGTATGCATCAATCAGGCGGACGATGATGAGAAGCTGATCCAGATCGGTCTGATGAATCAAATTTACACCAAAGCTAGGAAGGTGTGGGTATGGCTTGGCCTTGCGAAAGACCAATCTTATGTACCGCACATCCTCTCCCTTCTCCCGCAGATCACCGCATACAATGCAGCAGTCGCAGGGGTACCTCGACATTTGAAACCAGAGAGACCTGCTGAGCTGCAAGAACTGTCGCCTGTATTCTGGGAAACCGTACTGCACCTATTTCGCAACCCCTGGTTTGAGCGTGTCTGGGTCGTCCAAGAAGCTGCACTTGCGAAGGACATCACATTCCTCTGTGGCGAGCACGAGCTTAGCTTTGCAATACTGAGCAAGGCGGCCGCCGACGAAGCTTTCACCAACTGGGACCTGCAAGAACAAGGGAAGGAGGTAGACAATATTGCCCCAGCACAAGAGAGGCGTGGGATAGCCTATATTGTGAGAAATCTACTCAAGGATAAGGAAGACAAGTTGCATGATCACCAAGGGCGAGTGCGTCTGCTCAAAAATCCTCTCCACGCTATCTCGATTATGGCAGACAACTTGAAGTGCTTCGCACCCCAAGATCGCATTTTGGGGGCGCTGGCATTACTCAAAGAGATGGATCCTTACAGCATGCATGACTACGGCAGCAACTCCACAGCAAAACTGTATATCCGCTTCAGTCAGTACATCTTGTCAACTTCGGTCAGGGACTTCAGATGGTGGAGATACATCAACTCTTCTTTTGGCCTTATGAGAACGAAAGAGCTGCCATCCTGGGTTCCAGATCTTCATCACCAGATTTCACCTCACGTCTGTCATCCCAACAAGGACATTGCGGGTTTTTGTCACAGAGACACAACGCCGTATCAGGCAAGCACTCTTACGACAGCCTTTGCCACCGGAAATCGACTTGACGAAATCGCATTGCGGGCTCGTGTGGTTGACGAGATTGGCATGGTACATCCGATAATACCGAAAATGCTGGAGCCGACGTATTACTATGACACCAAAGTTCAGAGACATGAGGAGGCATTCGCATCAGTCATCGAAATGGTGCATTGGGAAACTACCGTTGCAGAAGCGGCTCTGATCCAAGGTTCTGGAGAGAACAAATCCGTTAGTGCCGTGAACACATCTTACGGTCGCGTAACGATGGATACATACTGGCGTACATTCTTACGCGACGAGGGCATTGATGGCGAGATCGAACTGAACGAAGCCACATGGCACGACGTGTGGGACAGACTGCGAGAGATAGCAAGCATACTGAGAAAGTCGCGAGAGTTACTGAGGTACGCAGATATCACGTCCTGAGAAGCGCCACCACCACTAACGGACTCCAGGATGGTCAAAGCCGGAGAACTCGACTACAACACACCACAGGGAGAAGTTTACACACCAGCAGAGCTTGCGCTTCTGGACCTGGAGCCTTGGAAGCAGCTCCACGTCAACCCAATGTATGCGATCCTTGTTAACGTAGGATCGTTGAGGGATAGACTGCTATTCAATACGAGGGATGGGCGGTTCGGGTTTACTTCCAAGGGTGTCCAGACTGGTGATTTGCTTTGCGTACTTAACGGTTCCCCAACGCCGCACGTAGTCCGGAAGACGAGTGATCGCGAGGGTGAAGAGCGATACCAATTTGTTGGAGATGCCTATGTGCACGAATTGATGCACGGGGAGGTTGACGACATGCGGATTGAGGAGAGGGAGCTTGTGTTCGTTTAGTACTGCTGAGGCTACAGTAACGAGACGACAACTCGTGGATCGTGGACAAGCTGCACCAGACACACAGTGCTCCACTTTGGGCATTCTGTCCGCCAGTCAATCAGTCAATGTTGGCGGATGTTGCGGCTCCTTCGGGAGGCGCTGCCTAGCGCGAACCCACCCAGATCGACAGGCCAGGAACCAGGGGTGCTCGACTGATTGCTGCGATTCCGTCACTTGCACCCAGGCATCCTCTTCCCGCCCTGTGAGACGCGCCGTTGGGCTCCACGGTGATCGCAGCAATCGGACCCCCCAGACGCAAACACCTTCATGATCCGCTCGCATTAGATTGAGCTCGACGCTCGCGCCATTCCCTACCATCGTACCCTGTCGTTCTGACAATCGGCGTCATCGACTGCAACCACTCCGACTTCTACACCCGCTCCACGACGCGATGGCGCCCTACGAGTCCCATCAGCTGCGTCGGGGCAAGTACGCCAGGCTCGATGCCCCGACCGACGACGACCTCGAGCCCACGCCCACCCGCTTCTCGTCGGAATCGAATGCGACGCTGGAGGACCTCGAAGAGCACGACCCGCTCGCCTTCGACAGCAAGCTGAAGCGCAAGAAGAGCGCCGGCGACCTCAAAGTGCGCAAGGCCTCGTTCAGGGATGCAGAGGCCGCGCACGCCCTGCCCTTTGCGCGCAAGAAGAAGTTCACCCCCGGCCGGTGCTGCTGCTGGCTCTTGACCTTCGTTGCTGCGACCGTGCTGCTGCTCGCCGCGGGCGGCATCTGGGCGTACAAGGCGAGTGTGCCGCTCGATGGGCTGAGTCCGGCGTGGTACCCGAGTCCGAAGGGCGGCGCAGACCCGGCATGGGAGGAGAGCTACAAGAAGGCCGCTGAGCTGGTCAAGCAGATGACGCTGATTGAGAAGATCAATGTCACGACGGGCACGGGGTGGAGCATGGACATGTGTGTTGGCAACAACGGAGCCGTGCCGCGGCTCAAGTTCCCTCAGCTGTGTTTGCAGGTAGGCATTGTCAGGTCCTTGGGAAGCGTTGCGAAGCACAGCTAACAGCATGCAGGACGGCCCTCTGGGCATTCGCTTCGCAGACAACATCACCGCCTTCCCCGCCGGCATCACCGTAGGAGCGACCTGGAACAAGGAGCTCATGTACCAGCGCGGCAAGGCGCATGGCAAGGAAGCACGCCTCAAGGGTGTCAATGTCTTGCTTGGTCCTGCCATGGGTCCTTTGGGCCGCATGCCTGCTGGAGGCCGCAACTGGGAGGGCTTCGGCAGCGATCCTGTGCTGCAGGGTATCGCCGCTGCGCAGACCATCAAGGGCATCCAGGATGAAGGCGTCATGGCTACTGCGAAGCACTACGTCGGCAACGAACAGGAGCACTTCCGTCAGGCCTGGGAATGGTGTGACTCTCGAGTTTTGATGTTGCAGTAACAATGCTAACATGACCATAGGGGCATTCCGAACGCCATTTCAAGCAACATCGATGACCGTGCCTTGCACGAGATCTACGCCTGGCCGTTCGCCGACTCCGTAAAGGTCGGCGTCACGTCCGTCATGTGCTCGTACAACCAGGTCAACTCCTCGTACGCCTGCGCCAATAGCAAGCTCCTCAATGGTGTTCTGAAGGACGAGCTGGGCTTTCAGGGCTTCGTGCAGTCAGACTGGCTGGCCCAGCGATCTGGCGTTGCGAGCGCGCTCGCTGGCTTGGACATGACAATGCCTGGCGATGGACTGCGCTGGGCCAAGGGCGACAGCCTCTGGGGCGCGAAACTCACCCAAGCCGTCTTGAACGGAAGTGTACCAATCGATCGCGTCGATGATATGGTTACGCGAATCGTAGCATCTTGGTATCAGGTCGGCCAGGACAAATGGCCTGACGAAGGCCCCAACTTTTCCTCCTGGACGAACGATGAGGTCGGCAAATTGCACGAGGGCAGCCCGTCGGATAAAACCACCGGTGTTGTCAACAAGTTCGTCAATGCTCAGGGCGATCATAAGGATATCGTTCGCAAGGTCGCTGCTGAGGGTACTGTGTTGGTCAAGAACGAAGACAAGGTTCTGCCGATGAGCCGTAAAGGTCACAGAGCTGGCTCGAAGTCGAAGAGGCAGACCAAGTTCCGTGTCGCTGTGTTTGGTGAAGACGCCCGTCTCCCTCACGATGGTATCAACAAGTGTCCCGATCAAAGCTGTAACGACGGCACCCTGGCTTCGGGCTGGGGCTCTGGCGCCGTCGACTTTCCCTACCTCGTGGAGCCCATGTCCGCCATAAGGGGTGCCTTTGACGAGGACAGCGTCTATGTCACCGACTGGCTCGAGAACAAGCTGCCGAAGCAGAAGGAGATCGTCGAGGACCAAGACCTCTGCATAGTCTTCGTCAACTCCGACGCTGGCGAAGGCTACCTGAAGTGGGCAGACGTCCGCGGCGACAGGAACGATCTCTCCATTCAGAAAGACGGCAACCAGCTCGTCAAAGACGTTGCTGAAGGCTGCGGCAAAGGTTCCGGCGACGTCGTTGTCGTAGTTCACACCGTCGGCCCCGTCATCCTGGAAGAATTTATCGACATCCCCAACGTAAAAGCCGTTCTGATCGCCAACCTGCCGGGCCAAGAATCCGGTAACGCAATCGTCGACGTCCTCTTCGGCGACGTGAATCCCTCCGGCCACCTCCCCTACACCATCGCCAAGAAAGAAGAAGACTTCGGCCCCGGCAGCAAGGTGAAATACCTCCCCAGCCCCTCCGACGGTCTGGCGCCCCAGCAAAACTTTAGCGAGGGTCTGTACATCGACTACCGCCACTTCGACGCGGCGTCCATCGCGCCACGCTTCGAGTTCGGCTTCGGGCTCTCCTACACCTCTTTCGAACTGAGCAGCCTGCTCATCCGCTCCCACGCGCAAAAATCCCTACTCCCGGCCCCTCGACCAGCGGGCCTCGCGCCACCGACTTACCCAACCACCTTGCCTCGCCCCGAATCCGTCTTGTTCCCCAAGGACTTCAAGAAGATTGAGAAATACATATACCCCTACCTCTCCTCTACCTCCAACACAGACTACGACGCCCCCGACCCCGTGCCGCAGAGCCCGTCTAGTGCGGCTGGAGGCGGACCGGGCGGAAATCCGGACTTGTACACCACCGTGCTTACTGTCTCGGCGAGCGTGGCGAACACCGGTCCGCTTGACGGCTCAACAGTAGTACAACTATACATCTCGTTTCCGCAGGGGTACAAGGATTCTGAGACTGGCGAGAGCGTGGACTTCCCCGTGCGCGTGCTCCGAGGGTTCGAGAAGATTCACCTCAAAGCCGGCGGCCAGGAACACGGTGATGGTGGGGACAGAGAGTTGGTGGAATTCAATGTGACACGACGCGATCTGTCGTACTGGGATGTGAGGAGGCAGAACTGGGTTATGCCTACCGAGGGCGAGTTTGGGATTAGTGTCGGATTCTCGAGTAGAGATCTGCCGCTCAAAGGGACGTGGTAGACGTGGAGTTGATATGTGTTGCGTGCATGGCGTCTGGCGATGGGTAATGATCGGATTCTAGAGCTTTGTGTTTGATCGGCTTTGGCGTTCCTTTTCCTTTCTTGTCACATATCACTGTCGTAGGTATCTTTGTCTGTCTTGGCACTTTCTCGCATCTGTGCACACATCACATTCGCCTGGTGAACTGTTGTTGTGGTCTATTCTTCATTCTTGCGAAACGCTGATTTTGGTATCGACACACCACTGCTTCATCCGTCCTTCTACTCTCTTCACGCACCAACCTGGTCCAAGATGCCCTGGAGGTTAATGCTCTTCGGGCGCTCAATAGGCAGACCCAGCGCCCTATCCCAGATGAGTTGCGCAAGCGGCCCAAGACCACGACTCACACCAAACGTCGCCGTGTAGTACAGCGTCTCCTTGAACCCGTAGTGGTGGAACAGCACACCAGAGGACGAGTCGACGTTGGGGAATGGGTTCTTCGTCTTGCCGTGCTCCGTCAGAACGCCGGGGGCTACTTCGCTGTTCTTCTTCACCAGCTGGTACACCGGGTCTGCTGCGACGTCGGGGCGCGCGTCGGCGAAGTCCATCAGTGCCTGGAAACGTGGGTCTGGCTTGCGGAGCACCGCGTGGCCGTACCCAGGGATCACGCGGCCAGACTTCAGTACGCTCCAGAGGTACTTGTTGACGTCGCTCTCGGTGAAGTTCTCGCCGACGGACTTCTGCATGTCCAGGATGAAGCGCAGCACTTCCTGCGCTGCGAGCCCGTGCAGAGGCCCCGCGAGACCCTGCAGCCCTGCGCTGTAGCTCAGGAAGGGGTCGCTGAGCGCAGACCCGACGAGGTGCGTGGCGTGCGCGGACACGTTGCCGCCCTCGTGGTCGCCGTGCAGGGCAAGGTACAGGCGCAACAGGTCCTGGAAGCCTTCGTTCTCTTTGCCCGGCTTGCCCAGCATTGCGGCGAAGTTGTACGACCAGTCCTGCTCGAGGTCGACTTCGTTGGGCAGCGCGCCGCCGCCGCGGTACGCGTTCTGGTAGATCTTGGCTGCGATGGTGGGCAGTTTGGCGAGCAGGCTGATGGAGTCGTCGAAGGTAGGCTCCCAGTAGTCGGCCTTGTTGATGCCCTTCTCGTAGGCCTTGGCGAACTTGGATTCGTAGTTGAGTGCAGAGACAGCGCAGGCGAACTGCGTCATGGGGTGCAGGTCTTTGGGGAAGTCGTCGAGCATCTTGGAGACGAAGGCGGGGATCTGCGCTTTCTCTGCCAGCTCGCGGGAGAGGGCGCGTGTCTGAGAGACCGAAGGGACTTCGCCTGTGAGCAGCAGCCAGAACATGGCTTCGGGGAGCATCTCGGTGCCGGATGTGCCCTTGGGAAGCTCCTTTTGGCAGTCCTTGATGGTCTTGCCGTGGAAGCGGATGCCCTCGTTGGCGTCGAGAACCGAGCCTTCCCAGACCATGGCCTTCAGGCCTCTGTGATTGTATCAGTTGGTGTTGCAGATGGCATCTTGACTGTACATACCGCATGCCACCCAATGCATTCTCGACCTTGACTTCGCCGAGTTTCTTATCCGCCTGAGCCTTGACCTTCTTCAGGAGCTCGCGCTTTGCAGGAAGGACCCTCTCGAAAGTCTCCTTCAGTGTTGGCTCAGAGGACGAAGAATAGCTGCATGATTGCACTGCCGAGCAGGTTAGCGCGTCGATGGTTCATCCGAAGTAGTCAATTGCATACCAGAAGCAAAAGGACGGGTCGCTGAGGGCTATAGTGACTTTTGTTAGCAAAAATTTGTATAAAATTGGTTGTAACGGCTCACCTTAGCGGCTCGCAGCGCTCTCGCAGCAGTTCGTGCGCTCAGGGCCATAGCTCGGAGTTTGTGAGGGGAAAGCTGGGGTAACTTTGCGGGGAACTGAGCAGCTGTCTTGCTCCAACGAACAGCAAGATCAGAAATCGTCGTCTATCGTGAGTGCAGAAACAATGCAGGAACGCAACGCGAAAGAATGAGCAAACGGCAACGCTCGGCTACTCCAAATTCCAGGATGCAGCATCGTCCGGTGATGCGTGCGACGTCAATGTACCGAGGGGTCGCATGCGGCTTACTGGCGGAGGCTACCTCGGCTTAACGTTCTCGGTTTGGAGGATGAGCTTCCCAAGAAATGCAGTGATGAGGCTCTGCACGCTATAGAGCTCCAGAGAACGTCTGTTCCGCGCACGGAAAGCTCGACTAGGCATAACAGCAGAACGCGCGCTGGTGGTAAATCTCGACACCCTGCAGCCGAGTCAGAGGGCGATATCTCCGCCATTGCCGCAGCCGCTGTTGCTTACCACACCCACCACAAAAGTTTCTGCG
Source organism: Didymella pomorum (assembly GCA_022225945.1). NCBI lineage: Eukaryota > Fungi > Ascomycota > Dothideomycetes > Pleosporales > Didymellaceae > Didymella > Didymella pomorum. The sequence goes on along the minus strand of JAKJXN010000021.1, from coordinate 339,270 downwards.
ACTGAAGAGCGACCTCTGCTGGCTGGAGCGTCCTCTCCTCCACCTCAATCGCAATGCTGCGCACAGTATCTCGCTCCGTCGCGCGCCAGAGCCGAACGCTGAGACCCTCACACCGAGCACCGCAGCTCCTCCGCCCACTCTCCACCACCGCGTGTCGCATGTCGAGCTCGACGCTCAAGCCGGTCGATCCTCCCGTATCGACAGCGCTGCCTGGCGACTCGTTCCAACTGCTTCCGGAAGCTTCGAAGGCCGGGTCAGCTGAGGATGCGCTCTTCGATGAGCAGGTGCAGGCCGTGAGGGACTGGTGGGCGTCGCCACGCTACAAGGGCATCAAGCGCCCATACTCGGCGGAGGATGTCGTGAGCAAGCGTGGAGCGCTGCAGCAGTCGTATCCCAGCTCGCTGATGGCGCGCAAGCTGTTCAACCTGCTGGAGGAGCGCGCAGCAAAGGGCGAGCCAGTACATACCAGTGCGTATAGTCCGGTCGATCATAGAATACAGCAGCTGATTCTTCAATCATAGTGGGCGCTATTGACCCCGTGCAAATGTCCCAGCAAGCTGCCAACCAGGAAGTCCTCTACGTCTCCGGCTGGGCGTGTTCCTCTGTCCTGACTACCACAAACGAGGTCTCTGCCGACTTTGGCGACTACCCCTACAATACCGTACCGAACCAGGTGCAGCGTCTCTTCAAGGCGCAGCAGCTTCACGATCGTAAGAACTGGGACAACAGGCGCAAGATGAGCCCGGAGCAGCGGGCAAAGACACCATACCTCGACTACATGCGACCTATCATTGCTGATGGTGACACTGGGTGAGCGGATCCCGAGATACATTTATATTCAGTGCTGACATGTGAACAGCCATGGAGGTCTTTCGGCCGTCATCAAGCTGGCCAAGCTCTTTGCCGAGAACGGTGCCGCTGGTGTGCACTTCGAGGATCAGCTTCACGGCGGCAAGAAGTGCGGACATCTGGCAGGCAAGGTCCTCGTGCCTGTCGGCGACCACATCAATCGCCTTGTAGCTGCACGATTCCAATGGGACACCATGGGCTGCGAGAACCTAGTCATCGCCCGCACTGACTCCGAGAGCGGCAAGTTGCTCTCCAGCGCCGTTGACGTCCGTGATCACGAGTTCATCAAGGGCGTCACAGAAGAGACAGAGCCTCTGGCAGAAACCCTGCAGAACATGGAGGCAGCCGGTGCGCCGGGTAAGGAGATCGACGCCTTCGAGGCTGCATGGGTCAAGAAGCACAAGCTCGTCACTTACGACGAAGCCGTCGTACAACACCTCGAGAAAGAGGGCGCATCGCAATCTACCATCGACGCATACCTCAACGAGACCAAGCAAAATCCGAACCTGTCCCTCCTCAAGCGCCGCGAGCTATCAGCGAAACACACCAAGAGCCCTGTCTACTTCAACTGGGACATCCCACGCACACGTGAGGGCTTCTATCACTACAAGGCCGGCATGGCTGCTGCGACGAAGCGCGGCAAAGAGTTCGCGCCGTACGCTGATCTATTATGGGTTGAGACGGGCGACCCAAGCGTCGAGAAGGCTGCTGGTTTCGCCGGCGAAATCAGGCAACAATTCCCCGGCAAGAAATTCGTCTACAACCTGTCGCCCAGCTTCAACTGGATGGGCCAAGGGTTCAGCGAAGAAGCCCTGAAGAGCTTTGTCTGGGATCTGGCCAAGCACGGGTAAGTCGCACTTTCCATTCCATCTCCAAGGAAGGCACTAATAAGACACCAGCTTTGTTTTCCAGCTCATCTCTCTTGCCGGTATTCACTCAACAGCAACAATCACCTGCGAGCTCTCGCGCGCTTTCAAGGACGAGGGTATGCTTGCATATGTCAAGCTTGTGCAGTCCCGCGAGAAAGAGCTCGGATGCGACGTTCTGACGCATCAGAAGTGGAGCGGTGCTAGCTACATCGATGGCATCCTTGGTCACATCCAGAGTGGTAGCTCAGGCAGCAAGAGCATGGGAGAGGGAAACACCGAGACAGGTATGTCCCATGCTTGCAGAGACCGCCTTTGTACACGCTAACTCGACCCAGGCTTCTGAGTATAGATCGAGCAATACATACAAGCGTTCAATTCAGCGCAAACTACACACACCCAGTACTCGCTCTGGCTACCGTGCGCCTGCGCCTAACCACTGACTGCAACCATTGGTTGGACTGCATACAATTCGCTAAAAGAAGCCAGAAACGATCTAGCGAGCTGCTCCTCATGCATCTGCCCACGCTGTCAGCATGCCGTTACCTTTTGTGCCCCAGCCTTGGGACCCGTTTCGCAATCTCGACCCCGACACCAGCACTACGGCCACGATGGCCAACCTACCACCGTTTGAATACCCGGCGCTCTTAGCAAGCCAAATTCGCATCCTTGCTCCTGATCCAGCAAACACGTCTGGCTTATCCTGGGTGCTGAGAACGGTCAGCGTCGATGACCCGGATCTCCGTTTTACCGCACTGTCATACGCGTGGGCATGCCACACCCATCCTGACACTTTCCCAATATTGTGCAATGGACGCCAGCTTTACGTGCATCACAATCTCTTTACTGCACTGCCCTACATCGCTCGACGATACATGAGTCAAAAAGCATTGGCTACACCTTACTGGATCGATGCGATATGTATTAATCAAACGGATGACGAAGAGAAAACCTCACAAATCCGACTGATGAACAGGATCTATGGAGAGGCCGACAGAGTGCTTGCATGGCTTGGCTTGACGTTCACACCGGAATCCCAAGCATTCATACCACGAGCAATCGAGTTGCTACCTTTGCTAATCAGGGAATTCGCACGCTCCCGCCAACCTAATTCTGGTATGAAGCTCACTCCTAACTTCAAAGTTGACCGTCAACTCGGATATCTCGGTCGCGAAGGGTGGGAGGCCATTATACACCTCATACGCAACTCCTACTTCCGAAGGGTCTGGATGGTGCAAGAAATTGCGCTGGCTAAAGAGATCACCTTCCTTTGCGGAGACTATGAGATCGAATCGCATTTGATGGAAAAAGCAGTCTTTGACAGTTGGCATATCACCCGGTGGACTCTGATTGACCTGACGAACGGAATGCCGATGCGGGTTACAGTAGAGTACCACGATGACAGCACTGTGTTCTTTGTCAGGGACATGATCAACTATGACGGACATGAAGGAAATGGACACAAAACGATACGCATCGCCAATCTTCTAGACGAGCAAGCCTGCTCTGCACCTCAAGACCGAGTGCTGGGCATTCTAGGCATGGTCGAGGAAGAGTTCGGAAATGCCAGCGAAGATTTACACACGTACTCTTCGATTGCAGATCTATATACACGTTTCAGTACGATGTTGTTCGAGGCGTCAGGCCTGACGGACGTGCACTGGTGGTACTACATGAGCATGGCATTCAGGAAGAACAGAATCGAAGGCTTGCCGTCGTGGGTGCCCGACCTCCACCACAACCGCACAGAAGATAAGCGCCATGTTTTCGACAGCATGATGTTCATGCGCGGATCCAGCGATCCCCCTTGGAAAGCCAGCAGCAAACCCCGCAAAGCTGCTCACGGCCCCCGATCCGGCGAGATCGTACTGCGAGGGAAGCTGGTGGATCACGTCACGCACGTCTACCCGGAGGTACCTTACAGCTTTCCCGACCGCACGGATCCTCCTGGTACAACTGGCATGAAGTGGCTATCCGCCGTGACCGCAGTCATCCAATGGGAACGCTCACTCTCAGTCGCCGTGCTACAGCCCGGCACCCTCTCACCTACTGACCACCGTCCAGCTCATCCACCCCTTTCAGCAGACGTATACTGGCGCGCCCTCCTCGCCGATCTCACAGCAGACTTAAATACCGGTACCCAGCTGACGCACGACACATGGCGCGAATTCCAAGAACAAGGCCAGCGCTTCCTCGCTGTCGTCCCGAAGCTCAAGAGCCTCAAAAGGTACGTTGACAGGCCGTCCTCACATGTGAATATCCCTGACAGCATCTAGCGAAACAGGTATAGATCCCTGGGATCTCCCCAGCTGGACCGACAGCGAAGAAGAGCGGGAGACGATGAGGTGTTTCCGCGACTCCAAACACCCTGTGGCTGTGTTCATGGTTAAACTGAGTTTCACCCTGGACCATCAGATGGTTGGGACAAGGGAGGGGCGCTTTGGGTTCACGTGCACAGGTGCGCGGCTGGGCGATGTGGTGTGCGTTTTTAACAACTCTGTAAGTCCTTTTGTGATTAGGAAAGTGGACGAGATGGATGATCGGACGAGGTGGAGATTCGTGGGCGATGCGTATGTCGATGGATTGATGTATGGGGAGGCTGATGCGCTGGCGGTTGAAGAAGAGAATGTTTTGCTGATGTGATCGTTGATGTCATTGTATTTAATTTGAGGCGCGGACTGGCCTCGACTGACAGATTTGACGTGCGCATGGACGCGGAAACTAATAGACCAGATATCGGTACCTACAATAGTAATGTGACGTCTCGATTCTCGGAACTGGCAGATATGTGGTCAGGCGCAAGACACTTTTATGGACTCTGCTGGCCCCAACGCCAGACACGGCGTCAACCCAACTTGATTTTCGACAGACATGAACACGAAGCGTGACAAGGGAAAGCTCCAAGAAGCGGCAGTCGATCGCCCTATATACCTCTCAGACCACGACGAACAACGCATCAGTTCAGAAGATTGGCGCTTTTAGAGGCACGCATCTATGTTGAAAGCTCTCTCGCGTGGCAGACATAAGTTGTAGGTTCTCAGATCTTCGCGGAAAAGAGCAAGATAATCTTGTAGAGTGCTGTTGTCTCAAGAAGTGGGCATGAGATGACATATTCGAACTTTTGGTGCCGGGAAACACAAAAGCTTCCAGAAAGGCAACAGCATGGAGCCGTTCCCAGAGCTCTTCAGATAAGCTACAGTGCAGATGATATTCGAGTCTCAAGAGACGGGCTCTTCGAATTACCAGAGGAAATGCTGTCGAGTGCTCAAGGTCTGGATATAGACCCCCCGCAAGACAGGCCGTGGGCCTGGTATGGCTACAGTAGTCCAAGGCGGTTTATGTCAAAACGAACCATTCGTTGTCTGAGTCTGATCCGGTTTGCCAGAACTCGTCTTCGTCGAAATCATCCACAAAGCCGGTGCTCACGAATGTGAATCCTTCAGCACAAGGTCGAAGTATACATATTCCTCCCATGCCACGCAAAGAGACCATTAAGTCCCCTGGGCATACACTGTAGCCGCCGATACCGAGGAATCCCAATGAGGTCGTACGAAAGACTAGCCGCCAAGGGAAAGGATGCAGGTACATGACGGTTTGAGCCATGGGTTTGCTGAGATAGACGCCATCGCCGAAAGGAATCCATGTCGAAAGGTCGTCATACTCGTCACCTCGTCCGAGATATGAGCGGTATAAATCGTCTGGGGCCCGAGCACAGAAGGCTAGTGCAGCAAAATTCTCGGCAAGGGCACCTGGAAGGCCGTGATGCTCTTCCATAGGTCCAATGGCGCTTTTTCGGCCAGCGATAAATAGGTCAGCAAGATGCCTGGCTGCGATGGCTTCGACCTCAAGCATCGTTCTCTGATCAGTCTCGTGGATGCGTTGTCGGGCGATTTCGATCCAAGAGGGGATAGCTTCCAAGAGGCTGCTGACTCTTTGGCCGCCAGCTTCGGTCGCATTACAGAGAAGTGTCTGCGAAGAATCGAATGCCCATGGTTCGCTGACTGCTGCAATCTGATCGAGTCGCCGTCCGAGAACAACCAGCTGTCTCGTATCTGGTAGATATGTCCACTCGCACGATGTTGGTCCAGTCATCTTAGAATGACCAAACGGCTTGTTCGACTTTGGGAAACTTTCCGGGCCCCATTTCAGGAATGATCCCGAGAAGTTGACTACCCACGAAGGTAGATCGAACTCTCCTGCTGCGGCTCCTTCGACGTAGCCAAGCACTCCAAGATTCCCCGACTGGCACAGGCACGCTACCATTGCGCCTGTGTAGACCTCTGCAACTTTCTTCGTGTGATCCGGAGCTGGGAGATCCAAACCAAGTCTCTTCGCACAGGCATACATCCCGAAGATCTTATCCTCAGGTCGGCTGGCTTCCAGAGTCAATTGGCTAGTCACGAAGTCCAGAATCGAGACAGTAGCATTTCCGCGATGACTGCGTTGTTGAATGAGGTGGCGAACGCCCTGGTGGTGTCCGAGAAAGGTTTTGTAGTAGTTCAGTCCCGGTCGCATCCTTGAGAATGGCACACGTGTGAAGTCCGCAACTGCCACTATCTGGTCCATATCAAGTGCATGATCACCGCAATAGAAGATTGCCTTTTGTGACAGTACCACTTCTTGGAACACCCATACCCTGCGAAACCAAGGCAGACGAAACATCCCATGCAGCTTTCCGTATGGGAACTCTGGGGTCAAAGCTACATTCGTCCGTAAGTTAGTGCGCTATAGAACTTGTCATAGGGAATTGAACACTTACTTGTGACATCATCTGCGATATAATCGTAATGGTCAGCCGCCGTTCTATCTGTTGACCCGTTCAATTTCGCCATCATCGCCGGCACAAGTGCGGCAAACAAATCTTTCACCGCTTGTACGGCTATGTCGCTTTTCTCGTCTCCAAGGCCGAGAAACACGTTGACTTGACCAGCTTTGCTGTATATTTCACCCATCATGGCGACCTGTCCATCCCTCTCACGTAGTGCTTGAAGATCGCCTTTTGATGATTAGTATGAACCAGGCTAGTTGTTTCCAATAAACGTACTCGCCTGGTTGATGCAGATAGAGTCTACCCAGATCGGCATTTCCTTCCTATCTTTCAACATACATCGAAGTGCATCCGCACAGTTCCCCGTTATACCGAGCTCTCGGCCATCAATAGTGATTGTGTCGCAGAGTGATGAATCGCCCCATGTATACGACAAAGCATAGTAGTCAAAGGGCCGGTCGAGCGAGATCTCCACAATGCTACCACATAGCGCAAAAGATCTCCAATCTGACGGGGGTGATTTCCTGTCTCGTCGGGACCGCTTCAAGCGTAGGATCCTGATGTGACGAGGATTCGCAAGCGCCTCGTAGATGAAATGCTTGCGGGAATCTTCGGGGACAGCTTGACGGGTGGGTAGCCTTGATGCTGGCTCCTGCACTGTCGGAGAAGACTCGGACTGGCCCATCCTCTCTGTATCTGATGCCCAGGGTACGTTCGTTGTGCTCAGTTAGAGGGACGCCATCCAAATGCTTCAGGCGTTACTCAAGCCTCGCAGAATGATGGGATGAGCCATAGATATTGACGACTCGGACATTCGGAGGAATTAAAGAGCTCGTTTCGCATGAGTCGTGTGTCAGTTGTTGGTTGCTCATCCTTATAAGACTTCGGGTGGCTTTGTGGCGGAGCTTTCGGTGCAACGATGACGGGCGTCAGGCAGCAAGCTAAAAAGAGCCTTGTCCTCGAGAATTGCTGGCAGATGCGCACTAGTTTTGGCCGTTTTGTGAACGAGTGCTGTCTAGCTGAAGCCAAAGTCGCGCAAAGTATGTTGTTCGGTGGGTCTGAACAGGAACATCTGACCTTGTTTCTGCATCTGTCAGCGAGCGGGAACGCAGGCGTTCTTGCTCTTTTCGTACCTCGTTGGGCTTGGCTGAAAAGAGCACAGGTTACACAGCCCCCCCGGTGTGTGGACAACGTTCACACAATTACGAAAGGGCGAAGGCTCATCGTGACGAAAAAGATCAACGCCTATTTCTCAACGGCGTCACTTGACATTTTTTATATCTAGTTCTTCACGTACAAATCAACATACTCGTCGACATCCATGTTGTCAATAGTCTTAGCGTCCTGCGCCAGGGCGACGAGCTTGTCAACGTGCTCAGCAGGGTAGTGAGGGCCAAGATGCCTCTTGTACTTGGCCAGAATCTCAGGCTTAGCCTCCTCGCGACGGAGACGGTGGCCAAGGGGAGCCTCAACAACCTCCTCGTCCAGGACTGTCCCATCCTTGAGTGTGACGGTAAGCGCGTTGGAGATGGTGCGCTTCTCGGGGTCGTGGTAGTCCTTGGTGAACTGCGGGTCCTCTACACAGCTGATCTTCTGGCGCAGGGACTCAACGAGGGCAGACTGAGCGGCCTCGCTCTCGTCGGGGTAGTCGGTGGCCTCGAGGCGGTTGAAGACGAACATGGTTGAGACCATGTACTGGACGCAGTGGTCACGGTCGGCGAAGTTCTCCATGGGCTTGAATTGCTTGTCGATGATGCGGATGCAGGCCTCGTGGGTGCGGTTGACGACGTGCTCGATGTCCTCGGCGGACTTGCCCATGGCCTTGAGCTTCTTGTTCAGGCGCTGAGCAGCCTCGACGGCGGTCTGGGAGTGAAACTCGGCTTCGAAACGTTAGGTAACAACATCTCGACTGAGTGTGATCATATGCTTACCAGGATAAGAAACCTTGAAGAGAACGTTCTCCATAACATAGCTGCCGTACGGGCGCTGGAACTGGAAGGGCTTGCCGCCAAAGTTGACATCGTAAAAGCCCCATGTAGGAGCAGACAGAACGGTGGGAAGACCCTGCTCACCCTTCATCACCTTCAAGACAAGGTTGACGGCGGTCTGGCAAGCATCACCGGCAGCCCAGGACTTGCGGGACATGGTGTTGGGGCTGTGCCTGTATGTGCGCATAGACTGGCCATCAACAAAGGCCTGCGAGACAGCATCACGAGTCTGAGCCTCGCTGAGGCCCATCATCTTGGAGACAACGGCGGTCGAGGCAAGCTTGACAAGGATAACGTGGTCGAGGCCGACCTTGTTGAACGAGTTCTCGAGAGCCATGCAACCCTGGACCTCGTGTGCCCTGATCATGGCCTCCAAAACATCGCGGACCTTGAAGATCTTGCCGTTGCCGAGGTTTCCACCGTTCTTGTTTGTGCGGTTGATCCAGTCGGCGGTCGCGAGAATGGCGCCCAGGTTGTCCGAGGGGTGACCCCACTCAGCAGCAAGCCAGCAGTCGTTGAAGTCCAACCAGCGGATCATAGCACCAATGTTGAAGGCACCGTTGATAGGGTCAAGCTGGTAGTTTGTGCCAGGAACCTTTGTGCCGTTGGGCACAACAGTGCCCTCGACAGTGGGACCAAGAATCTTCCTGCATTGCTCGAATTGCAGACCCTCGAGACCGCAGCCAAGTGTGTCAACGAAGACCCATCGTGCTGTGTCAAACTGACGTTCAAATTAGCTCAGTCTTCAATTGAGCAGCGCCTTGGTCCTACCGCGAGCTCGGAGTCGATCTTGACGTTGTGGATGTAATTGGCGATGTCCTTGATCTCAGGGTCGTATTCGCGCTTGCCGCTGACAGGCGGTGCGGCGCTCTTGAGAGAAGTCATTGTTGAGAAAGAGCTTGCAACAACTGCGCGGGGAGCAATTGAAGCTGTGGGGGCAGCGCGGAGAGCAATTGGCCTGACAGCTCGGCTGAAGACTGTGGATCGTTGGCGAAGCGTGCGAGAAGCGCTGCACAGATTGCGACTGAAGGCCGACATGGTCAGTTTGGCTCTCGAGCTCAATGACCACAGTGCAGCTTGAGAAGGGAATGTCGTACTAGGCGTAGTTTGAAGAGCTTCGGTCTCTGAGGAAATAAAGCAAAGGAATGACGCTCGGCTCACAGAGTCCGGGAGGAGGGAGTACCTCTAGCCGAGGCTGCAGCTATGCACCCAAACAGCGTGTCAGCGGCGCCGATGCGTGCCGCACATATTGTTGGCACTAGATGAGGCTCAAGAAGTTGTGCATTCTTGCCTGTTGGTCACCTGCAATGCACTTTCCACAGCGACTGGTTCCTGCTATCCTTAAACGACGGCATTGAGGCTCTCCTGCCAGCAACTCGTACCCCGCCTTAACCCGCACTCCGCGAATGCACAGACGTCTTGGGTTTGGCAAGGCCGAGCCTCACGGTCCCCATTGCTATCTGACGATCTGATAGCAGTCTGGCCGAGATCAGCCGGTCGCCCGTAAGTGCATGTTGGACTGTGTTCGCAACGAGAAGTCGTGTCTGACCATTGGGTATCTTGTAATCTACTTGATGTCTACAACGTCTTTTTGTTGGGTCCTACAGTCCCTCTCAGCTTTCCAAGCTTGAAGACATAGGTAAAGTACCAGTCGAAGATCTTAGTGGGCATCCATTTCCAGCCAAACCAGACAATCCAGCTCATCTTGCCCTCCCAGATCTCTCTCTGTCGGCCGAACCAGCCATCTCCGCGAAGCACCTGCCTCACGCAGCTCCTTGCGTACTGCTTAGTGTCCATGCCCAGCTGCTGGCTGTGTGTTAACCTGCTCTCGTACTCCAGCGCAAGCGGCTGCATGTAGGAGCCTGGCGGTAGCTCGCGGTGTGTTCGTGCAATGTTCGACTTCACACCACCTGTAATCACGTTGACGACACGTACACCCAGAGGTGCAAGCTCAACGCGAAGGGTATTCGTGTACGCGTGTAGAGCCGCCTTCGACGCATTGTACGGCGCGCCCCAGATGTAGGGCAGGATGCCTGCAACTGATCCTGTTTGAACGATGGTGCCTTTGGCCTCAATAAGGAGCGGCGTGAATTCCCTGCACATGTGCATTACAGCGAAGACATTCGCCTCAAAGAGCTCGTGCAGCTCTTCAGTATCGTAGTCGAGCGCTGGTACAACATAGTTTCGCCCAGCATTGTTGTAGAGGATATCGAGCTTGCCGTTCGTGATTCCGGTGACACGCTTGCGGAGTTCTCGAATAGAGTCAATGCTCGTGAGCTCGAGAGGAAGGAAGGTGATGTTTTCGTGCGGCGAGGAGTACTTGGAAGGGTCGCGGACGGTGCCCAGCACCTGGAAGCCCTTCTCAGCAAATTCCAGCGCGAGGAAGTGGCTGTCGCATGTCAGTCGCGGAGACGCATCGCGGGTAGTCAACATACCCAATGCCTCCTGGCGTGCATCCTGTAATCAGCACGAACTTCTGTCCCTGTTGCTGAGCCATTTCGATTACTCTGACTTTGTGGAGCCGTTGTCCGGCAGTTCAGTCGCAGCAACACTTTCATCGCGTCGATGAGCAACCGAGGCATGGCCATAGCTCCTGCCCCACTTTAGTTCCATACTGACGTTTGACCTTCTCGAGCCTATTGTACCTGCTTCCGGACAGGTTTGCCGACGATCCGATGGAAGTCTCCAAAGTCTCTAGAGCTACGGAGCTCTTTCTCCAGTTGACGTGTGTTCTCCTCTCACCTCCTGATCTAGTGTGCAATTCTGCACCTTGAGAGCCTCTCGCCCCCATCGCTATCAGAGCAGAACCTATCCAACACCGAAGCAGCAGGCTATCACAATGCCTCCAGCAATATGGCTACAGGAGAATATTCCGGTGCTGCTGCGCCCTTCACTGCTGCTCGTGACTGCAGTCTATCGTACGTCCATAACATCTGTAGCCATCGTTCGAGTCTGACACTTCGCAGACTTCTTCATGACCATACTTGAAGTCATCTTTGTCGAACGCAGACCTCTATCGCTCTTCAACATCACCAAGCTACGCTACAAGTCATTCGCCCGACTCTGGACAAAGAATGGAGAGGCGATGTCTATCGAGATGCCAGGTCCCCTGACAGAGCTTCTGTCTGAATGTGAAGGAGTTGTCCTCGATATCGGCCCTGGATCTGGCGAGATACTATCTCGTTTCGATGCAACCCGTATCAAGGTAATGTACGGCGCAGAGCCTGCAGAGGACCTCCACGCAGGGCTGTTGAGGAACGCCGAAAAGCACGGATTTGGAGACAAGTACCATGCCCTCCTGTGCGGCGGTGAGCCTGAGAGCCTCATTCCAGCACTCCACAAGAGTGGCATCTTGGAGGTCAGTGGCAGGGCTGGTCTTGCTTCAGATGGTGTCTTCGATGAGATATGTTGTGTGCGGGTGCTGTGCGGTGTACCTCACGCGCAGGAGACGATCAACGGTCTTTACCACCTGCTCAAGCCCGGCGGTCGCATGATAATTTGCGAGCACGTCGTAAACCCCTGGAGAACCGAAGGCCGGATGCTTGCGCGACTTATGCAGTTCGTCTATACGCTGCTCGGCTGGCCATTCTTCATGGGCGGGTGCGAGCTACAGAGGCATACGCCAGATTTCCTCAGAAACGCCGGCGAGTGGGACAAATTCGATCTGAAGTACTACGGGCCGAAGGATGCGATTCCGTTTGTCGTAGGCGAGCTGGTGAAGAAAGGTGGGAAGTCTTACGCCGAGGTGGTCAAAGAATAGGCCAGTTCTAAACAGTATTCATGTTGGAGTGTAACTTGACCAGAGCTTGATAATTGATGACTGTTGTGCCCATTCGAATTAAAGAGCATCCATCTGACATCCACTTAGGCATTCCTGGATGTACTTCAGAAGGGCGTGACTAGCGCCGTACTCCTTACCGCGCCGCAGATAAGCGAACCCTTCCAAAACATGAACACCATACCACATCTCAACTGACTATAAAGTACAACTTCATTGTCTTTGGTCGAGCGACAAGCATTGCTCGGTGCTCGATTTGAAATCCTGACGCAAAGAAACTTGCGCCCTTCACAACTCGGCGAATGAACAAGTCATCATGGCAGTACCCTCGAATACATGCCGATTGCTAAGCAGACCGTAAGCTAGGATGTGACTTAAATAGTAACGAGACGCTGAACATCTCCAGAATTATGAGGTGTCAGCCCATGACAAGACTGGTACCGCCTTCAAGGCTGATCTCCACTTCCGCATCCATCACATCAACAGCAAAAGGGCAGTGCGACTCCATCGATAGGATCAAAGAGTCCGAAGAGGAAGAGGTCACACACCCAGACTTTGTACCCGTAAAACCCATCATCACGACCAAAAGCCCAAACCCAACTTGGACCTACGGAATCGGCATCACTCCATCTGTCTCCACAGGCGCAGCAGAGCACGTCGAAGTTGACCCCTACGCCCCCGACCGTTCCATGAACAGCAACTACAAACTTCTAATATCCGGCATCGCTCCACGGCCCATTGGGCTGCTATCTACTGTAAGCAAAGGCGGGAAGAAGAATCTAGCGCCATTCAGCTATTTCCAGGTGGTCGACCATGACCCACCGCTGTTCATCGTCGGTTTCTCAGCGAGCTCGGGACTTGCCAAGGATACATTTAAAAACCTGGTCGACACGAGCGAGTGCGTCATCAACACTGTGAGCGAGGATATGGTCGAGGCCGTGGTTGCTACTAGCATCGATGCGCCAGAGGGAGTGTCGGAGTGGGACATTTCGGGGCTGACGCAAGCGCCGAGCTCTACTGTTCAGCCGCCGAGGGTCGAAGAGAGTATTTTTAGTATCGAGGGCGAGCTGGTGGATGTTAAGGAGTTGGGGGTTCCGGAGCAAGGAAGAAGTGTTGCGGCTACTGCGCTGATCAGGGCGAGACGCTTCTGGGTGAGAGGGGATGCGACGAATGACGAGGTCAGTCACATTGATATTGAGAAGTTGAGGCCTGTTGCGCAGTTGGGTGGGATGGCGTATGCAAGAGTTAGTGAGGTGTTTGATGTGACCAGGAGGAAGTGGAAGGATGAGATCGGGGGCAGCGATTTTCTGCAACAGCTACAGGCGGAGCAAGCAAAAGGCAGGGAGCGCGACGATGTAAATGGTAAGATAGAGGAGACGCAGGAGCTCAGGGCGGGAGGTAGCCGCGTCTGATATCCCATATCTCGAAGCCTTATTCTTTCCATTTGTAAAGGGACAGTGTCGTCATATTTGGGACTTCCACGGTGGTTACTCATGCATGACAGGAAAGTCGATCCGTTTTGGGACGCCTAAAGCGTTCTTCTAATTGGCTGCAGAAGATGTGTTCTTGTTAAGGGGTCGGGTCCTGAGCTATCAGGCGCTTGGAATCGGCTGGCAGTTCCTGTTATACACGAAGTCCTACGGTATGCTCAAAGTCATTGGTAGCGAGGTGAGTCAAACACACGAGGCACTCCCCAATTTCTCGACTTCCGTATCATTTCCACTGACACGAACACTCATAAAGGAATACCAAACCTGCCTCGTATCCTCCCTTCATCTTGACAGTATGAGCTACAACATTGGACTGGCCAAGAGCACTCGTAAACAACGGGCATCGTATAGCAAGCCACCAAGGTGGCTCCTGTCCGACATCCCTCTATAAGTCTGGAAACGTGACCATAAGTTCCTGTACCGTTACCTCCTAGGATACAAGGCTGCGCCCAGCAACCATCCGTACCTGCCTCCCGCGAACACACGACCCAAAGTTGCGTTGATACCACGTCTAACGTCGAAGATCCTTCTGGAGATAATCTCCCACCTGAGCGTTGCAGACAAGACCTCGCCAGAAGCCTTCAGAGAATCTTGGACGGCGCTTCATACGCTGCTCAAGATCACGGTTGCTGGCCTGCCGCAACTTAGAAATGTGTTCGCTTGCATCTACTGCTCCAAGCTTCTGCATCTCTCCAAGTTCGGCCTAACGCCACCCCAGATAATGAGGAAGCTGAAGGGGAGATCTTTTCATGTTCCGCCATACTGCGCGGAATATGGCTTCAACAAACCTCCTCGCGACCCATGCGGGAACAATCCTGTCGGCTACCAGCGAGGAAGTGAAGCCATCGTTGACGGCGTTAGGTGGGTGAAGTGTCGTGACTGTGAGGAGGTGAAGAAAGGCGACAAAGTGGTGAAGAAACGTCAGAAGGCATGGAGCGTGTGTCGGGCTGTTTTCGAGAAGAAGGGGTGGCGAGGCAGTTGAAGCTATTACCAGACGCCATGCGAGTCTCATACGTGGTCGCAAAGCACGCTTAGTTAAGATCTTTCGGAGATCTCAGATGTCTTCGAAGAGTCCTGACGTCTAGTAGTGAAGCCTCAAGATGGGAGGTTTCTGGGGTTCAACTATTGTGCACTACCTGGATTCTGAACGAATGGCCCTGCGTTCTGTCTTTGCTTTTTGAGCTGCAAGTCTGGTATCACACGTGTCTTTGCTTACATTTGGGTTACTAGAAAAAGGTACGCACGTCATTCAGACCCACTTGCCAAGCTTGTTGCCCGGTACTACTTCCAAACAATCATTACCACGCTTCCGACCAAAGTACGTCGGTTTGACGTATCTTTCGAGTTGCAACATTTCTACGCCTCACGAATCGTGCGATGACGCATCTCGTTTCCCTCCCAACAGAGCTGTTGTGCGAGATCATTCGACATCTCCTTCCGCAGCCGGCGGAGACACTCGTATGTCCTCCCCCTGACCCCTACTATTACAGCGAAGCACGCTTGGACCTCCCCGCTTATCTGCAATGGACGGTCTCTCCGCGTCTGGCACAGCAATCGCTTTATGCACTCGCAAGGACATGCCGCACCCTGGGACCTCTTGCTCTGGAAGCTCTCAAGCACAATTGGGCAGCTGTACTAAAGCTACCATTGATCAGACGCCTACGAAGTCTTGCACAGAGGCGGGCTCTATTTGACAAAGTGACTGATGTCAATATCGAAAATGGCGATATGGAGGCTCACGTTACCAATCTGAGCCGATCTTCGCAGCTTCGCGCAGAGATAGACAATTTCTCATTACCTGACAACGTATTGCGTCGCTTGTATCGGCCTATTCTGGAGGACACTGCGTATGCTGAGCTTGCAATCTTGCTGCTGAAAACGCCCAATCTGTCCACACTACGCGTGCACAGGTACGGAAGGATGTGGCCCTCATATCGTCCCGGCAGTGTCAAATTACGTTGTTAGATGTTTGAGCTATGGCGGCCGCTCCAGAGATATTAGCGTCCGTTATGGAGCTGCCAAACGGAATGATAACGAACCACGGATTCCGCCATCTCCACACCCTGGAAGTAAGCATGCAGTATAGCTTCAGCCTCAGAATCGCCCCGCTCTTC
This sequence comes from Didymella pomorum, assembly GCA_022225945.1. Lineage (NCBI taxonomy): Eukaryota > Fungi > Ascomycota > Dothideomycetes > Pleosporales > Didymellaceae > Didymella > Didymella pomorum. The sequence continues at coordinate 323,417 of JAKJXN010000021.1, read as the reverse complement.
TACATTCCTTCCCTTCGAAGATTGTGCCTGGACAAGTTGTTCTCTTCGGGGCCTGATATGTTTCAGACTGCAGACTGGCCAGTGCCGCCTTCAACTTCGAATATAGAAAGCCTTGGACTTCGCGACCTCCAGTACTCGACCACTTGTGCGACAAAGAGGATTGCAAGCTGTAAGCTCCTGAAGAGTTGCGAGATCCAGCTGGACAGACGAAGTATGGTGGACGGGCAAGACCAAAATGGGCAATGGATCGAGGTTATGAGTGCGCTACAAGGTCACAGTAGTACCCTTACACAACTGGCCCTGAGGGACGAGCTGAATTTTGTAACGGAATGCAGATCCGAGTCTATGATGCTCCCTGTCAGCGGCTTTCGTCAACTCCAAGCTCTCGAAGATTTAGAGATACCTTGGTCTTTGATCATGGGAAGCCTGGAGCTCAGGTTGATGAACAGCCGCCAGGTTTCACCGTACGCTCAACGACAGCGGACTTCGTTGGTTGTCGACGCATGAGCGATATGCTCCCACCAAATCTGCGCACACTAACCTGTGCCATCGAATTCTGGCGTGAGCCTCAAGGCTTCTACCACGAAGGACTCAGGAGCATATTACCTAGTGGTGCTGACGAAGACACGAGTTTGAAGATTGTCAACTGCGTGCTGTCCAACTGGGATACGATTACGCCTCTGCCTATAGACTTTGCTGCAAACAATGTCGTATTCGATTAGCGCGGTGTACGCTTCAGACACGCGGTTCGCAATCTGCGTGAGTCCGACATTGAGAGACTGCGGGGCGGAAACACTACGTCGGCTCCGTCGAATGCTCGTGAACGTTAGAACCTCGCGGTCATAGCGGATAGGACGTTGCTTTTCCAGATTGCTGTATTCCTGGCATTATGCAATGTATTGGGTATAGCCTATGCTCCAACAGAGGCGCCTGTCTATCACCGACAGCTCCATGCGTTCGCGCCGCGCTTTGTCTCAACCCACATCTCCTCCGCCTTTCCTCTACACAACGCCTAGGCCTTGCACAGGTTGGTAGATCCACTCCAGTTCTTCTGGCACCAGTTCGCCGCACCGCAGAAATCCGCACCGGTACCGCAAAAGTTGGAGCCCGAGCAGCACAAGCCCGCCTTGCACTTCTTGTTCACAATCGGTCCGCAGGTCTCGCCCTCGCCCGCATCCGCGCCGCGCGCAACCGTCGGCTCAGAGGGCGCCTTCTGGGTGTCGCACTTTCCGTAGCCCGCCTGGCACCCGTCGCCGCAGTACAATGCCTGGTCCTGGATGTCGTTCTTGGGCCCGCAGTGGCCTGCCGATGAGCAGCAACGGTAGAAGTACCCGTTTGCGCCGGCGCCGGGGCAGGTGACGCCGCCCTGGGCGTGGCCGCAGACGTCGATGACGGGGACGGAGGCGGGGAAGGTCTGAGCCGGGGAAGTAGGGGCAGAGGCCTTGGTGGTGGTCTTCAAGGTGGTGGTAGGCTTCGTGGGAGCGCAGCTGGATCCAGGGGCGGAGAATGACTTCAGGCAGGTGGAGGCGTCGCAGTGGTCCTTGGTGGAGCCGCACTGAGATGGTGTTATTTGACGAGATCAAGTATGAGATAATTGATTTAGGGACTTACCCATCCGTACTGCGAGCAGCAGTTGTTGTCCTTGCAGACGACGTTGCCGTACTGAGGACCGCAGTGCTCAGGGTCGACCGCCGCGAGCACGGCGGTGGCCAGGGAAAGAATAGCGACAGCAGCGAACTTCATTATGAATATTAAGATTCTATAGCAAACGAATGTATAGTGTGGTGCGAAAACGAGTGTATGTGTGAACAAGACCGAGTACAGAGCAGGAACCCACAAACCGTCCTCAGAGCTCTCTTATGTAGACATATTTTTAGATGACCCCGTATGGTAGCTGCTGCTCGTATCTTGCATGTCCAATCACACCCACGTGCTTGCGAGCCTGCGAGCCCTAAACGGGTCGCCTGATGATGAATTGCAAGGTTGGTCCATCGGCTTGCCAGCGTTTTGATCGCTAGCAGGGGCTATGTTACGTCAAAAGGAAAAGCCGTTCCTGAGCACAGCTACAGCGCAAGGATGATTTGGGTTAGGGAAGCGATCCCATTGCTTCGGAGATTTGCCTTCGGACGGCAAAGGCCGAGTGGCGGCGTTGGAATGAAGAGGTTCGCTGGCGCGCGTAGCCGTAGTCAAGGTCAACAACTGTTATTTACCACGCGATCAATACCGATCAATGCGGCGTGTCGCGTCCTGTTTGACACTCTCAGCTCGTCCCATGATCATGACGCCTGGTGCAGAAGGAGAGGGGGTTCGTTACGTTCCTCTAATCAACCGAACACGAGAACGAAAACAAAAGTCTCACGATGTGGAGGATTGAAGTGGATCCGTCAATGCCGAGATGTTAAGCAAACGCCAAGCGCTAGCGGCCGGAGCCAATCACGGCCTTATTCACGTCCCAGCCCCTGACGCGCGCGCAAGGCCAGGCACGGTCAATCGTGAAGCTTTGAGGCGTTAGCTTGGTGTGTCGCTTGCTCCCTTCCGCACACTTCTTTGTGGTGAAGGATATGACGAGGACTGCCAAGTCTGACATGCTTGGGAAGATCCTTCCAACTTCCACAGTAAGGCGTGCAGTAGTCAGGGCTGGAGGTTGGAGAGATTGAACACTTTGCAGGTGATGCGAGATTGAGAAACACATGGCTGGTTCATGACTTCGTTGCTTCGTATCCGACTGTGTGGCTGAACTAAACGGGGACTGTCCCGAAGCCTCACCCGGCTATGCTAAGTAAGTAATATACTGTGGTATGACCCATAAGTTTTGTAGGTGGAGAAGGTCATCAGGGGTGCTCGGCTGTATTTCTCGGGTAAATTAAGCTGAGCTTTGTCATACTTTACAGCTATTTCCTAGTATATTGTGTGACCTCCCTGAGCGTCTATTACTGCTTGGCAGCGTTCTCTCATTGTGCCCACTACCTCAGTAAGCATCTCGGGAGTAATAGACTCCCACGCCTCACACACCATACCCCTGAGTTGATCATAACTATACTGCCTTCCACCAGGCAGGTCTGGGTAGTGTTGCTCTATATAGTCTTTCATCCTGTTCCAGATCAACTCTATAGGGTTGAGGTCTGGTGAGTATAGAGGCCAGTAGATTGGTGTAATCCCACGCTCTTGGAGCTCAGTAAGGGTAAGCTCTGCTGCGTGACCTGGGGCAGAATCCTGCATAAACTGGAGGTCAGGGTAAAGGGTTATCCAGCCGTGAACAAGTGGGATAATCCTCTCACAGTACCTCTCTGCGTTGATACTCTTCCACTCCTTCTCCCAGAAAAGAGAAGGCCCCTTTGTTGATCCAGAAAAGCAGGCCCAGAACATCCACCCAGCCTTCTTAGACACCTTATCTATCACACATGTAGGCTCTAGCTCCTCCCCAACCTTCCGGGTCACCCATCGCCTGTGGTGCCTTCCCCCAGTAACCCAGGTCTCGTCACTCCAGAGCACCCTCCACCACTGCCACAGCTCCCAGTTGACATGTTGTTCAGCCCACTCAAGGCGAAGATCCTTCACATCTTCAGTAAGAGGTGGCTTAGCACGGGCAACTCGGCGTGCATACCCTCTACGTTGTAAGGCTCGGGCAATGACCTTGTGTGAGACACCCCAGGCATTAAAGGGCCCGTGGGCGAGCTGTCGGAAGCTCATTTGACGTGTACGTCGGCTTGACCGGACAAAAGCCTCAAGCTCGTCAACTTGGGCCTCTGTGAGGGTTCGTGGGCGACCTTCTCGACGTTTTGGTGTGACCTGCTCACTAGCAATTGCATAGCCAACTTGTCTCTCTGTTATCTTCAGAAGTTCGGCAATAAACTTGTGTGTATGCCCAGCTAGTCTAAGAGTCTGGACTTGCAGGCGTTGATCCCGAGTGAGGTGCTGGCTGTGATCGCTGCAAGCGGGTGGCGTTGACGGCCGAGGGGGGGTAGGTTGAGATTCCATCTTGATAATGACACGGTGATGCAGGCAGAGACAAGTCAGCACTGTATTATATACAAGATTAGGCAGGATTCGGTGTAATATCGTCAATAGGGCCATTCCGCGTCATCCGATTGGCACCCCTGTCATGCCTTCTCCACCTACAAAACTTATGGGTCATACCACAGTACTTACCGTTCACCAGTGAGCTAGAAGGCAAGTTGCGCTGGCCTTATTTCGATCGACAGCAAGTGTAACAATGCGGAAAATTGACAGCACCGTTTGTGGTCTTCCGCCTGTCAAACACCCGCAGTGGGTTTAGACGCTTAGTTACCAGCCTGCATCGAGTAGCCTCCGTCGACGGTAATGGTCTGGCCGTTCAGGTACTGACACATAGTAACGAACATGATCGACTGAGCCATGTCGGTGTCCTTGCCAGGACGCTGAGCAGGAAGACCCTCCTTCTTCTCCTTGGCCATCTCAGACTTCTGATTGTCGTCGCGGCTCTCTTGGGTAGTCATCTCGCTGGGGAAGACACCCGGGGCGATGCTGTTGACACGGACCTTGATGCCGTTCTTTGCGATCTCGGTCGCCAGCATCTTGTTGACGTGGATGGTAGCGCCCTTGCTGGCGTTGTAAGAGAAGTGGTCTTGCGAGATGCGGACGTGGCCTGAGATGGAAGAGATGTTGACGATTGTGGAAGACCAGCCATGTGTCTGCTCGGTACCCTTTGCGAGAAGGGGAAGGAAGGCGGTACCCATGAGGAAGGGACCGACAACGTTGGTCTGGTAGGTGTCGAGCCACTCCTTCTCGCTTGTCTCGCCGAACATGTTCTTCGAGAACTCCTCAGCACTGTCAACCTTGGTGCTGACCTTGCCGTAGGCAATACCGGCATTGTTGACAAGGATGTCCAGGTACTTCTCCTTCGTCTCGATTTCTTTCAGGATCTTCCTTTAGACCTGTCAGTACCGTGATTCCCCTTAGACAACGCGATCTGAAGAGCTAGGGGATCGTCCAACTTACTGTACACCATCCTTCGTCTGTACATCACCAACAATGGGGATGATCTGCCCTGAGAGGTCCTTTCCGTGAGCCTCAACAACTTTCTCGAGCTTCTCCTCTGTCCTGCCGACGATGTAGACCTTGGCACCGTTTACAGCAAGGGTCTGTGTGATCATCAGACCAATGCCTGATCCACCGCCAGTAACAAGGGCAATCTTGTCCTTAACATTGAAAATGCTGGACTGCTGGAGCTCTGCGTTGTTCGACATTGTTGCGTAGGTTTCTCGCAATTGATTTGAAACTTGGTTCGCGCGTTCCTGAGCTGGCATAAAACGTTTGTTTATCGGATATTGGTTTGTGAAGAGGGGTTGGCGTGTGGCAGTTGTTATACAACGAGAACCGTGTTGTTTGCTGACGTCACAAAGTGTTGCGTTCACGAACCGCGTCAATGTGACGCCAGAGGTAACTTTTCTCGAGAACATGACGGTCTGTTGGGTATCTAGAACATTAAAGAGAATGCATGTGGGCACATAAGAGGGGAAAGTGCAGGCTAGACGTAAACTTAAGGTGCGACGCGTACATGGGCTGTATTGGCCTCGATCATTATCATGCATATGATGTCACGCAATTGTGGTAGAACGGAGATAGATTGATGGAAACTAACTAATTGGCCAATTCTATGGAGCGCGTCGGTTGTACAACGGATCACAACGCACGCATAATGTGTGAACCATATCCCTGGACACAGTCTGTCACAGGTCGTTGCTCTCCCGTATTGGTCTTACTCCACATCATGCCACGATACTTTCATCACAACGCCAGGAACGTAGCTCTTGATCCCAACTTATGGAGGTGTATATTCCCATCTATCTTGTAATGACATTATCTCTGCTCAAACTGAGCGCCCAGATGTCTACAAGAGGAAGACGTGCGTGCAACACGTTTCTGCGTTCGCAGATTGTTCCCATACTGGACCTACGATTACCAGTCATGAATCTCCTTGTCCTTACTCTGTCAACACTTCGGCAGCTTCACATCGGCTGGCAATACCATTGAACGTGTCCGATAAAGATCATGACGTCCTTGAAGCTCTGAGATTAGCGTTAAATTCCAATACGGACTTCGCCTGGATCAATGGCTGCAAGCTCAAAGATCACGAACGCAACGAAATCTTTGTGGTTGTAGAGAAGCAGGAGCTTGTCGGCCTATGTTTCCAATGCCAGATGCAGCAGCTGAAAGCTGGATGATGAGGGTGAATGGTCGACCAAGGGTGTGTACCTGATGTACGTGTTGGCACGCTCAACGCAGCTTCCCTTCAATGGAATTTTGCCTGTACACCTCCATACCTGACACCGTCAACCTTCAGCTCAAAGACCAGACCTGCACTCTCTATTCGCATGTCCAGCGTGAAGTCCAGGTTATCAAATTCAACGCCCTTGGTTGTAGTCAAGCGTGTAAAAAGGCTCTTCGGCACGGTGTTCAGGTCCGTCGTGAGCGTGCATACGTTGATAAGTCCTTTGCGAAACGAGTCCGGTGCAACATCCATGTCGCAGGCAATGAGGTCATCTTCGACGATCAGCGACTGACCTGGCCGGAAGTTGCGTGTGTAGTGGAATGAGATGGGCTGTGATTCCGACACTTGAGCACCCTGCTTGAAGTCAGTGAAGGCCTTCTCCCCAACTCGAACAGACTGACTCTTGCGATGTGCCACTGCATACGATCGCTCACCATCCATCTTTCCCAGAGTGGGCTCCAATATCTGTCCGTGATAGGATGCTTCGCCTCATCGAATACAGTGGCATAGCTTGTGCCGTAATGCCATCGACTTCTCCTGCTGACCACCATACTGCCTTCTAAACCTCGGAGCACTGCGCCTCTCACTACCGCCGTCCAAGCATGGATGGGATGATAGATCTCGACAGATTGTGAGGCAGCCATCGCGATAGCGTGAGTCGGTCGTTCCGAATAAGGGGGAGGCGGTGCGCTGTTGAAATGTGATTTCATACAAGCATACAAGTAGTTGCTCTGTCCAAAGCCTCCTACGAGAACGATGCCACAGACCAGGCCGCCATTAGCTCGAATTGTATTTACCTGGCCTTCCACCAGATTGATGACTTCCTGCACCACAGGATCGAAGATGCTCTTGACTTGCTCGCTGCTCATAACAAGGAAGCCGGAGTCAAGACCTGCTTCCTCATCGTCAGGTAGGCCGGGGAAGGGTACGTTCACTTCTGAATCTTCCTCTTCGTTGAAATTACGTTTGACAAACTCCTCGAAGTACTTCAAGCCCATGTTCCATGTCTTCGCCTTTTTCTCGCGCATCCAATTGTATCGCTCTGTACCAATGCGCTGCTTGACGTGATCTTCGAAACGATAGTTGAGGAAAGCTGAGCCACACAGGTTGCCCGTCCCGACCGCGCTCTCCTCGACTCGAAGAGGAGCCAGTTGTGTGATCTTGTATGCGATCAGATCGACTGTGCCGCCACCAGCATCGCAGACTACGAAGTTGTCGCCGACTTTTAAATGATTGGGCTGTATAGCTTTCAGAGTATAGACTGCCGCAGCTTCGGGCTCGGAGATGATCTTCAGATCATGCCTGTTGCCCATGCCGGCCTTCTCAGCGGCTTTCAGCGTGGCGTCCTTCGCCGAGTCTGACCAGACAGCTGGCACAGTCAGGACGAATTGCACTTTCGTCAAGCTCATAAATGTCTCGCCGTACCGCTTCGTCAGGGTCTCCATTGTGTGCTTGTATATTTGTGACAAGTAGTCCGTCACCGCCTCGTTGACCGTCTTGTCATACTTGCGGAGTTGTGCCGCTGTCTCGAGCGGCGAGACGAAGTGCGGGAGCTTTTGGTTTCGATCGAGGAAGAGTTTTATGCATCGCAAACGTGTTTCTTCGGGCTTGAACTGGAAACCCCATTTGACCTTGGCTGCGGGCTTCGTCGATGTTTCGAGGGAGGAGGTCGAGCCGTTCGATGGCTGTGCTTCGGCATAGCCGATTTCGGTCGGTACTTTATCTGAGGTGATGCCTGACAGGCGTGAATATCGGATTCTACCGTTTGGCAATTCTAATGTAGCGTACCATTCCCGCCAGGCCAGGTCTTGATAATCTCGATATCGTCCGGAGTCGCCGAGTAGACAGCAGCCACGCCTGTTCATGTCAGTCGCCGCATTGGGTCAGCATGTTTGCGTGGGCGACCTACCACTATACGTTGTGCCAAAGTCGACACCGACTATCAGGCGATCATGAGTAGCGCTCGCGCTCGAGGCAGCGCCAATTGCTCCGCTCGCCAGGTTTGCATTGGACCCTGGATTGAGCGCAATTGGAACGTTGCTCCCTCTGAAAGGGATTGTCATGCTCATCTCCTCTCGCAAGGAGCGATAGCAACAGGCAGGCGCGTGATAAGCTGGTGTTGCTGCTGGGCGCGTTGCGGGGTCGAATAAGCTGGCAACCAAGAATCGCATGCAGACTCGGTAGCAGCTGAGCGAGCGCAAAGACCTGAGGTCAAGTAAATGGCAGCCTGAAAGGCATTGCAGAGTTCAGGCACCCGTGAAGCACACTCGCGCGAAAGTGAAGCCTGAAGCGAGCGGCAAGCAACAGACAGGGAGTCCAGCTGGGGTTCGTCGATCATTACTCGCCTCTGACTACGGCGCAGCCCCGCTGTACTCCGTATTGGTGGTCATCCTTCGCCAGATTGATCAGGCAACAACTTTGAGGTATTGGGAACTGCAGCCGTATCTTCTAGAAAAACGGACATGGTTGGTGTTCGTGATCTGGTACCCTGAACCTCGAAGAACGCGTCTGAAGCTATGACGAACGGCGAAAAGAGAAGTTCAGGTCAGTATCGATGTCACACGAGCGCTGCATTGATATGGATTGGAACTGACACGAGCAGACCTTTCCAGTAGACTCAGCGTGAAGCGCGGAGGAAAGCTGATCTCAAAAACCCTGGGCAAGTCGTCCTCGCCGCCATCCATAATCGCGCCTCCGAAGGCAGCTGTTGGCGCGTCAAAGGTGAAGAAAGATGAGGTACAGAGGCACAAGAACTCGTTTCATGATATGCTGCGCGGGCCGCCAAGGGAGAAGGATGACGGCAATGCCGTGTCGTTGAATGTTCCCGTAGCAGGTGCAACTCAGACACCTGCATCTCCTGGCCATGGTGCACGTGGTAGACCCAAACCTCCAGCCGCGAATACAGCCATCGCTGTAGACGGCAGGAGGTCTTCAGACCATCAAAAACGCTCTGCTCAAGAGGGAAGAAACTCACTCGATCGCCATAAGCCGTCTACGCAGGACAACGATCGCCTGGCAGTGCTCGAGAAGTCACTTGCAGCTGCAAGAGAAGAAAATGCAGCTCTGAGACACGAGCTTGACCGTGTAAAGCAAGATGCCCAAGCATCAGCTGAAGTTTCACGATACCAAGCACAGCATCATGTACCCCTGGAAGATGCTGAGATGCAGACCGAATCTGATAACGAGGCCCTACACGATGAGCACGAACGACACAACGATCTCCTGGCTCAGAACAACGACCTCCGCTACCGCCTTGCTGAAATGCAAGAGCAGCTTCTTTCTCAAACCTCTCACACAGAATTGCAGCATAGCGACTCAGACTGGAACGCACTTACCTTACGCCTCCACGAAGCCGAGAAAGAGTCGCACGCGCGGCTCCAGCAACTTCTGTCTCTCAAGTCCAGCATTTCCGCTCTTACGCGTACAGACTCGCAAGTCAGCGACGCCGAACTTGCGGAGGACTTCTCGCAGCTAGCGAATCGAGTGAGGGAGTGGGTTGTCAGCAATTACCGGCGCTCAAAGATGAGTTTTGGTGGGCTTTCTGAGGCGAGCGTGGGACTGCTCAGAGCCATCAAGGAAGACTTTGAGAACATCGATACCGTGGACAAGCTGCCGCTGTATCAAGCGGTCGTGTCACGCATCCTCATGCAGATCTTCGATGAGCCTGTGGTCATAGGCATGCCTGACGAAGGGCTCTATGCCGGACTCCGATCATTCGCAGGAAGGGCGCAAGCCAACGGTGTCGACTTCCAAGAATGGAGGCGAGTGACCCTGCAAGTAGTGGAGAGATGTACGCCAGCGGCGGCATTGTACAATTGGAGAAGCCAACGGCTGGCTACCTTGGCCGTTGAACTGGAGAATGTCATGCTCTCAATATCATCTACGGACATTAACCCAGGCGCTCGCTCAGCCTTGATCAGCATACTGAGCGAAGCTGCTACTCTTCAACGTACGCTCTGTCTCCAGAAAGCAGGCTACGATGTCAACTTCTTCGACTCGTTTCGAAGGCTACACCAGCATTTCGACGACCGGGCCATGGAGTCCATCAACCACCTAGAGGAGCGCATGGACGATGATAGTGAGGCGTGCGCGCATCACCATGACTTCACATTTTGCGTCTTCCCGTGTCTGAAGAAGGCCGGAAATGATGTGGAGAGCATCGTCTTCAAAGCGAAAGTATGTTGCGGCGTAGGATGACAACTTCATCCTTGAGCTCTTCATTACATCGCCAAACCCAGACTCGATCGAGCTGCAGGAAAGCGGTGTCAAAGCCTGCTTACTTGTCAAGCTGCAAGGCTGCGAATTTCTCCATCAGAGTGTCTCGCAACTGACCACCGTCTTCAAGCCACTGCGCGACCGTTATGGCCTTCTCAGCCCAAAGCTTACAATTCGCGTCATTGTCTCCAACGTAATAGTCGATGGCGCGGTTGAAGGCCGAGGTAGCCATCCACTCGAGCTCCGTCTTGGGGTAATGATCGCGTTGCTTGAGGGGTTCTTCGTCAGCAGAGTCTACGTCATCTTCGATTTTGATAGGACTGGATGGCGGAGGGATCGCCATGATCGTTATGGGGGTAGTGGCTGGATGCGTGCGCTGGATGTGCTTGGACATGATAAAGATGAAGTTGGGAGAAGTGACATACCCCTTGCTTCTTTGCTGCAATCTGAGTGACCTGATCCAGACATTTAAGACTGATCTTCTCATCGAGGGGAAGCGTGAGATTGAAGAGGCACCGAAGCCAGCGCGATAATCTTACGACGTCATTGCCATTTTGCCGGGACGTGAGGTTGATGATCTTCTGGAGCATGCCTAGCACTTCTGGAAGCAAGTCAGTAATTACCCATATTTTATTTTACCAGACACCTACTGCTCTGGTATGATACATCGACGGCTGCCTGAACAAGGCACGAGTGAACGACGAGCACCAGGTCTGCAAGTGTCTCGTATCGATCTGCGCTTTTGCAATTCCAGCACTGTTCGAACAGACCCTCCAGATCGTCCCATTTTTGCAGCTTGAGTGCTGCCTCAAGCTCCAGCTTCACAATTTGCAGCTGTTTGGACAAGATATCGTCTCGCGCTGCTCTACTCAGCTTGTTCGCCCCATCTAGAGCGGCGCGGCGAAATGCCTGACAGTGCTTGCGTACTTCAAGATAGTATTGAAGCTAAGCTATCAGCGTGATTCTCTCTGGCAAGGCCGGATCACTCACAAGAGTCTCTTGGGTGTCTTCTGCTCGAGCCAGTGTGGTATACGTGCAGGCAGTTAGGAATTCGCAGAAAGCAAGTCGCAAGCCGAGGTCGGCGGCTGCCGCGCACTCATTTCCTTCTTGATCCTTGAGCAAATTGATGAACTGTGACATCTTCAGTGACCAGTGCGGCAAACGATACAGACGTCACTCACTTCAGCACAGACATTCAAAAATCTGACCGTATTCTGCGGAGGTATCTCGGCACAGTGCTTCAGCGAGAAGTTGTATGAGTTTTTGCAGAACCACTCGAGCTCGACTACAGTGAAGAGCTGTTGCTCGGGTGTGCTAGGCCTGCGTTGGGATGATTTGGCCTGATTTAGGGCGCCATCGAAGACCGTGGAGATCTGATCCAGTATGTCATGGTCAATCGTGTCATTTTGCACGAGCTCGGACTGTAGAAGTCGCAGCGTGACCCTGTTCCGGTCAGAGAGGCCCTGATTGAGTACGCTCGACTCACCGTAAGAGCGCAGGCAAATGTATTCCAGCTGGCGCAGCGTAATCATATTTGTCTAGAACTCGCTCGAGTGCACTGATCGTCTGTCGTGTGTTGCCTACACTTTGTGCCTCCATCACACAAGCATAGAGAAGCGTTGCATCCTTTGCTGAGCTCCGGCACACCACATCCAGACATTCAGCGGCTAGAATCGTCAGCTTTTGTGGATATGGCCGGAAGAGGTTTGCTTACCAAAAGACGCGTCTCCATCCCTGAGGCTGACTTTGTACATGAGATATCTAGTGACAGGCTCATCTTGACCAATCTCAGGTATCTTGCTATACGCATCGCGAGCAGCTATGTAATCTTGGCGCGACAGCGCACATTGCACCAGCTTTCTTCCAGTCATCGATTAGTGGCTGCTGCTGACAATGCATCTACGACCTCACCTGGTGATCTTGACTTTGTTCTGCGCCCCTGCTTTCTCGAGTACGGGATGTAGACAGAGCTGACACCAAGCTGCCGCCGTGTCGTCCTGCTCTTGCTCTGTTGCAGCCTCGACTTTCTTCCAGAGTAGTGTCTGCGCAGCATGCGTTGCTGGCGCCGAGAGCGAGAAGCCGGACTCCTGTTCCAGAAAGTTGAAGGTTTCTTGCAGCTGTTCAAGGGCGTTCCCAGCATGAGCATTGCTCGTGTAGATCCAGATGCGCGTGATGACTACTTTCTCGATCCACGGTCCGTGCTCGTCTCTGGTCAGCCGTGATTTTAACAGCTCGTCCAGTGCTCTGCACGCATATACGCTGCTGCTCAATGTCAAGACGGACCTCAGTGATTGTGTAATCAATAAGTACTTAAGATCCTTCAACTTGTGTATGTGATGAATCAGAGTCTTGAAGTTGATTTCATCGAGTACGACCGTCCGGATCATGCGAGAGAGTACTGTCCTGGTCAGTAAACGTCTCGACACCTGTGATCGTCTTACCGGCATAGTACTCTGCTGCATCCACGCGTTCTGCGGATGAAAGGAGCTCAATCTTCAACAGGGAGACCACAAACTTATCCCTGTAGTCGGCCTCCATGAGCTTGACCAGTTGCCAGGCTTTGTCGGCCGAGTCAGCCGCGCCTAGCTTCATATGCGCTTGGACTATTCTCATTGTCAGAGTAGTTCGTGCTCGTTACAGTGAACTCACCAAGGCCTTGGAAAATACACAATCTGAGCTCACTAGCCTCAGGGCTGATCATGGCGAGGTCCTGCTCTCCCAGCATATCGCACGCCCGCTCTAGCCACCTCACCGCGGCTTCGTAGTTGCGCTTCGTCAGCGCTTGCTTTCCAATTTCGTAGAAGAGATCGGCGAGATCTTCAGCAGTGTTCGCGGAGAGTACGCCACCAATCTGCTTGCACTTCGCAAACATATGCTCTGCCACATCTATGAGGTCTTGACGGAATGCCTGGAATGAGGTCAGCGTATGATCTTGGGAGCAGCGCTTGGACGATCCTACAAGAGCTGTCCGCACTGCGTAATACTCGAGACGCAGGCGCTTTGCAACGTGGCCCTCGTCGCTGTCGTCGTGTTGTTCCGCGTTGGCCAGAACACCCTCGTACGACGCAGCACTTTCGAGCATTCGTCTCGCGTAGTCCAGTTCTTGTCCCAGCAAGCATACCTTCGCTGCCTTGAGCGCAACCTTCATGAGGCGAATGCAAGAGCTGCGCCCTCGGCCCTTCGCCGGGTGGCTGCCAGCTGAGTCGAGTAGAAGGAAAGCGTAGGCACGTAAGACGCAAATTTTGCTGCTGGCTCGACCCTTATCTTCTGTGATATTGCCATTCTGGGCCGGTTCATCCCGGCGCAGGCGAGTGGACGCGTTCCAAAGCTCGGTGCCTAATCTGTCGAGCTCATCGCGTTTTGCGATCACAGCTGGCGACGCAGTGAGTGGAAGATGACGAATGTTTATTCGTAGATCTTCAAGTAGCGTCGGCTCGAGGGGCTTGTCAAGGCGTGAGGTGAGACTGGAGGCAAACGCTGCAGGCCGTCAATACATGCAGCGCTGGACTTCAGAGCAGACTTACAGATGACAGCTTTGACTTTGTTCTCACGCTCGGTCTTTGCTGCAGGCTGACGCAGCGCCATTTCGCCGGCGCAGGACAAGGAATGGTGGACTGGTAAGGTGACGTTGCTGAGCTTGATGATGCACGAGGTCGTGCCTGCCTTTCGCAGACATGTAAACAAAACTAGTGGGACGCATCACTTGAGAAGCCCAGGCTAGGAGACACGAGGGAGAAAGAAACAAACGATGCATTTGAACTGCAGCGCAAAAAATACAGTTGGTATACGTGAAGAAACAATGCAATAGGATGACCAGGCCATCGGCCTAGTAATGTGACACCTTTCCTCATGAACGCCAGCGCATTGCGCACCTGCCATCCATGCTGTATCCAGAAAGAAGACGTGGTATCTGTACAATCCATGCGCATGACGCGCTATTAGGAAGTTGGCAAAGGCCCAGAAATGGGCTCCGTGATCGGCAGAAAGTTGCCAACAATCAATGCAGGTCTGCGATCCGTCAGTATGGATGTAGAGGGCGCGGCCTGCATTACTCACATGTTCCACATGTCTCGTTTGACTGTGAAGGAGAAGCAACATCGGATTTCAGGATCTTTCGAGTTTGGGTCAGGGTTCTTGAGAGAACAGCTGGTCAAGATGGCCTTCTGAGTGTGGTCGAAGGCGATCGCGCCGAACTTCTCCCAGTAGGAGACTAACGAAGGCTCGGCAATGATCTCGTGCAGCGCAATATTGCCCTGAAGCTTGTGTCAGTATGCGCACTTAAACAGACATGGAGTGTACTTACGTCTCGTAGCTTTGACATTGGCGCATGGATGAGACGCGCCATCTCCTTGTTGCCTCTGTAGATCTCGCCCGTCCTTCGCCAGCAACACGCAGGTATCGCCATGCTAGCGAACACACGGTCGTACTCCATTAAACTCTTGTCGAACCACATCTCAACTCGTACCAGTTCCATGTCGGTCAGCTTCGATACGCGTTCTCGGAACTTTGGTCTGAACCTGTCCAACTGCCGCAGTATCCGCACTCGCGAGATCTGCTGCAGGTTCTGTTCCATATACTGGTTCAACCTCGCATAGCCCTTGACGTAGTTGAAAGGCTTAAGCAAGCCGGCGTCCATTTTGGCTTTGAGCAATTTGTTCATGCGCTCCTCAGGACTGTCGTTGCCAGCTGGGTCGGCGGCGGCCATGAGATACCTCTCCCGCGCTTTGTTGTCCGCCTTTGCGCTGTTCAATGACCTTTGATGGGTTTTGCTGACAGCAGTCTGAGCAGGCGGGGGTAGTAGCTGGGTGTTTCTCGACGTATTCGAATCGAAGCCAGTGTTGTTGGTCAAAGTACCCATAGGGTTCATCAAAGAAGCATCAGAGAACAGGGTGTGGAGGTCACTACCCCCGTAGAAAGAGCCATCGTCCATTAGGTTGTTGTTCAGGAAGTCGTTGAACAGGTTATACTCATTGCTGACTTCTGATGTGTTGAACATGTATGACGGATGGAAATGGTGCATGTCCTGGAAATTGTTTTGGGACGTAGAGAGAAGGTCATCGTAATTCATGACTGGCGAATGTTCAGTGAAAGTCGAGCTAGGATCATGTGTAACTTACAAGACTGGTTGCCAGACGCCATGCCAGGTAGTTGTGGCGTGGATACGGGCTCAGCCTGGGTGATCGAAGACGTACTATCAGTCCTGTTTGGAGGTAGATGAGGTGGCCTCAGGTTCAGCCCTGCGTCCGGGGCGCTGATTTGCTGGGGCATGGCATGCGCGGCAGCGTCAGAGGCAGGTGCACCGCCTTTAGCATCTTCACTCTGCGCATTGACGTTCTCAGGCTCTGATTTGGCTTTCTTTACGCCTTCACGGGGCTCGTCATGGCAAAGGTGCCCAATGTTCCTCTTCACGCATCTCGTACATGGTCGCTCCTGTAAGAGGTCAAAGTTAGCTTCGGAGAAGGAGGCCAGATTCTTAGGTCCACTTACTAGATCGCAAGTCATATGCTATCATTGACATGTTAGCGAACATATGGAAGAGACTGTGACGCAACAGAACGCCATGTTTTAGATGCTAGGAAGACAGCAGCGGCTTACCGAACGTCTGCAATATATGCATGCTAATTGGAGGCATTGAGGTTAGCAAGGACCGTCAAGAGCACTACCAGTGCACAGCATGGAGGTCTTACCATGATTGACCTTTCTGCGCTTTTTTGAGGTCCGCGCGGGCGCGTCAGACCCCGGCGCAGAGGAGGACTTGTCCTTGGACGGTGATCTACTCTTGGGCACGTTTGACGTGGAGGCATCTTTCCCCTGGTCTGCTTCTTTGGCACTTGTCATCTTAGGCGAGGCTGCTCCATTGGATCTTTGCGCAGCCTCCGGCATCAACCGTAGTGGTGTGGGTGGGTTTCAGAGCTGAAGGCTGGGCGCTTGGAGGTCGCACGGATGGGTCTCTTACGCGTGCGAACGCCAAAAGAAGCAAAGGAGCTGGCGAGTGGAGCACGTTCCTGGGTCGCACCGCAGCGTGTGTTGTAGATAATAGCTGAGTCGGTATATGGGCGTCGATCAGTGAATGTTCATGGTCGCGTGGTTAGCCGACGCTCAAGAGGAGAAACCGGAAGATCCGTTCTCCGCAAACGTGCTTTAGTAGCGGGGTTGACGCCGGCGCTTGAGCCCCAAACTTCCTTGTCGCCGCTGTCAACCTTCAAGACTGACGACGGCGGGCTGGGCAACGCTGAGTTCGCAGGACTCACCGGAGAGCCGCAGTGCCCTGTGGGAGCATGACTGGTGTCCAGCAGCATGAGCAGCTGGGGTGTGTGGGTCCATCACGTGCACTTATGGTACCAATAGTGCACAGCAGCTGGTGATGTCTACACCTGCAGTTGACATGCAGGCGAACTTTCCAGCGACCATTGTGCTGGTTCTACCATTGCTATAATTGATACTTGCATGGCGATGTGCCGATTTCGCCTCTTGCATCATAATGTAGCCTGGAAGCGTATGGAGCCACATGGTGTCCACAGATCGTCCCTGTCGTACAGAGCTCGTTCCCAAGTATTGGACAGGAGCGCCAATCCTACGAACGCCTTGAAATATCCTAGTAAACACACCCGATCCCATGCTCACCGCATCGCTGACTACTTATTCTCCATGCGTGCACGAAGGTACGGCCATTGAAACCCCTGAAACGCCCCAAATGTAGACCGAACCTGCATTCAATAACTCACAGCGCAGCGTACTGCTGTGCACTGGCATGCCTGAAGAGTACGTCGTCTAATGCCGTCTGTGCGTGCGCCATTGCCTTGTCGATGCCCTCGATCTGCGCATGATTCCCCTGCATGTTCTCTAGACTGCGACGAAGTTGTTCGAGAATAGGTGCAAGCTCGGCATCGGGCGCATCGAGCACAGATGTGACTACAGTCGTAGCTGGCCTCAGGCGGATGTCATCAGGACTATCACCTTCAATCGAGAAGTCGTCGTTCTCGCGGAGAAGAGGATGGATCTGTTCTTTGGTCAGCATGCTTGTACAATTTCAGTGGGCAATACTTGCTCGTCCTTGCTTCTGCTTATGCTTCCATTCAGCCTTCCACTGCCGTAAGTCCGTCTTCAGCTCCTCCAAATTCTTCTCGTCCTTGCTCAGCAGGTGTTGCGTGACCTTGACCTGCTCGCTAAGAAGCTGCTTCGAATGACGTGCAGTTGTGACCTCTCGAAAGACCTGGCCGTTGCGCTCCGTGAGCTTGTCGATGTTGAAGTGGACGTCTCTAGCCTGCGGAGGTATCCTCGAGGTGGAAAGATGACGAACCAATCTCTTAACCAGGGGATTCAAGGAGTTGTGTGCAGCCATAACTTTGCGTTCGTCTCGCTGCGTGTTCGCGATGTCCTTCTTCGCATCCTTGATGACAGTAGTGATCTGCTCCGAGACGTTCTGAGGCAAGTGTGGCCATGTGTTAATGACGTCTTGTGGTATCCGCTTCGTCTTCTGCTCCAACTGCACGTACTTCTTCTGCGACTTCGTAGGCTCTGCGGCAATTTCATCGACTTCTACGTGGGCTTTGCGTTTGCGTGGCTCGGAGGATTGCGAGGGCCGCTCTTGAGTTGGCGCAATTGTCGAGAGTTCGTCTTCTTCGTCGTCTCGTCGCGGATTCTTCCCTGGCTTCTTCTTGCCGCTGGCTTTGCCGCTCTTGGGCGTTGCTACCGGCATTGCAACTCGACTCTTGGAGATGCCACTGTTGCGGCTCCCAGGCGGTCGCCCTCTCCGCTTCTTTGCACCATCACCGACAGCACGGGTGCGCGCCTGATAAGTATTAGTACATTCATTGTCTGTTCACGTTGTGTACGTACCATGACGTCGTGCTGGGTTGCAGACGCGTTCGTTTTGTGTTTACCCCAACGCGCATGTGCCGGCTTGAGTCATACACTGCTGCTAGCGTGACTTGCATGAATAGAGCGCGCTTCCTTCTGCGCCCTGTTAACAAGTCTAAAGACATTAAGCAAGACGCAGGCATGACAATGATCTCCTCAAATGATGTTTCATAACACCAAGACCTTGGCGGAAATCACACAAAGTCAATTGTAGAGCGATGCCGTCTTTGTCGTCCTCCTCAGATGGCAAGCCATC
The DNA here is from genome assembly GCA_022225945.1 of Didymella pomorum. Lineage (NCBI taxonomy): Eukaryota > Fungi > Ascomycota > Dothideomycetes > Pleosporales > Didymellaceae > Didymella > Didymella pomorum. Next base: position 304,836 of record JAKJXN010000021.1, on the reverse strand, counting down.
TTCTTCCGGGTCATCTTCTTCCAAATCATCATTTTCCAAGTCATCCTCAATCGAGAGCTGAGCGTAGAGTTCGCTGGAGCTGGGCAGCATACGCAGATGCCTTACCTTCAATGTCTTGCTTCACATGACGCAGATCGGCCTCAAGGTCTGTGATCTTGCACTCCAGTTCAATCTTCATCGTGCCTTCAACGAACTCTTGTCTCTCAAGCTGAGTCTGAAGACGTTCGATGTCTTGATCTTTCGTTTGCAGCTCTCGTTGGCAACTGGCTACCAGTGAAGCAAGACCCTCGGTGACCTCTTCCTGCTGCTTAGTAAGCTGCACTGCTAATACGTTAGATGTGTCAATGTGAAGTTTTGACTGAGTCATCTGCTGCAAAAGCTGCTCATCTTTGGCTGCAAGCTCACGCTTGGAGCGCGCCTGCTTCAGTTAAAGCTCGACCTGTGCTTGGTCTGATTTAGTCTGCAGGATCTTGGCAAAGTCCTGGACGGCACCTGCCTCAGTCTCTTTGATATTCAAATCAGTCAGACAATCGTTCAGCATCTTTCGGTTGATGTTGGATTGCGTTTTCAAGTTTTCACATTGACCACAAGGAACGGGCAGAGCCTTGACGATCATTGACGGTGCGCCGTGATGGACAGGCACCGGCAAATCAGAAGGGCTTGTGGTCTGCGTAACAAACGCCCGTCGACAATATGCTGTCACCCGATGTGGACTGCGAGGCGACAGATTAAATCAGATGGAGTGCCTCTTCGCTCGTAGGGTCGATCTGGCTGAATGTAATAGCGGGCGGTAGTCATGATGCTGAGTTCTGCAGTAAGCTTCGGTGTATCTAGTGCACTAACGGATAATTTTTGATGCTGAATCACTCCAGAAGAAGCTTGGAAAGCCCATTGAAGAACCAGGAGATCTGGGAAGTGAACAATGTGAACTTCGAACAGTACGGCGTCTGGCACGTGCACATTGCAAGCTTTAAGGACCTCCTGAAATCGAAGATTGAGATTGGATGAGTCTGTGCAGGCGTTGTGAAGTCATACATTGTGCACAGCACAGCGCAGTCGTCGGTCCTGCAAGGCTCGAAACCTATTGTTTTGGATTCCTGTCACGTGATCACTGTACTTTTACTTCGCACTCGCACTAGGTTGCGCTAGAGTGCCCCCTTTCTCTTCACAAATAGAGCCTTTCCTCGCTCTTAGATAGCTATTTAATGCATTCATCACACTCTGTTTAACAAAACCTGGATGTTGACGGCCGTTGGAAAGGGTCTCGCGCTTCCCTGTTTTGGGGAGATTTCCGGCTGTTCGAGAAGGGCTCCACTCCTTGGCAAGAGACCCACAGCGGCGGAACGAGCAGCGTCATCATCATTGGCGGACACCGTTCAGTAACAACAGATAGCGCCATGACGACCACGCTGCGCAGTCGCGTTGTGCCTGCCGCGGGCTCGCGTTTATCTGCGTGAAGCTGAATCGTTGGTCATCTTTGCGCCCACGACCAGGTCAGATGTGCTGCAAGCTGCAGCCGGCTGTAGGTGTGCTTCAAGTGGGCGCGTGCGTGATTGGCGATCGCTGGGATGCGTGACAGGGAGCGGCCGCCCCGGGGCCGTTCCAACGATCAGGACTTGAGTTCAAGGGTGTCTGCCCTGCTTGACGTGTTAGGTGGGATCATATCGCCTAACAAGTCAAGGAGATTTGTTGACTGCTCCCTTAAATCTGCTGAGGCCTCCTTCAGCATGCCTCACCGCCCCCACCTCGTTCGCCATGCTGCGACGACTGAGCAGGCAAATGAACGATGAAAGAGATGGCTTCAAGCTGGAACGGAAGCCGAGTAAGAGAGAAAGGATTTCCAAGTTCTTTCGCACCAAGTCGATAAGGAGACAGAGGCCACAGCAGCACGATGAAGCACATGTACGCCCGTCCACCTTCTTTGTCTATCTCGCTGCCCCGCTACTCGACTCGGGCACACCAGCTGACGACCGCTCTACTCGTAGACAAAGGCAGATCCAGAGGATGTGCTCTCTCTGCGTCAGCCTCCAGTCGCCGAGGAAAGCCAGATAAGGAATCCTGAACCACCAGGGAACGGTCCAGATGCTCTGAGAGCGGCAGATGTCGACGAGGCTGTAGAGATGCCCAATTGTTTAGCCAAGCCGTATACGTACCAACAAGAAGAAGCCAACAAGAAAGAATGGACTTGTTCGGAGAGTCCCGTAGAAGCTCCGAAGCTCAGCGCATCCCTAGACCCAGCTGAGGAGGAAGCGTCGCATTCTCAATCGGCCATGGAGAAGAGTGAGGAGCACGATCAATTGACAAGGGAAGCTGTCTACGCGCTCTTCTCAGGTGCCCCGAGGTTCAGCGCCAATCACGTCGACGGTCGCCTCTCACCGATGGTCTCGTACCCATGGGACAGCGAAGTGAAGCATCCGGATGCTACCGATTCGAAGCCTCCATCGGAGCCAGCGTACATGGCTGCGACAGCACGTGTACATAATGTACAGGGCCAGTCGATAGAGAATGGGAACGGACAACACCATGTACATCAGGTGGACGCAGTGGAGACACCTAGCTGGATGAGTGCGCAGGGTATCGAGTCTGGCAGTATAGGCTTTACTCATTTTCTGGAGCTGCCTCAAGCGGACAACCTTCTCACGGAGGCCCAATTCGATGAGGACAGTGAAGAGTTCCTAGAGACTGCAAGAAACAAAGACTTCATGCACACCAATCCTGAGCGCATTGGCATTCGTGCTGTGCACATGGACTTGGTCTACAACCGGCTCATCGAGTTCCAAGATCTTTCTGAAGCGTTCCAGCAAAGTCCAGAGCGTATCACTATCCTCAACAATCAGACTCCCGGCCATCTTTACGGTCATCTGTTCGGCACGTTCCTCACACCACCGGGCTATGCTGGCGCAGACCTCAATCCCGTAGGCTTACAAGTTCAAATCCTTGCGCTTCTTAGGGTTCTCAACCTGAAAGGCATCTGGTACGACTTCAGTCTGGTCGAATGGAGGATCAGACTCGGTCAGGTCTTGTTCAGCGACCCTGATCCGGTCCTCGCCGACGACCAAGTGCCACTTTGGACAAAACGCGACATTTTGCTGCTCCAGATTAGCCTGTCATGCGAGTTGCTGCTTAGACTGGATGCAGTATCCGCATCTAGAGCTGGCGAAGTGGATGATCAGACGCAAGTCAGCGCACAAGAGAAAGAAACGTTTGCCGGTCTCACGACCAGAAAGACGGACTGGGACATGATTCTGGCACGCAGATTCCTGGAGAACATTCTGGTAATCAAGGGCGACGACGAGAGTGCACTGACACCGGTGCAGGAGCAACGCGGGCTACTATCGATCTTTGGCGGAGGCACACCGAAAGAAATCTCCATCTCCGATGTGATATTCCTTCCCCAACATCAAACGCGTCAGCTTTCAGGACTGCTACACTTTGCGGAAACGATCAAGTGGCCGACCATCGATTCCATTCTAAAGACTTTGGCGGACAAGCTTGGAGTGTCAGATCAAAATGCTGAACGCACGATGCAGCCCGCATCTCCAAGTGCTTGGTCTTTCAACCCTACAACGCCCTCTGTTGTCAGCGTGTACGGTACACCTCTGCAGACTCCACGATCTACAAACCATCAACTGGACGATTACTTTGGACGGGTCCAGAAGCCGACCGTCAGGCGCAACAACTCTAAATCGCTTCGGGTTCCATTGTCAAGTACCCTTCTGTCGTTGGCAGATAACTCCAAATCGGCTGTCGTTCACATCGGAGGATGGCTGAGCCGCTCTTTCCTCACAGGTCTGATCTTGCCAGGAGAAGCCATCTCCCATTTCCTTATGTCCACGATCCTCGAGAACGATCAATCGGCCATGTCCGCACTCGGCGACTCCGCCGATCTATATGGGGGATTCGTATATAACGGCAAGAGCTGGTGGAGCAAATCCTCCATCATTGGCAGAGTCATGGCTTGCTCAAGAGAGGCCCAAGAATGCATGGGCTGGCTTCATGTGGACAAACTTCCTGACAGCGCATTCGACGGCTGGCATAGTATCCGAAGCGAGCAGGTGCCCATCATGGTCCGGTCGACAACCGAACGGGACTTAGTTGCGACAGACTCGTCTGCCTTACCTGCCAATACAGACGGTCCAATTAGAACTACAGACTTTGTCATGCCACAAGACCCGGAAATTGATACTCGAGCACCGGTCCGCTTCGCGCAATGGGACCTGACACCACTCAACACTGACTTGATCGATGGCGACAGCGAGACAGATCGTCCAGAAGAGAGCGACGTGTACACACCGTCGATCACCTTCCATATCAGTGGTGACGCGAAGGACTACGTCTTGACGCTTACTCACGAAATTCACTTCATCACGTCCTGGCCCTGCTATACACCGGCTTCTACATCGACTGCCAGCCCGCGACATGTAGCCAATAAACGCTCTTTGGCTGGCACTCTGTCACACAGCTCTTCGAAACGAAGTGTAAGCACCAAGCTCTCCCGTCGCAACAGTCATGGCTTCGAACCTTTACTGTCACATCCTCCTGAAGCCTCGGACCTTGCACCACAGCGCAGCTACCTTCCTGAGACAGACGATGAGTACGCAAACGCAACAACGCTGACAGGACCGGTGATCGCGCATCCTCTTCACATGTCGTATGGGCACAAAATTGTGCCAGTGTCAGAGGTGCTGAATCCGGACTTCATGCTACCCTTCACGGTGTCAGCAAGCAATATGCCCACTTGCTCGTCGTCGACGCTCCTAAGGGATGGACACGAAGAAGGCGCGGGTCACGACGATCACAAAACTATCCTCGTCCTAGATGCGCGCGGCTCTTCAGACCATCAGCTTCTGGGTAGAGCTTGGTGTGCAGAGAGAGGATTTAATGCAGTCGTCGGGCGTGTGGAGAGAACATGTTTGGCTTGCTGCATTCGCGAAGCTCGCGGCTTGGGTATCAACGTCGTGATCAGGGTCTAGATGGATGAGAGAAGTTAACACTGAGATCGAGCTCTAAGGCGTGATCTAAAATTGAACAGCTGATTTTTCGAGGGCACAGGCGCATTGCACAAGATACCCAACTAGCAAATTTGATATCATCTTTACAAAGTCCAGCCATCGCTCGTGCGTCTCATCAATTTAAGGCGAGCCCGCTATCTTCAATGGGACTCAAGGCCTATCATTCTTCGATGAGCACCTGGCCCAGAACCTGGTAGCAATGTGAGTCAAATCCCGTACACATCACACGACAAAAGGCTGTAGGGATGACTAATCACATCCTCTTCGAACGCAACTGCTTATACGACGAAAGCAAAACACCCACCTATCTTGATTTGCTACTTTTCCAAGGAATCTGCGCAACGCAGTAGCCTGACAATGACTGAAAACGAGAAAATGTCTTGTCTCCAAGAGTAGTCCTTTGTGGCTCGATGATATCACATTTCAAGACGACGGAGAGACCGAAACTAGTCAAAGCAATCGACGCGATCTTCCAGTAACCAATATCGTGTGTGACATCGTTCCAAACCATTATTATTGCGACCATTCTGCATTCTATTGCTGCAGACAAGGCTCGGTGGCCATACCCTGCGATGGACAGACCACGTCAGCAGCACGAATCACGACAAGATCTGGGACCATCACATCCCGCTCGCCAACAGGACTTCTTCTCTCGATAGTAGCACACGCAGGTAGAAAGGTCAGTGGCTGGCCGATAGCAGCATGGCGCCCATCACAAAGCTGCAATACATTTCCGCTGCCGGACTTGGAGGTCTTCGTCACATGCTTCCGTGCATGTATTGCCCCAAATTACTCTACATCTCTGAGAATTTGGCCTGACACAGCGCCAGAACGATCGCGGATCGAAGAGGCGATCGTTCCATGTCCCACCGTACTGCGCGGGGTGCGGGTTCGCTCAGTAACCTAAATACCTGCCGGGCTACGGCGCCTACGAGCGGGGCTATCGACCAGGCAGCCAAGCGTACGTAGACGGAGTGACATGGGTGCTGGGGTTGGCACTGCGGGAAGGTAGCGCAGGAAGACAAGGCGGCAGAGAGACGTCATGCGGGCTGTCACACGTGTCAAGCATGCTTTGATAGGGAAGGATGCCCCAACAAGAAGTTTGACGGACAACATCGTAATGAAATGGTCAAGGATCGAAACTGGAAGGCGCACATAGAGCCGTACTTGTCGAAGTCGAAGCGAAGGCAGGTGGCAAGATGTGTCCTGTTTGAGCTCATGTAATGTTGTCGAAAATCTTTGCACGAACTACACAAAAAAAAAGCACGCGCTTCGATCCGAGAGCATTCTTTACATATGCTTGTCTTCGGCATTCCCCGGTCTTCATCGGTGAGTCCATCGGCACAGCTACACTTCCATGTCCAAGTCTGGAGGACATCATCACAATATTCGATCATCTATTCAAATTGGCTCGCCATCCGCATCGTTTTTCTGGTGAGGCGGACCTTGTGGAAGTCCAAATGCACCCAAATGTGCTAAGTCGGGAAACAAGGTGTAGCCCAGTCTGGCAAGTCCCTGATTAGCTGCATGCGAACTATACGAGCAACGCATGGCTGCGAGCGTCCGGACAGTGTTGATGACAGCCGAGTTGGTGACCACGAACTCGCTGTTGACATGATCATAGATTTCAATCCTCAAGGCGGCTGGATTTGAAGAAGCGCTAATGGCTAGAAGGATGAACTGACAGGCTAGTTCGTATGTGTCAGTGTGAGTTCTTTTCATACAGAAGCCTTTGTCTGAACGTATGTAATCGAGAACCACAAACTGATGCCGGGTTGGAGGTATTCGTCCTGCGGAGGGCCGACCTTGTGGCGCGTTTGACGGGCCTTGTTCGGCAGATTGCGTGGTCATATCTGGAGACTTTTTCCCTGAACGTATTGGCACCAGGATTGGACTGGTATCGGTATAGAGACATTTGAGCTACTTATGACCAGCATCAAGTGGCAAGCTTTGCGTTTGTGCACCAGGCACCGTCGTCCGCGTGATTCACTTATCATTGAGTGCTGACAAACATCGTGTCAGTGTTTGACGCTCCGTCAAGCAATATGAATTCTTGCGCATGATGTAACCGTCATGTTGGACTGAACCAAAGTAAAGGATCAATTGGTGTGACAGTCGAAACACTACTCTGTCGCCCTGCTTGGTAGAGAGCTGTTGCTAGTTGTTCGCAGTTTTATCGTTGTAGTAGTGGATCGTCTGATCTGAGCACCCAGCCGGAGTCTGGTATAGGTAGTTGCCCAAGTTTATGTATAGCTGCCCACTGCACACATACCAGGCCGCAGAGTTCGGTCTCGTCAATCCCGCGACGCTCCAAGTCAAGCCGTCACCCTGCCAGGCAAATTGACCGTAAGTGTTCTTAGTCGTAGAGAATGTAACTGAAAGTGAGTTGTCGTTGATATACCTCGTCTCTGACACGACAGCGTACAGAAGCTTGACGGCTGTGCCAGGCGCTGAGACGAGCTGAACGAGCTGACCATCAACGACCTGGAATTGGCCGGCGGTAGTGTAGTCTCCGAGCAGAGCAGCACCAGTGGCGTACAGAGGCTTCGTTTGCATGTACTTGTGGAAGTTGGGTGCGGCCACAGCTGATGTGACGTTAGCAATCGGGACCAAATATGCGAGGAAATGAAGACATGTTCCAACCACGTACCTCGTATCCAGTAGTAGCCACTCTGAAGCGTGGTACCAGGCCCAGAACCAGCTGGTGTGCCAGTCGCGGCAGGGGCACTGGGAGTCGCAGCTGCACTAGTCCTCGTAGCTGTCGTAGTGGCCTTGGTCGACGTTACAAGGGTAGTAACGGCTGCCCCAGGCTGACATTGCGAGTAGTAGTCACTATTTGATGTCAGGATAACTGCTATGTTAAATATGTGCCGACTGACTTGATCTTTACGCAGCCTGAACTTGCGCCGCATGATGTATCGCCACTCCAGTTGATCCCACCACCTGAATGATGTCAGTATTAGTGCAACAATTCGAACAACAGCATTTACATTGCTGCCAGTCTCCAACTACTGCAGACACCGAGCCCGCCAAAAGCGCAATACTGCTAGCTGTGCTGAAACGCATCCTGGGATGGGACCTAAATGGCTGATGAGAATGAAGGAACTCTAAGGCTTGTCTGTTAAGTTGGAACTTCTCTTATACCTCGCAAGTTGCATGTACTGGTCCCGAGCTTGTTTAACGAGCCGCCGGGCCGGGCCAACCGCATAAAGTAATTGCACTGTACTAAGCGAGCCGTCATGGTGAGCACAAGGCTTGAGTAGACTTGTTAAGGGCAAGACTTCACCACAGACCGGAAATGAGCTCGTCACGATATCAAAGGATGGGCCGAATGTTCAGGTTGCCGCTGGGCAATGGCGCGGCTAGAGACGTTGGCGCTTGCTTGCGCATAAGCAAAAAATTAGGCAGGCGACGCTGAATCCGTGGTTACATATCCTCTTTCTACGTCGAGGTTGGACATGCTGGTGTCAAAGTGACATGTAGGACGGGAGGGCGCTTCTGAAGAATGAAAGCACGCGGGTCAAAGCGAGTGTGGACGAGGGAGCACAACAATATAAATGTTGTCGCTAACGGATAGCCTATCCGGCTGGCAGATACACCATGAACGACACCGAGTATCTCTTGTAGCTATTGGCAACCTCGGGCTCGTATTTGGCGATATCTGTGGCGTGAGAGAGCAGACGACGCTGAGGAATGATGAGGGCAGCGTCTTTCCGGATCAGGTTAGCTTCAATCTTATCGATACGATTTTCATCCTCGAACGCCACCGCTCCGTGTGTCTCACGAGACATCCGTATATTCAGGCGCTCAAGCACCTCCTGCGAAGATTCAAGTGACTCTTTGAACTATTTACCAGCCCTACCGAGTAGCACCTTGACCGGAAGGTGTTGAGCCATCCGGCAATTGACTTCGCACCATGGCGAAGAGGAAGCGCAACAACGCTGCCAGCAATGCTGTGAAGAAGCAGGCGACGGCAAGCCTTCCTAGTCCGCCTCATGAGAAGGAAACAGCACTTGGGGCTCCAAGCATTCATGCGGTCATTTCACCGGAAGAGATGGAGATTGCTGTAGAGACACTTCAGTCATTGACAGAACATCCCGCGTTAATCAAGTCAAAAGCGTGCAAAGACCTGCGAGCAGCAGTGTACAACTTCCGTCAAGCTAGCACTACGGGGATGGCTGCAGCAGGTACGCAAAATGAATAGCTTTTCGATCATAGTACTGATCAAGAGCAGAGAACAGTAACCTCACAGCACGCATTTCCGCAGCACTCACAGATGGCAAGTACACTGATGCCATGATTCTGCTTGCAGAAATGCGAATCAGGAAGGAGACACCGTCATTGGGAGCTTTATGCCGCTGGGTGCGCACACTGGATGTCATTTCCGGACTGTCAATCCACGTGCAAGTACCTGGTCAAACAGTCGTTGGCAAGAACGCCAGCAACGAAGAATTAGTTGAGGTCTTGGATGCCATCCTCCGCGTCACTGGTCCTACAGACACCACATCTAATGGCATCGATGCAACTTCAGGTCCAATATCTCTCCAAGAGACATGGAACCTGTGGCCAGCCGCAGAACCAACACGCCAGCTGCGCCGCAGCATTGAAGACAAGTCGATCTTCACGACTTCACCCATCGACAAGACCAAGTTCCGCATCATCGAAACCACACCCGCACCTCTACGGAAGCCACCAAACCTCCACCCAGCAGTCCTCTTCGCCTCACAAGACGACACAGTCTTCCTCGGCCAAGGCCCAAAAACAGAAGTCTATCACCACCCAAATGTACCAAATTTGCGCCTTATCCGGGACGTGCTTTCGCCCGAGGAATGCTCATCAATTGTTGCAGCAGGCGAGACGATGGAGTTCATCCCCGACGCACCAATGCGGCCGCAGGGTGAAGACACGAGCATCCTCGCGCACAATTTCTACTGGATCGTAGACCAGGCGTTCCACGATAAGCTGTGGGACCGCGTGAAAGCGTTTGTGCCCGAGAGCGTAGGCGGAAGGAAGGTCAGAGGAATCAATAGAAGATTCAGGGTGTATCGGTACGTGCCCGGCGCAGAGTACCGGTGTCATATTGGTAAGCTCCCTCAGCTAGGCTATGCTTCCTGTACTGATTTTTTATGTAGACGGCGCTTGGCCGCCCTCAGGCATCGATCCCGTCACCGATGCGTACCAGTATGATTCCTCGCCGTCTCACGCCCGCCAGTCGAGTCTCTTCACGTTCCTCATCTACCTGAACGACGACTTCCGCGGTGGCGAGACGACCTTCTTCATCCCCAGCGTCAAGGACGGTGTGATCAACGCGTATCCCGTCAAGCCGATCATGGGTAGTGTGGCGGTGTTTCCGCACGGCGAGGCAGCGGGCGCGCTGCTGCACGAGGGCACAGGTGTGGTCGAGGGCGCGAAGTATGTGATCCGGACGGACGTGGAGTACGACGTAGACCCCAGCGTTTGATCTTCGAATGTACCATCGCTCGTATCAGGCTCGTAATTGTGTGCGCTCATACCGCCTGTTCTCGTGTGATGGCAGCGTGTGGTGGGCGCGCAATCGCGTTGTCGTTCGCCCTCATATCTCTTCCCATAAGACCATCTCAGCGTTCCTCCGTACCACCACCCACCGGCTCCGGTCGTCCAGAAAACACAAGCTTATGCCTAACCACCTCGACAATCTCCAGCTCCTCTCCCTCTTTCGCAGCACCCTCCATTCTGACATCACCACCCTCCCTCCTCCTCACAACAGCAAACGCCTTTCCCAACTTCCTACACTCCCCGACCATCCTCTGATTCTCGCCCACATACAAATACACCCTCTTCATCCATTTCACATCCTCCTCTCCATTGAGCTCAGGATTATACAGCGGGAACACCAGCTTGCCCACGCGGGTCGATGACGCCGTCGCCGAGGGCGGGGGAAAGTGGATCGTGCCTTGGACTTCGAGCAGGGCGAGGCCCGTGGGCGTGTGTAGGAGCGGCGGGAGGGGATTGGCGATGGTGGATGAGGGAGTGAGGGATGGTGGGTGCAAGGGGATAGACGGCATTGTTGGTGAGATATGGGACGGAGAGGAATTGTTTTGGCGCTGCGATGGGTCGTGAACGCAGAAATCGGTGGCTGCGGGCTTGTTTTGTTGTTTGGGATGCGTAGTCGCTGTGCAAAGATGCAGGTGACCGAGACGCGTGGGACACGACGCGTTGTCGGCCCAAGCGTCGCGTTGCGGGGCAGTGACGGTTGTGACATCACTTTCGTATGAACTCGGTGATAGTTCATGTTCTCATTATTTTGGTATCTATCTACTTGGCTAGAACGGGATTGCTACTCATTATACCAACACTCTATGTGCGCTTGCCAAAAACCTTGTCGAAGTTGGTGAGCGTGAACCTGTAGCGGACATTGTCGTTCTTGTAAACACGCTCAACGGCCTGCTTGCAGCCCTCTTCGCTCAGGTCGATGGTCTCGATCCAGCTCTTGATGTTCTGCTTCGATGCGAGCTGGAGCATCTCCTCCATCTCGGGTCTGTTGCCAATGTGCGACGCGCCCATGTAGCAGCCGTTGGGAGCGAAGGTCTGGGCGGGCATGGCGGGGAGCGGGTTGTCGGGGAAGCCGACCATGTGGAAGGTACCGTTGACCTTGAGGATGGAGAAGTACTCGGACAGGTCGAACTTGTCGGTCGCATCAGCCGTGTTGATGACGAAGTCGAACTCGAACTTGTGCTTGTCCGCCCAGCCCTTCTCCTTGGTGACGATGAAGTCCTTCGCACCCATCTTGAGGGCGTCCTCCTTCTTATTGGGGGTGTGAGAGATGACAGTGGTCTCAGCACCGAGAGCAACGGACCACAGGACACCGAAGTGACCAAGACCTCCAAGACCGATGATGCCAACCTTCTTGCCAGGTCCGGCACCTAGCCTCTTGAGAGGCGAGAATGTGGTGATACCGGCGCACAGCATAGGCGCTGCAATGGTTGTCTCGAGGTTCTCGGGGATCTGGAAGACGAAGTACTCATGAACACGGACGTGCGAGGAGTAGCCTCCCTGGGCGACCGTGCCGTCGGGGTGCTTAGCACCGTAGGCATCGACCTGGTTGGGGCAATAGTTCTCCTGGTCGGCCTTGCACTGGTCGCAGGTGAGATCGGCACCGATCTGGGCACCAGAACCGACGCGGTCTCCGACCTTGTGCTTGGTGACCTTGGAGCCGACCTTGACGACGCGACCGATGACCTCGTGTCCAACGCACAGGGGAAGAGGGATCTCCTCGCCCCAACCACCAGTGATGGTGTGGACGTCTGAGGCGCAGACACCACATGCGTCTACGGCAATGTCGACATCGTAGTCCTCAAATTTCTTGAGGGGAAGCTGGTTGCTATCAGTAGCCGCAGGACGATTGGCAGGTGGCAGAACATACCTCCTGGCGCTTGAAGGTGCTCCAGTTCTTGATGTCGTTGACGGCAAATGCGTCAGTGGTCTCGGGGTAAGGCATTGTGAAGGATATGAATTGAATTGGGTATCTGAAGGGTGGAAAGAGAGTTAATGAGGAGAGGGGCTGCTGCGTATTTGAGTCGCTCCTTCCTTACGCTCCATAATATCGGGCCATTGATGTCCGCCAGTGATGTCAGCTGCAAAAGCGACATTAGGAGGGCTCAGCCGTCATAGCTCCCTGTACATTTTGCCTGATTGGGCGGGTCTATAGGCGGCGAGACCTTTGGTAGGCGGTCGCTGTCGGGTACCTTTTATGCATCGTCACCAGCCTGTCATCGAAAATGTTGTAACCGCCTAAGATGTAACATCGACGATATCTAATGCCAAACTTCGCACCTAGACTGCGACTACGGTACGCCGGTAGCCGTCATGGAGGCGACTGCTGCGTTGTTGAATATGGATCTCAAACCTGAAGACCACAATGCCGTCATTGTCGATATTCCAACGCTGCCCCACGCAGTAGAGCTTCAGCCTCCCCCACTACACGCGTGTAGAGGGGCAGCTTACTAAACATTGCTCCACGAATGAGGAGGCGCAGTGATGCCCAGCCTCGATGCGATCGGCTTTCCTCCCGACAGAACGCTCTTCCAGTCGCTTGAACCAGTCTCTTTGCAGGATGGGGTTGCCGACAAAACCGACGATTAGCCTCCACCCCTCACGATCTCCGTTGAGAGTGACATCCTTTCAAGCTGCCTGCCAGGTTCCTCATGTATTGCCCGAGGTCAAGGTCACCGAACATCAGACCGTCGGTGTCTTCGTTCATCCATCGCCTCTTTACATGCAACTGAAGTTCCTTCAGGTGCAAAGGCCATCTGCCAGCTCATCGCAGGTCCATCTTAGTGGTGTCTTATTGGTCAAGGTGCGCGACATAAGCCTCGGGCAAGGTCCTTCTCTTAATGAAGCTGCAATCGGTCGGAAGTGTGCAGCCGCTGGAAGTTACGGAGGAGGAAGCTGCACTCGATGATTTGAAGAGCGCCAGTCGTATATTAAGGCAAGTACGAACTGCGACATGGCATCCTGGCACGTCGTGCGCTGATGACGATTTTCATTGATTGAAGGAAAGCAAAGGAGGGTAGGAGAGAGGGAAAGTCGAACAGGACCAAGTACGACTGCTTTGACACCGTGATGAAGGTACCTTCCTCCCAGCTCAGCCAGGTACTCTTGCGCTAGTGCTTTCTGTGGGTTAGGGCTGCAGTTTCCATCAACCAAATGTGTCAGTCACCGTCGGAGGATAACTATCTACGTCAATGCGTGATCATTGCGCGTCTCTCGATCTATCTTGCTGGATCAAGGTACTGCGTGGCCTGACGTCAAACGAGCACACGTCCCGACTTGGCACTCCAGGGAACTCTCGAGGGCCGCCTCGCCCTCTCAGAGACAGCCCTTGATGCGTGCGCTACATCTAGACCATCGCAGACGATCCACCTGCATACAAGGCATCGAAGAAAGCGGGCTTGGTACGGGCGGCGGTCGCACTGCACTCTGAAACAACCACATGTGGAGAGTCCGTAATGAACCCGCCACACTGGCAGCAGCAACAAAACGTCAACGTCCAAATGCTGGTACTTACGAAACCTAAGCTGCGGCCACAGCATTTGTTGGGCGACGCTGGGCTCCTGGCATCTCCACACACGAGACTGGGTTACGACCGTTATGGCCGACGGCAAGTCCTCATGCGGTATGTCGACGGTACAATATACCAGCGACGGCGGGTAAGGACGAAAACAAACAAGCTTACGCGCGGCTTCAAAATGTACAATATACAATCCAGGTTGCTAGCAAGTCCAGCTTATGGGTTCTCGAGGCACACATTAAGCGGCGCCTAATCGGTCACGGCGCAGGGATCGGCTTTTTGGACCTGGGTGAGATGTGACCCAGGTTAAATTCCGACATAATCGCAATTCCAATGACAGCCGACTTTGCAGATGACGGCAGTCTCGCGCAACACAAGGTCGCTTTTGTCCAGCAGCTGCACCTGGAAGACTTCGCTGTTGGAGTGCAACGTTGTGCAAGGGCGCCCTCTCAAACATCTATTTGTGGGCATGCTGTGCAGGCCAAGTACTTGCTTATTTTGTGGCGACTCTTGGATTGACTCGAGGTCAGCAGCAATATCCGGCAAACGTCGCATTGGACGAACTTCAAATTTCAGTCCACCACGAGAGCATTCAAAGTGGTGGCTGTCGACCAGGGCTCACGTGCAAGCGACCGCGGGCGATCACCTCCCGTAGCGAATGGGAGGCCCGTTTCACTATAATCGGTTCGGTCAGTGTAAATGAACAATTGCGGGGAGCGCCTGGCCTGGAGGACATTCCCGCCGCGCCTAGGGTACTCGGCCAGGGTAGGTGGCTGACACCTTTATATCCCAAAGCTCACCCAGACGGCCACGCAATGGGGATGGCGATTTTGCTGCAGTCCACCTCCACATCGACAAGATGCCCACCTATCCACTCCAACTCACATGCTTGGGGGTGATATGTGGCACACCGGCGCTGGCAGCTGTTTTCGTAGCGCTGAGGATATATACGCGGCGGAAACTGAATCTCAGGCTGAGCTGGGGTATGCACTGCCTGCCTGCGTTGGGTTCTGATTCTGACAATCATAGATGACTGGCTCATCATCTTGCCCACGATTCTGTCGATCGCACTCATTGGACCATCATACAAACGTCAGTACTCGCTGTAAGAAACTCTGGCAGTTACTGACGCAAGCAGATGTCAAGATGTGGCACATCGGCATACACATCTGGGATGTAGACCCCAATAAGATCGAGCCAAACTACGATGAGTACTATGCGGTATGTGTCTAGACATGCGCGCAGAGTGCAAAGCTGATCAGGACAGGTGCAAATGGCTTTCAACCTTCTCAACATTCCGATCTTGCCGCTGGTCAAAGCATCCATAATCTTGCTTCTTCTACGCGCCGGGTCAATCATCACCTGGCTCAAGAAAGTGCTGTACTGCATTCTCGTCTTCACCGTTGGAAGCTCGCTAATCCCATGGTTTCTTTACATCTTCACCTGCCCACCACAGACGGGCAACACATGGAAGCCGCGCACATTTGGAAATCTGCATTGTATGGGTCGACACCGGATGGGTGAGATGCTGATCTGGGTAACGTGCGCAAACCTACTTACCGACCTTCTCATCCTCCCAATACCCTTCATCATCGTCCGCAGAATGATGAGCGCGCGCCTGCGATCCCGACTCGTCGTCCTGACCGTCTTCGCATGTAGTCTGGCCGTGACCGGCATCGGGGCCGCGAAAATCTACCTCTCGTACCGTGACCGCCTCTACACGCTCTATGTCCCAGACTGGACCTACCCAATCGACTACTGCATCAACCACATCGAGAACAACGTAGCCATCATCGTCGCAAACATCCCCATCCTGCGCGGCCTGGTGACACGCTGGGTCTTCAACTTCCGCTCCGCAGACCCGCCTGCAGACCGCGCCGCTCGCCCACCACTGCACCGCAAACCCAGCCTCTCGGACCGCGCGCACAGGAAAGTAACGAAGAATCCGCTTATGCGCCGCCTGCTCCCCTGCATCGACGACTTCAGCTCCAGCCTCGCGACGCCGGAGCGCTCAAAGCAGCGCACGGGCGCGAATCGCCCGCTCAGCGGGACCTTCACCACGCTCGCCCTGAGCCATTCCAAGACGAGCAAAAAACTAAGCACCTACCTGAGTCGCTCGGCGTCGAGACGGAGCAGCACGGGCTACGAGAGCGGCGACAGCATTGAGAAAGGCGCCGTACGCGCGACAGTGACCAGCATCGGCAGCGCGCCGACTCTGATCGGGTCTTTGAACCGCGGGTCTCTGAACCGCGAGAGCGCGTGGGACGCCAGCGTCCTGCACGCGAAGCGCAGCAGTCCGACGCTGCGCCCTGTAGAGCCATTTGGCGGCATGGAGCCGCTGAGCGAGATGCAGCCGCTGGAGCAGGTGCGGCTGCGCAGCGCTTTGGACGGGGAGGAGTTCGATTTCGGGGACTTGTCTGAGGGCTGGCCGTATGAGGAGCGGAGTCGAAGTCATTCGTTTGCTTAAGTCGCTACATAGCTACACTGGCGTGGAGGAAAGTATTGCGTTGGTCGGTTGATACCCTGGATTATATACTACGTGTCGAGGACGTTGAAGCTCTTATACAAGATATATGTACACCTCCATGTCTTTCCGTCCTTTCTTTTCTGGATCCCCTTGCGCAAGAATTGCACCGTATACGCGGTGCATCTCAACACTCTCTTCCTCGGACCCTTTGATCCTCACAAACCATTTTTGGCGACACGTGCGGCACGGCGCGCTCCATGCTGATCGGTAATCCTCACCACTCGTCCCAGCCATATTCGCTCACAGAGTCCTGGCCACATTCGGCGACGAGGCCCGCGGTCCCGCACTGATCGCCACCAATACTACTCCCGGCTCGCGAAGAGCAAAATCCGGGGTAAAAGTCATGTGTTCACGTGGTGGGCCAGGACTTGCCGTTCGTGCCGCGGCCCATGAGGGTTAGCGATGGACGTATATGCTCGTAAGCGTGTGCCGTGATGAAAAGTGTCGTCTAGACCAGGTGCGTCCCCGGAGTGGTAAGACTACGATCTGCGTAATCTTTGCGTCCAAGTTTGCGGAGGGCAGACCTTGCTGGAAGTAGGAGGATGTGGTGAAACTGAGGGACGCTCTTGACGAAGGATTTGCCTTGCTGCTAGATCTCCTTACCAAGAATTAGTCCCCTCGATACTTCTTCACACGGGGCTTACCCCATTGGGACAATATCGTAAACTTGGCGACAGATTGGAGTGTTGTGCTGCACCGTCCGACTCGCGCATGACACTGCCTGACTGATTGAGCAGCGGATGTGGGTAGTCCGCGCTACCCATTCGAAAGCTGACCATTAATGAATATCAGCCTGCTCTCGACTTGGACCAGGCTAGGGTATTGTGCGGCCGCGCGAGTTTTCCACTCGTAAGGAGCGGAGTAGCGTGGCCACATGAGATGATGCAAGTCCATAACAGCTTCGGTATGAGCCCAAACAGTGCGGAGAGGATGGCAAGACACATTTGTGGAGTCCAAGTATCGGAGGTGCATACCCTAAGATGATCTGGGTTCGGCTCGCGTAGTCTTGCAATCTATTTCGCCCCGCGGTTGATATGGATAAAGTGAGCCGGGGTGGCTGACCAGCACGATCTCAACGCTGCTTGGCTGGGAACTTCAAGTAGCGAAATTGGTGGAACAATCTGTCATGCGCAAGAGTAGTGAGTCTTGATGATGTGTCAGTAGCGATGCATGTGGAGCCAAGAGCCAGTGTGGGCATGTTCGTGAATCGTCGTTAATTATAAGTTTTACAGTGATTGCCGAGATGCTTCTCGGCTAAAGGCCGCGAGCTTCTGCCTCTGATGGTAACTTTTGCTGTCATCTTTTTCGACAGGGAAAGCTTGATCCCGAAGATCTGAATGGTCATCGTAAGGAGTTACGGTATACCTCCGTGGAGACGAAGGGTGTGATGCGGGCGTGATTGGCGAACGACATATGCATGTGAACAGGTGACGATTAAGGTCTCGTTGCATATTGCGGAGGACAGGGGTACAAAACGTGGCCGATCGTACGCGGTCCGAAAGGCTGGGGTGCAGGATCGTCGAATTCATAGCGAGAGCAAGACTGCTAAACTGGCGGCAGAGACGGCGACTCCGATTGAAGCCAGCGTCATGTGTGCTGATGAATTTTTCGTCTGCGTCGTGTTTCCGGAAAGCTGTGCAGCAAGCGTTACGTCGTCGTTGCGTACACAGCCTGTCTTCGCAGTAATCTCGCTTGGGCAAACAACTCGTTTGAAGTTTGCGCTGTGAAACGTTAGCAACATGACTTTTGGGTAGATCTCCCAACATACGTAGGATATGAGGCGTCTTGAAGCCAATCAAAACGCCACTGGCAAGCGGACTGCAACGACTCGGGAAGGTTCTTGCAATCATTTTTCGTGGCAACACCTTCCTTGTCTTGGCCAAAGACGGATTGAGAAACGCCATACTGTGTCGCGCAGCCGTCAGCCGAAGTTGTGTTGCCGCCAGGTACCTAGAGAGATTAGTGTATGCTCGTCAGTGTCGATTTCTAAACATACCGCTAATGTGAATCGATTCGCAGTGTTGATGTCGTATGCGGTATTCGACGCCTGGATGATCATGCTTTTCCCTCTCAGAGGGTCACTTGTGAAGTCCAGCTGATAGCATGCGCAGCACCATGCATCTTCAGTCGAACGACCTACAAGCTCCTGAGTCAGGTAGACACCCGCAAAACCGTATGAAAGTGTGTCGTTGACAGCCCATGGTTGTTGCTGCGAGCAGGCAAAAGCAGTGCCGCCGTTACAGCCGGTGCCAGCATCGATGCTGATCGGTTTCTCGTCTGCTGAGCAGGATCCTACGGGGTTATTTACAGCTGCTTTGCCTTTCCATCCGCATGACGGCTTGCAGCAGTCCCAGTATCGTGTTGTGAGTGCTTCTCCGCTGTAGTTAAGGTTGGCGCAGCTTGTAAGAACTACGAATAGTTCCAAGATGAGAAGTAGGTTGCGCTGCGATGTAGGCGTCATTGCGTGATGAAAGAAGTAAATGTGAAGCAAAGACCAGAAGGCATGGTTTGATGGCAGGGGCGGTTACGGGCCACGAAATTGTATTTGAACGGTGTGAAGGAGGGGCTTGCTTTCTTCGGACGTCCGTAAGGAGAAATTACTCTGGTGATGCTCCAGGCGACGAGAGTGGTCCACTGGCGGTGACATGCGCTGCGCCTAAGCCGTTGCCACGCAGGGATCGGCTTAGACTGCAGAGCGAAGGATCCAGTCTTTCACAGTTTCGTAAGGGCCAGTGGTGCACTGAGTGGCCCAAAAGTGATATGCAGCCGAAGTCACTCGGGTCAATGCGCCCCTTGCAATTTACTGTGAACGCCTTCCCCACACTTTCGCAACACTTTGTTTCGATCCCCGCAATCGGGCCGCAGCTATTCGATCCCGCTGAACCATGATTGTTTTCGACGATTCCTGGTCTCGCTCAAGAACGATCCTTGACTCAGATTCTAGCGGGTCGCATTGACGTTCGTCGTTCGGTTGTTTTGAGTTTGTTGGTGAACAAATGCCACGACGCTGTTGTCGCGGATGTCCCTGCAATGCCTAAGCGAACCACGCCGTAGCTACATCGGCACTGCGCAGTCGTACAACAGCCTGCATCTGCAAGGGCGCAACAGGGAACTTGAAGTCGACAGGCACGTGGCGTTGTGGCTGGCGGGTAACCCGCCTGCAAGGCACTGAGCCCTGCTCACAATCGCCTTTGTCGAAGTTGGACCAAGGCGCATACGTGTGCATCAGAACGCGTGGCAGCGACTGCTGAAGGAGCAGTAGATGGCACGAGAACAGAAATCGTTACTTCTAGAGGCTGTGCTGTGGCCAACGCCTTGTTCTGACAACCTGATCAGTAAAGTGCAGGTGCATTTCGGGCAAAGGTCTTACCAACCCGCATCGTATGAGGCAAACTAAAAGCAAGCATATGACAGACGTTGATTGGCGGATCCCCCGGCGAGGTCCGATTGGCGAGTATGCTCGAGTCTTGGTGCGAAGCAGTTGGATCTTCCTTCTGCACCTCGATCTCCTGGGCACATCCTCCTCATCGTCTGCCTATGTTGAGCCTTTCTGTCCGCGCACGCTAGGTTCATAAGCATAGAGATACCCTATCCGATCATACAATGTCAGATAACGTAGCCTCAGAGTGTCTTAGCGTTGCTCGACACAGGTCTCGCGTATAGTCACCTATCTTGTCTCGCCAACACTTGACACAGCAGTATACCGAGGTTGTTGGACAGGAAAGGGCGAAAGGTTTAAGCGTCTGCCTTTCGAAAGCGAGATCGACAGCGAGGACAGATTGCTGGAAGGAGGCCGGCGTGGCTCAGCGCGTGTCTTGAATAAGGACGTCGTCCTCTGCAGGCGTTGTCAGTGGTGGCTTCCAATCGTCCGCGCGGCATCAACAACAAAAGCGTTCTCTCATCATCTCTGCGGAAGCGCCACCAACACTTCCAACAGCCTCGATAGGTACGATATCCGTGGAAAGGAAAGCAGAAACTGTCCCTCAGGTCATTGCATTGCGGGGCACGGCGTGGCTCTGGACAGTCTATTCACCTGACGTGTCCCCTGTGTTGCGACTACTGTGACGTTCTATCAAGACTGACGGGAGGGCGTTGTGGTTGTTATTTTTCAACGGATGGAAAGGTAAGGGGAGGTCGCGTACTGGGCATGGGGTCTGCTGCCTTCCTGAGCTTGAATCGAAGTCGCTACACACCCATGGAGCGTCAGGCCGCTCTTTTCCCCGACTAAATATCATTCTCTTCCAGACAAGATCAACATGTGCAGACTCACCACTGGGTGTATCTGTTGCATTCGTGTGCTTTCATCTACCATATCACGACTCGTGCGCGCTATCTAAACGCCACGACGGCCACCAACGGTCTTCAACGTCTCCTTCATAGCATCCGTCAACTTGCTCGCCAAAAGATCCTTAAGACCCTTCTTCTCCGGCTTCGGCATGAAGCCGAGTTCAATCAGATAGCTGATATACGTACCCACTGTATCTTCCGTGACAGCGCCACCCTTGCTCCAATCCTGTCCTGTCCACTTCTCGTCCTCCTTGAGCGCCTTCGCAGCGTTCCTGTCGTCCATCTCGGGTGCCTTTGTGTCGGCGGGCAGGTCGCCGGTGACGAAGTGGTACAATGGCAGCAGTGCATTTTCCTCCTTGGTCCCACTGCGGTCGGCGACGTAGGCCTCCATGTTTTTCTTCCACTGGGCATACGAA
This sequence comes from Didymella pomorum, assembly GCA_022225945.1. Classification (NCBI taxonomy): domain Eukaryota; kingdom Fungi; phylum Ascomycota; class Dothideomycetes; order Pleosporales; family Didymellaceae; genus Didymella; species Didymella pomorum. The sequence continues at coordinate 283,545 of JAKJXN010000021.1, read as the reverse complement.
ACCTCGGGGACGTCGTAGCCGAAGGACTCGAGAGAGCCGAGGAACTGCTGGAACGTGATACGTGGGTGTGAAGTGATCTGCGATACACCGAGCGGCGCAACGGGTGGGTTGAATGTTGAGGACACAACGACACGTGCGACGTGGTTGACGGGAACCATGTTGATGGTGTTCTTGATGTCTGGTCGTGACTTGAGCTGAACGCAGCTCTTGAGGATACGGATGAGGAAGTCATCGGTGTTCGTTGTGCCGTTCTCTGGGTCACCGAGGACGTAGCCAGGGCGGATCACGCAGCCGTTAAGACCACGCTTGCCAGCCGCGCGGGTGATGTACTCAGCAGCCCACTTGGACTGACCGTAACCTGTACCGAGACCCTTGCGAGCGCCCTCAAGATCATCCTCCTCGAGCACACCGGTGCCACCTTCAGCCAGCGACTTCTCAGAGAGCTTGACGAAGTAGTCGGTGTCGAGGACGGATGTGGATGAGACAAGACCGAAGTTCTTTGCCTTGCCGGTTGAGCAGAGAGATAGAGCTGTCATAGTAGACTCGACGTTGGGTCCGCGCAGGCGGGAATAAGGAAGAACCCAATGTACCAGAGCGCCGTTGTGGATGACCACGTCAACCGAATCACAGAGAAGATTCCATGTGTTCGGCTCCAGACCGAAGTTAGGCTTCTGGAGATCACCGACGAGAGGCTCGAGGCGAGACTCCCAGCTATCTTCCCAAATACCATATGCCTCGCAGGTCTTGCGCACGCGGTCAAGCGCGCCGTCAAGATCCTTGGCACGAACCAGGACAGTGACCTTGCCTGGTCGTGCGAGAAGGTCGCGCAGGATATATGCTCCTAGGAACCCAGTGGCACCAGTGAGGAAAGTGTGGATCTCCTCATTGGGCTTCAGAGCCTCTCGAGTCTTGAAGTCGCTCAACTTTGCGGCGAGGTCGCGTGCGTCGGCAGAGTAGGCCTCGTCTTCTGGATCATCATCAATAGCCTCCGCTGTGTCCAAACGCAGACCAATAGGGTCGACTGCCTGGTCAACGTTTGCTGAGAAAGCGCGTAATGTGGGGTACTGGAAGATGGTGGTCATTGGCACGTCAATGTCAGTCCATTCTTGACGAATCTTGAATAGGAGCTGCTGAGCGATGATGCTGTGTCCACCAAGATCGAAGAATGAGTCGCTGCCACTGATTGACTCGGCAGTGACACCACGGTCGCTGAGAAGGTCGGCCCAGATCTCGGCCATCTTCTGCTCGGTGGGAGTTAATGCCTGGCCTAGCTGGGATGGTCGCCTGGCGCCAGCAGCCGCAATCTCCTTAGGCTCGGGGAAGGGTAAAGCTGGACGATCGATCTTGCCGTTGGGGTTTAATGGGAATCGCAACATGGGGACTATGACTGACGGAACGGCGTAGGAAGGCAGCTTCTTCTTGAGATGCTCACGCACGTCGTCTCGCAGGTACTTGAAGCGCTTGAGCATAGAGACCATGTCCGTCTCTTCGGTCGAAGTCTCGTTTGCGCCGCGCTCCGCAAGCCAGTCGTACCACCTCTTCATCTCAGGAACGATGTAGCTGACCAATTGAGGCTCCTCATAAGCATCGCGCTTGAGCAATGTGACGTTCTCGCGTACCAGCGGGTGGGCGGATAAGTGCGAGTCGATCTCTCCAAGCTCGATACGGAAACCACGTATCTTGACCTGAGAGTCAACACGTCCCGTGCAGTGCACGTTACCGTCCGGTCCATAATGGCCAAGATCTCCGGAGCGGTACAGTCTGTCACGGGGGCCTTTGTAAAATTCTCGCCACGGCTCACCTGCGCTCTGGCTCTCAACTCTTTGCTTGTCCTCCTCGACCCACTTCTTGGGGTCAACGAACCAGTTTTCAACAAACTTGGACGCTGTCATGTCGGGCAAGCCCAGGTACTCTTCCGCGAGACCACCCGCGCGCACGTAGATCTCTCCGCTCTCGCCAACGCCACACATCTTGTTGCGGTCGTCGCGGTTGACAACCAGTAGTTGTACATTGTTCATACCACGACCGGCAGGTACAACTTCGCCAATGCTGTCCAGAAATTCGGGGGCCTCGGTGGCGCTTGGGACTTCGTAGTAGCTGACAGCGCGCTGTGTCTCGGTTGTGCCGTACATATTCACGACGCGAACGTTGGGTGCGAGGGCCTGCAGTCTCCTGACATCACGCTTGATGAGCAGATCGCCGACAAAGAACGAGTGGTGCAGTGTAGGGAAGATGGCCGAAGCACCGCCAACCAGGATTTGTCCCATGGCCGGAGTCAAGTGCGTGACTGTTGCGCCGTACTTGCGCATCCATTCAGCCAGCTTCTCGTGTTGAATGTCCTCCTTGCTTGGCACTAGCAATTGGGCGCCAAGGAACAGAGGTGTGAAGATGTCGCGCTGGATGGGGTCGTGGGCGATACCAGAAAGCATAGTGAATTTGTCGTTCTCTGACAGGCCAAATGTCTCGGCCATCCACGGGAAGTAGTGGGTAAGGGAGAAATGTCGTCCTTTGACACCCTTGGGCTTACCCTCAGATCCTGATGTGAACGAAAGTGTTGGAGTCGAGTCTGGGCCGACCAAGACGCCTGGAAGGTCTGCCTTGCTCGTCTGCTGCTCTTCCAAAACGTCCTTGCCGTCTCTTGTGCCTCCGACAAGCGAGCCATCCTCCTTAAGCTCAAGCGCTGGTACCTCGGTCTTGAGTTGCAGATTATCGGCGATGTATTGGCGGACCTGCTCGGAGATCTGGCCTGCTTCTTGTGTGGCCTTTTCGATGACCACGAGGGCGCGGGGCTGGGAGACTTCGAGGTAGATGCACTGGCGGTCTGGCGGGTAGCTAGAGCTCGTCAGCGCTGAGGAGATAAGTCAATTGGTTTATCCAACATACAGTGGGTCGAGCACTGAGAAAGTCGCGCCTGCCGCCAGAACAGCCATTATGGCGACGACCAGGTCGACACCGCGGTGGGCGAAGATCATGACAACATCTCCTCTCTGGATGCCGCTCTGCACAAAGTGGTGTGAGAGTACCGAAACAGCCTCGAAGATGTGCTTGTATGTGAATGCGCGCTCTGGCGTCCTGCTTGTAGCAGTCTCGACTACGCAGCGTCGCTCGGGGTGCTTGCGCGAATTGGCAGCAAAAATTTCGTGGATGGGACCCTTGAAGTCAGACCAGTTAAGGTCTGCCGTAGGGTCCGGGATATTTGCCTGTGTGCTGGAGCTCATTGTCGCGTTCAATTGCAATATGAAGCACTACAGGTCTATCTGGCGGGGTCGTGTGTGGCTGCCAATGGACTCAATCCAGCCTGGCTTTCGTCTATAAGGAATGTTCAAAAAGTTCACAGAAAGCCAGAGTGCATCCCTCTATGACTGTGTCCGAAGGAAAAAGTCTAGAGAAGATTGATTGAGGAATGACGCAGAGGGCCTTTCGTCGACTCATGCGGTATCGGCATTTCGATCGGTCCCGCACTAAATTTCTGGGGAGCTCCTCGAGGCTCAGCCCTACGGACTTTGGCGCTAGCGGTGCGGCAGAACATGGGCCATGTGCGACGCGTCACCGGCGTGAGAAACGTCGTTCCTGTCTTGTGAGATTTGCTGCGTCTTGTCGTTCCCTTCGCGTCGTTTTGTTTTGCCAATTGGCTTGCTCGTGTTCGTACCATCCACCATATTGTCCTTCTGTAGATCCTGCCACCTTTCCGAGCAACAAGTTCGGATACCGGCTCTGCAATCTGACGAGCAGTTGCATCCACCCATGTCGCCGTAGACGCTGTGTCCTTCTGTCTCTCCTTCATTCGCAATGCCGGTGCAACATTCTATCTTCGGGCGGCCAGTCACGCTGCAGATGCCGCCGCGGAGATTCCAAGCGCTGTTCGTTGTCATCTTGATCATCGTTCTCACTATCACGCTCAACGGCCCTCCCTCGACCGCCGACCTCCCGACCTACGAGTCCGTCGCCGATGCCGTCAAGAACCCACATATACCAGAAGTCCACCTCCCGGACGTTGGCAGCCTTCCTGCCGTTCCGAACCCATTCAGCCCCGCGGTACACAAGCCGCCCAAGCCGGCCGCGCAACCAAACAGCACCGTCGCCAGCTCATACGGGAAGCTCGAATGGCTCACCGACTTCAAATGGCGCAATCCCTTCTCGTCCAGTGTCACGCTCGATGAGAACACCGCCCTTCTGCCCCCGCTGAAGGAACGACCGCCCATTTACACATACTACAATGCGCGGAAGAAGCAGGCGAAGGAGGTCGCTGAGGCAGAGAACCGTCTGGTGCTTGCATGGCGCCGAGCTTGGTGGGCGCAGGGCTTCAGACCAGTGGTGCTGTCGCGGAAGGAAGCCGAGCAACACCCGCAGTACCAGCTGTTCCAGCGCATGAAGCTCGATTCCAAGGTGGAGGTAGAAGTCATGCGCTGGCTGGCTTGGGGCAACATGAGGGGAGGAGTACTCGCGAATTCGCTCGCATTGCCCATGGCTGAGTATGACAATCCCATGTTGGCCTTCCTGCGCCGACAGGACTACCCTCAGCTGTCCCGAGTTGGGGGCCTGAACAGTGGTCTATTCTACGGTAACTCGGCCGCTGTTGAGGGTGCCATCAAGAAGCTGGTCAACAGTCCGCTATTGAAAAACGTCACAGCAAACCAAGACGAGATCGCTGCGACTGCGACGAAGGACGGCGGTGCAGTAGTGAACATCCTGGTTCCAACAGACATCGCCAAAGACACAACGAAGACGAATGCCATTGCATACTACAGCACCGACGTGATCAGCAAGTCGTACAAGACAGTCGCCGATAAGCTCACCAACACCACGCAGGCTGAGGGCTTGGACCTACTGAGTAGTCTGATCAACTCGCATCTTCATCTCACCTTCCAAGAACAGCACCCAGAGGGCCTGGCCGTTGTCCAACCTCTGCCTGAGCACACTACTTCTCTGATTGAAAAGTCCGTTGACCTCGCCCGTAACCTCACTCAATGCCCCTCCTCACCGATGCCCAAGTCATGTCCACCGAACCGCCCGAAGTGTGTGCCTTGCAGTACTAAGAATGCTCCCAAGCTACAGCTCTTCCCAGAATTCGTCAATAGTACCAAGTTCTTTACCGTCGGCACAGTGCCGCATCCATACACCATCAACTCGCTACACTACACCCGCGACAACCTCGACGTCTCCTTCCTCCGCAACAACGCCAAGCGCGATCTCTGGCTCAAGACCCTAACACAGAAGTCCATCGACACTGAACACTCCGAGTCCTTCCGGCTGCTGCAATTCAAAGAGCTGATCGCTGCCAGCCCAGCACACACACTGTGGCTTACAGCTGAGCGCACGAGCAAAGACGACCTAGACTGGATTTTCGGCTTCGAGCTACCCACAACCGCTTCCAAGACCAAGGAGCCCACAAGTCCGGGAGAGAAGAGCGAGCTAATCATCTTCCCGCGCCCGGCCTTCCCCGAGCCGATCAAGGGCGTTGAAGTACCTGACAGTATATGGACGGAGAAGGAGAAGAGCAGACTGAATAAGGCACGCGATGCTCTCAAGTCGAAAGATCGGTTCATGCGCGGTATCGTTGATGCTGTTGAGCGGTGGAATCTGGCGGACACGGAGGCGTGGAAGTTTGCGCGTGCATATTCGGCGAGGAGACGCGTCGAGCGCAAGAAGTGGGAAGAAGAGGAGAAGAGCTATGTTGGGAGCGAGAGGAAGGCGAGTGGGAAGGGACGATGGACTGATAGGTTTACGTGAGTCATGTTGTGGGATATGCCTCGCATCTTGAGCTGGCGTTAGGATCGTTCATGTCATCTTAGCTGTATAAACAACTTACGTAGTAGTAGTCGAAGAGCTCGAATCTACCAGTGCGTTGTTCAGGCAGCCTGCCGTGCAAGCAGCGCCACTCTCGATCGTATGACGCCGCCACGCTACTCGTGGAAGGCAGGCGTTGTGGATACTCGGCGCTTCGACGGCAACCGGCAATTGCGCCGGGCTCGTACTTGCTTCTTGTCACCTTCAACAGCGACAGCACCGCCCTCTCTACGCGAAACTCGGGCTGCGGATTATGAACATCACCGCTGCTCGTCCTGTATGACCACTGCTGAACTCGCTATACGACCAAGCCTCACTATGCGAGCAGGAAGCTTCTGTAGCGCCAAGTCAGTCAAACATTGTGAGGCGTATTCATCACTTCCATGCGTCCTTTCTTACCTCGGAGTATAGTCGATGCAACCCTACGCCTACAAGCCGCTCGACAAAGGCGAGATCAGGCTGCTCAACCTGGAGCCTAAGAGCAACAATGGGCAGCTTTCCGGTTCGCTCATTCACATCCCACTGACGAATCCCATCTACTGCAACGGCCCGACAGACGATGTCTGGAACCCGTATCTCGAGCATCCATACCCTTACGACGCAATCTCGTATACTTGGGGAACAGACACAAGTACGCCGTTCAACATTGTGATCGATCAACACTATATCATCCGAGTCACTGCACACCTACATTACATCTTGCAGAAGATTGCCCAAGATGATTCATGTGTTCTTGTCTGGATTGACGCCATCTGCATCAATCAAGTAGATCGAGACTCTGAGGAGAAAGGTCAGCAAATCCGGCTCATGCCAGACATCTATCGCATCGCGAAGCATGTGCAGATCCATCTAGGTCCAGAAGCTGACAACAGTCACCTCGCTATTCCACTTATAGAGCATATAGCGGAATATGCGGAGTATCTGGATCAGACTCTGAACGTGTCAAATTCCGAAGCTTACGCTCTCGCCCTCGAGATGGGCTTCGACCCTCCGAAGAAAGGCGATAAGAAGTGGACTGCTCTGCGCTCGTTCTGGTTTCGGCCTTGGTGAGACTTGCACTGCCAGCTCTCGCTCAGCTCACTGAACTTGCGTACAGGTTCCGCCGCATCTGGGCTGCACAAGAATTGGTCAATGCTCTGGATCCCATAATACACTGTGGAGACTTGCAAATCGACTGGAGAAATCTATGGCTAGCTGCCCGTGCTCTTCGCAGTAACAATGCTCTGCTGGCAATGAATCTGACTGCTTTCACATATCGCGATAGTATTGGTGCACACGAGGGTGTAATTTCTTTCTACACCATCGCAAGTATGCGGCTCCGAACCTGGGGCTATATGGGTCCGTCCTACATGGCGATCTCTTGGGCTCTCGGCGGGGACGGACACGACCAGGCCCCCGCTCGATTATTAAGTCTGCGAGGGTTGCGACCTCACGAGAAGCTTCCCATCCGTCGAGATCTATGGGCGATCCTCGAATACGAGCGTATCTCAAGACCGAACGCTTTACAGGCCCGCGCCGCAGGAAACATCATGTTCAATGCGGAGGATCCGGAGATACTCATCGTCCTCAACAGTACGAGATCGTTCCTTGCCACAAACCCAGTTGATCGAATCTACGCACTCCTCGGTCTCGTTCGCGATTTGGATCTGGACGATCCGGACTTCAGAATTGAATACTCCGCCGCACAAAGTCCTGCAATCGTCTGCAAGCGATTCGCGGCTGGTATGATGAAGCAAGGCCGAGGTGCTGCTGTATTGGGCCTGGCTGCAGCAACCAAGCAGGCATGTCAGACCGGCTCCTATGGCCCGTCCTGGGTCCCCGATTGGACAAGTCCAATTCCACCCAGCGACTACGTGGAATCTTTGAACCTACTGATGCACGGTCAGGATTACGCAGAGAAAAGTGAACACGCTATGGTTTCCTACTTCACAGCCGGTCCATCTACCATGGAAGTCCGATTCGAGGATGCAGACAATACGCTCCTTGTCCGCGGTACACTCTTTGACCCACTCATTCTCATCACGAAGGGAGGCCTTTTCGCGCCACCAAGCTGGTACCTGAGTATCCTGCAGAACTATGCAAAGACAGCACAGCCCGGAATGGACCCGGACAGGATTGACGTTGCCCTTTGCAGAACCTTGATCGCAGACCAGAACAGCAAAGGAGAGAAGGCGCCACCGGGACTGGCTAAGCAGTACCATGCCTACAAGGCGCGACTGGCTACTGGACTCGGACAGGCAGTCATTCTTGCAGGCGCTTCATCGATCTTCTGTCTGGCTGGCGCCATCCTTTGTTTGAGACGAATCGGCTGGGTCTATCCCATCTTGGCATATGCACCAATCTGGCTCATGGGCTGGGACAATCAGCCCTTGCATACGATCGCGGCAATCATTCAGCTTTGCAACGACTCCATACCGGTCATTCTGATCGGCTGCAGCATCGTAGCGTGGCGGGCTAAGGAGCTTTTCTACGCGTCTCTGATGGAACTCGACATTGGATGGCAGTACCTCGCCGGATGGAGCATGCGTTACAACCCAGCTGACAGACAGCCCGTATGTGCAGATTTTATGGAGGCCTTTCTGCCTTTCGCTGGGCGGCACAATCTGGGCATCACTGTGGCGGGATACGTAGGTCGGTTCCCACTCGCTGCGCAAGCGGGTGATAAGGTTATGATCCTGGAAGGTGGGTTCACACCTTTTCTGCTGAGACCGGTGGAGGGAGACAGAACGTTCAAACTCGTGGGCGAATGTTATGTGCATGGAATCATGAATGGTGAGGCTTGGGAAGAAGCGAGTAAGCAGCTGGAGGAGATTCGCATTGTCTAGTAGGTGATATTCAAAAACACGATGAGGAAACTGTGAGACATTTGATCTTAGCCTTCTGCCAACTGAAATCACCCTAGGACGTGAGTCGTTCCGCTACCCAGTGACGGTCTCCCGTACCAATGTCTTGTTGCTCAAGATTCGACTGAGACCGATGGGTCTTCTCAGTTGAACTGACGAGAGAGTTCATTCGTCGGACCAAGTACTACTCAGATAAGGTATTGACTAAGCGCCCCCGCAAAGACTGCTCAGCTGCATGAACGTCTCACAATCAGTTCTTGGATCGTAAGTGGGTTCAAGCGAACAGTAAACCATACAGAAGTGCGGAAGTGCCTCAGCATATCGGACATTTCTGTCCTCTTCTCCTCAAATAGTTTCTTGTAGCCCTCCCTCTCCCCTATGTATATCATAACGTCAACTGGGCGCGAGTATTTGCCCGGATACTCTATTGGACCATTCTCGAGCGTCTGCACCCATCTTAAAGTCATTGACTGCACTGCTGATTCTCCTGACCCTTGGTCCCGGCCAAGGAAGATAAGACTTCGCACTAGGGCAATGCCGGCAATGCTGTGTCCGTGATACTGGACTCTACAGTCTTGGTCACAATCTAGTATGAGAACGCAAGTGAAGAGGGAGATCCGGAACATATTGACGCGCGAGATCTGTAACATGCTGTATGGTTGCGAAAGATACCGAGACCATCGGCATGTGACGTGCAAGCCGTTGATCCAAGGGAGACCGACAATATGCCAAGGCAGATGGGGTTCTATGTACCACTGCCGACTTTCAGAGCATTTACTTGCGTCATGCGACGAGTGCGCGCGCCAAAGCCTGGGCAGGGCGCCGCTCCATAACTGCGCATGCTTGTGAGTGCGTGTGGTATGTCGAAGCTGTCTTTCGCCCTTGGAAGACAATGCAACAAAACTTTCGATCAGCAAAACTGTTGATCAAAGCTCTGTGATGGGGCTGAGCTGTGCGTCGAGGACGAGTACCTGTGGTAGAAAACACCTAGAGTGGAACGTCGGCGGTCCCCGCCGAGCCGTCGACCCACCCATACACGTGGTTTGTCATAGATTCCAAGGTTGCTTCCATCAAATGCATCGACTCGATCTATCAACCAACATGCACTTTCGAAGTTTCGTAGCTGGCACTGATTCTCTTCTGACCTTAAACACTGCTGCGATGACACGACGCGTACATGTGAGCAAGTCCTTGTGAGATCGATTGGGCAATACTCGAGTTACTTGATCATGAAACGCAGACTCTGGCTTTTTGGTTGTCTGCATTGACTCGTGTTCGAGATGTGACATCTATCTAGACGTCAGGTTGAGTTTGCAGCAATTTCGCTGCTGCCGTTGTTTGTACGTAACCAAAAGACGGTCTCGGTAAGGACTAGAAAAACGTCATGACTTCTCAATTTCCTTCATCGATCTCTGAGGGCCATCCACGGTCGCAATCCCTCTCGAACCTACAGCAAAAGTCACGATTTCCAATTTCCCAGCAAGAAGTATGGGTTCTACAAAACGCACAGTCTTGGTGACTGGATGCTCGGACAATTCACTTGGCTCCGCACTCGCACTCGCCCTACACAACCATGGCGATCTTGAAGTGTTCGCAGCTGCGCGCGACACATCGAAAATGACCGTACTTACTTCTGCCGGGATTCAAACACTGCCGTTGGACGTTACCTCCTCAGAATCAATTAAGGCGCTGGTCGAGGAAGTCACCCACTTGACCAAGGGCAAGCTCGACATGCTGATCAACTCGGTCGGCGGCGGCCACTACCAGCCGTTCCTGCATCTGGACATCTCCAAGGCGAAGCAACTGTTCGACGTGAACGTATGGGGGTTCGTGGCGACTACACAAGCGTTCCTTCCTCTTCTGCTCGCCAACGCCGAACCTGGCAAGAAGGGCCGCAAGAGCGTGGTAGTGAACAACACATCGATCTCTTCAGTCTTGCGCACACCCTACCACTCGGCATACTCAGCCTCGAAAGCAGCAATGGCGATGTTTAACGACATCCAGCGCATCGAACTGGAGCCCCTGGGTATCAAGGTCGTGGATCTGAAGACTGGATCTCTGGAGTCCAACTTCGGCGAGAACAAGAGCAACCCATACTCGCTGCCTGATGACTCGCCGTATCAACCTATCAAAGACGAAGTGCTCAAGGTGGTTACGGGCGAGACGACAGAGGCTTATGCTGAGGATCGGAAAGCGTGGGCGAAGAATGTGGTCAAGGACCTGATGAAGAACCCTGATAGTCCACCTTCGGAGATCTGGAGAGGTGGCGCTGCCGGGACAATACAAGCCAGCAGTAAGCTGGACAGTATTTTGCCGGACTACCTGTCAGATGGAAGTTTCCAGAACCTTGGAGGGTTGGATAAGTTGGGCAAGATACTTGAGAAGAAGAGCAAGAGTTCTTAGAAAATACCAGAAGACGTTGGAGAACACTACCCAAGGATTCAAGAACGAAGTAGTAAACTTCATGAATAACGAGAACTGCTCGGAGAAGCATCCCGAGGTCGCAATGGACGATGGAGACCACAATGTACTGACTCTTGTGCTAATAGCCGTCTCGCGTGACAGGCCCAGCTGACAGGCTACCAGCAACCTAAGAGATGTCCCAGCAGCCGCCTAGTATCTCTGCACGAGTAAAGGTGGGACCAAGATTGGAAGATCAAGGCAATTGTTCTGCAAGGCTGCAGTTCTCCTATGAATTATTAGCAGAGCGCGCGGGCCTGGAAGCTGGATACTGTTGTACGACGCTCGGACATTTCGGAACGCGGAGAGCGCGACGGACTCCAAACTGATCAACCAAGAGGGGCCAGAACTCCAATCCGAGAAGAGTACCAGGCTGCCAGACCGTTAGGTGCAGGCGCAAAGATTGATTACTGCACGCGCATACCCATTGGTAGAGCCTCTTCCCTGTGGACTTTGCAACAGTCTGCTCTTGTTTGAACATTCACCCTCCTTAGCGAGTCTAGATCCTCAGGCTCTTAGGAAGCATCTACCTGGCTCGGCATGCTGGAGTGCCGAAGGCACGAGAGGGGAGCGAATTTACAAGTTCAAGAAATACACTACCACAGAGTGAGGCATTGGCAATGCGCCATAAGAGAACAAATGTAACGCATCACTGTCCAAGCCTGCAGCGCTCACGTACGCTTCAAACCATTTCTTCCGGCTCGAGGATCCTCCGTATATTTCCAATACATCCTCGGAATCAAACCTTCCACATCAATCCTACCAGTATGGACTCTCGAATGCAGGAAGACATCCTGATTGTTGGCGCTGGGCCAGCTGGGGCGTCTCTGGCAGCTTTCTTGGGCCAGAATGGTAACGATCAAGTCCAGCTTGTGAGGTATGAATAACCACTGATCCGTAGACAATAGGACTGAGTGGACTTGTGATTTCGAAGGACTGCTCGACGAGCTTTACACCGCGAGCCCACGGATTCAATCCCTTTGCTTTCGGTACGACACCACTCCAAGTTGGCGAGGGGTGACTCACGTTTTTTTAGAGTGCCTGCGCGATATAGACCTCGAGGAAGAAGGGCTGAGACTGGCCATCCGCGGCCCTACAGCTCTTTCCATGCGGTTTTCGCGAGACTTGAAGGGAGAAAGAGAATACGGAAGAGTCTTGGCTTGGGAAGAACTTCCATATAGTGCGGTGAGTCTCAATAAGCCCCAGCCGATCTGGGATGTGCACTCACCCTGACTTTCGAAATGGAAAGGCTCGAGTCAGAGAAGTTTCTCCTTGCGAATACGCGGACCTCAATCAACGTTATGTTGAGCCACTTCTCCTCCGCTACGCTTCTCACCACAACTTCAGACATCGCTTCTCGACTGAGGTCATCGAAGTCGAGACTGTCAGTGATGATCTTGGTACAGGATATGTCTGTGTCGTTCAGGACCACATAACAAAACATCGTTTCAAGATCCGCGCCAAGTATGTCTTTGGTGCAGACGGTGGACGAAGCCACGTAGCTCGCTCGTTAGACTTCAATTTCTCGACCACCCCGGGAGGAGCCAGAGCGTGTAACATCTTGATCCGCGCAGACCTTGGTCAACTCTTGCCGGAGAAGAAACAAGCCGGAATTCACTGGTTGACTCAGCCCGAACGCAAGAACTTCGCGGGAGTCGTCGCCCATCTGCGAGTAGTGCGGCCGTGGAACGAATGGGTCGTGGTCGCTTTTGGACCCGGTGGCACAAACCCGTTCGACGGGTTCACTGTCAAGAGTCCCGAGATTGTTGACTTTGTGCGAGAGCTGGTCGGAGACCATACAATCGATGTCAAGATCCTGCAGATCGATCCTTGGACTGTTCGCGAGTCCGTCGCGGACCAATTTTCGAACAGCGACAACAGTGTCTTTTTGGTCGGCGACGCCGCTCATCGTCATCCTCCTACTTTCGGGTTGGGCAGCAACACTTGCATCCAAGACGCGTACAACTTGGCATGGAAAGTCGCATATGTTGCGAAGGGGTTAGCTGGCTCTGCGCTTCTGAGCACGTACAGTCAGGAGCGGCAACCAGTCGGCGCAGACCTTGTGCGCGAGTCCAACAACCAAATGCGCATCAACAGCAGTATCTGGGATGTGCTTGGAATGGCAGTTCCTTGCGACGAAGGAGTCAAACAGCTGGAAGAACTGACACAGCCGACAGCTGCAGGCTCAAACCGCCGACGAAGACTACACGAGGCCATGGAGCTCAAGAGGCAGGAACTGGAGAGCCTTGGTATAGCACACAACCAGTGGTACAATACGGATGCGGTATATCTGCACGATGAAGATGCCCCTAGGCCTGTCGTCGAAAGCGACCCCATCGTAGGGGTGCAGATCAGTACATACCCTGGCAGCCGACTACCGCATGTCTGGCTTGACAGTACGTCAAGTCCTGAGCTGATATCTACACATGATCTGGCTGGAAAAGGTTGTTTCTGTCTGTTGGTCGGAGTTCACGGCAATGCTTGGAGAGTAGCCGCTGAAAGTATTATTAAAGACACTGGCATTCCCATTGTTAGCTATGGCATTGGGCATGGACAAGAATACGTGGATATCCGTCGTGACTGGTTCAAGAAACGCGGAGTGGGCGAATCTGGATGTGTCTTGGTCCGGCCAGACAGATTTGTCGCTTGGAGGTCGTTCGAGCAACCCAATGACTGCAAGAAAAAGTTAAGGTATGTGTTAGATAGAGTACTATTTAGAGTCGTTCTAGATCAAGGTATGCAGAGGTAGCCTCGCCGAGGCCTATAATATTTAGAGGAGCGCTTTAAATGGGGACAATGCAACAAAATTGATGCAAAGGCAGAGACTACGCTTAGACAACGATGTTTGTAAGACACTTAATGTCTGGGCTGTAAATTCCGAACCTACGAATATAAGTAGTCTATATGCTGTGGGTAGAACCAGGCAGATCCACCTGTAATGCCAATGTAGCCCAATGCATGCGCAATTGCGCTTGCGTATTGCTACGCTTGCTTGCTCTCCGAGTATACAAAAGAAATAACGCCAGCGATGGTGATATGTGGTATCATGTAAATAAAACCGAATGCGGTGGAGAGCGCGGCCAAAATGGCAGCGTATCGATGGGTAACAGCGAATAGATGGATGTAGTATCGATGTAAATGGTGTGTGGCTGTGGGTGAAATGCGTAGGAGCATTGTGATCGCGATTTCGATAGTGTGTATCCGAAGGGTCGTTGCTTTACCGCTTCTCGAGCCACTTCGCAAAGCGGCCCTTCTCGTTGGCGCCTGTAGCCTCCAGGTGCGTGCTGCGCTCGTACAATTCCTGACATAATTAGCCTCTCCGTCCACCAGGCAGCGACCGAGTCTGCGTGCACTTGACTTACATCGTCATCCTTGGAGATCTTGACATCCAGGATCAAATTCCGCACCTCCTCGCACTTCTGCCACACCGGGTACGGCGTGCCCTGCGCGCGCTGGATCCCCACAACGACATCGCCCATGATTTCGAACTTGCGCCAGTTGATCCTCTCTTTGCCCACCACGCCACCGGGTGGCGCTTCCTTGCTGTCCCTCTGCCCTAATCCGCCCACGCCCGCGGCACCGGTGAAGACGGCGCTCCCAGGGTGCGGGCTGAAGCTCGGTGGCACCGGTTTTGTGCCAACGAAGGTCGAGCTGCCTTCGCTTGCGCTAACAAGGTCGCGCCGGTAGAGGGGCAGGTAGGGTATGCGTTCGCCAGAGCTGTTCTCCCAGGCGAGGCGGTAGGCGAAGTGGCTCTTCTGGGTGCCCATGAGGATATCGAGTTTGAGGAAGTCGTGGTTGACGGGCTGGGGAACGAGGTCTCTTGTGGCGATGAGGCGGTGAACGGCGGTGCTCTTGACGCCTGCGATGATGGCGCCGAGCGAGTTGTAGTTGTTTAGCTTGCGCACCTGGCGGGCGATGCGCATCCATTTCTCGAGCATGAGGGCACGGTGCTTGGGCTTGTCGCGCAGTAGAATGTAGTTTCCCACTACGAATGCGACGTGATTGAAGTGCGCAGCCATGCGGGTTACGTTCTCGAGCTGCTTGCATTGTTTCTTGGCCTCGGTGGAGAGGGAGACGTGCCGGACGAGATCGCGTGGGCGCACAGATGAGAACATGATCCAGTCTATGCGCGTCAACTCTCTGGCTATCACGTCGTCGTCGCAGGCCATGAGTTGGTGCCACTGAATCTTGGAGAGCGGTTTCAGTGGGTTGGGTTCAAGTTGGCGGGCTAGCCTTTCGTTTCGCTCGACTTGGGTGACGAGCGTCAGAGATGAGCCCAGTGACCCATTGGTCGATTTTGACCCAGCAGTCATGCTGCTGCGGGCCACGGAAAGTCTGTCCGAGCCCATGGACATGTTTCCAATGGCCCTTGTGAAGTCATCATCTTCGGAGTCTTCGTCTAACACTGTGTTGTAGAAAGCTGGCAGTTGGTCATTCTGGGCGCGTTGCCGGTCACTGCATGCCCAGTCGGTATCATCGTCTTCAGCAACCATGTCGAGGTCGCGGAGGATTTCCATGGCGGCTACCGAGAACTCGCGGTTTGACGCTAAGGTCGATGCGAACTTACGGATCAGCTTGCGTGTTGTGGGGTACGCGAAGTCGCCTGGATAGTACGCGACCCATTGATGGAGCACTGCGAGATAGCGCAGTTGTGCGATGACGCGGATCAGGGGCAGGTCCTTGTTCTTGACCAGTGCCTCGAACCGCTTGAGTATGGCTTCGAGCAGCTGGCTTGGTGTGCCGAACCTGCGATATAGGGCAAGGAACACCGAGACGAACTTGGTGTCGTTCTTCGACATGGGCTGGGCCAGCAGCCGGTCGACGAGCTGGTCGAATGTGTAACCATTCTCGTCTGACGGCTGCATGGTCATGATACTGCGCGCAGTGTCTGAACCTTCGCCGGAGTCCTCTGAGTCGTAGCCCGGCGACTCTTCGTTGAAGAATGTCTTGTTGACATCGCTGGGCTTGTAGCGGTGGCTTCGCCCGCCCAGCGATCCCTTCCGCGAGTACTGCGAGGATATCTCTGAGCTCGCGCGCTCGTGTTTCTTTGCCCAGATGTCCTTCTGCGTCATCGACAGGACGGCCGACGAGTTGGCGCGCCGCCGGGACGAGGCCTGCGAGCGGGGACGTCTCGCGGCAATGGCAGCGCGTATGATGACGGACAGACAGGCGCGGTGGGTGTCGGGCGCCGACTCGGAGGTGCTGAAGACGCTGACGTCGCCGAGGAACGATTTGGCCTTCTGCTCGACGACGGCGGGGTCGACCTCGCGGTGGGCAGGGTGCTGGTCGCACTTGCAGGCGGCGAGCACAAATGGCAGGCTGCTCTTCGCGAAGATGCTCAGGATCTCGGGCACGCGGGCCAGGCTGTCCTGGCTGGTGACGTCGTACAGGGTGACGGCGCCATCGATGCGCGGGGTGGCCATGTCGTGGGTCGTCTCGGGCCACTTGATGTGGTGGCGCTCGCCGACCTGCACGTCGTTGGACGACATCTCGAAGAAGCGCACCAGGTACGGCGTGCCGTCGATGGTCCACTTGCGCCGGCACTCAGCGGGGGCTGTTGCGTCGGGCAGCCCCAACGCGCGTCGGATGAAGGTCGACTTGCCCGCGCCACGCGCGCCCAGCACGGCGAAGTTGAGGTCTGACATGACGGGCGCGTCGTTGTTGCTGCTGTTCGTCTCGGGCGAGTGGTCGCCGGCCGCATTGTGTCCCTGTCTCTGCGCGGCGTGCGTGGGGCTCAGCGGGCCCTCGGTGTCGGACGAGCTGGCTGCCTCGTCGTCGCTCTCGGTGGGCTCCTCGGCGGTGCTCGCGACGGCCTGGGGGAAGTGGTAGCGCTGGAAGAAGCTGTCGTTCGCGATGTCGCTGTCTGCGTGGTGGTCGTCTGGTTCCTGAGTGCTCCCCGGCGACAAGGGCGCCGAGTGCGCGCGCGACTTGAGACCTGGCCGCGGTGCTGTGCCAGCAGCGCCCGCCTGCAGCGACTCGCGCCGCGGCGGCTGCATTGACCGCGTCTTCCCTTCTCGCGACATCTCAGAGCTCTCCTATACTTGGGAGTCTCAAGTATATGCGACGTGATGGCTAGCGTGTGACGGCCGCCCAAGCAGAGGTGCAGGGGCACTGCGGCCAGACATTGGGCGGTGCGGCGACTCTCAGGCGAAGGAACGATCAGACAGACGGGTAGTCAGGCGAATGGGCGTGGCGCGTGGGTGCGAACGGTTGTGTTGTCTGCTGCGTCTGCATCACTGTCGTCAAGCTGTGGTATCGCGGGGCGGCGCTAGCAAGGCACTTGCTTGTACCTAGCACTGCAGCCTCCCCGGTATATCTGTGCACGCTGCTGTAGGGCTGCATAACCATTTCCCCAGTGCAACATTACATCAATGTAAATCCGTCGACTCGGTGCAATGGCATGCAATTACTTTGCTATCGGGGCTGATTTTCCTCCGTCTAAAGTTTAGCAACACCATTGATTATCCGCAAGTCGTCTCTCGTAATCTCACCGAGGCTCTTCCGCCCAAGATTAGCAAGACTCGAGTCCGTGTCCGCCAGCAGACAGCTCAACACATGCCTCACGCCCTCCTCACCTCCCATAGCCAGCCCGTACACGTAAGGCCTGCCTACCAGCACTGCCTTCGCTCCCAACGCGACTGCCTTGAGCACGTCTGAGCCAGTTCGGATGCCGCTGTCGAAGAGCACTGTTAAGCCCGATTCTTTGACCTTGTCGTCTGCGCCGATCTCAGCCAGTGCGTCGAGAGATGCGATCGCGCCGTCGAGTTGGCGTCCGCCGTGGTTGGAGACGATGATGCCGTCCATGCCGTGAGATATGGCGCGGTGGGCGTCTTCCACTGTCTGGATACCCTGAGCAATGTTAGACTCACACCATTCAAGAGTAACTCAGTGAGGGACATATGTCTGCCTCCAGGCTGAGTCGGAAAGCAACACAAGTGTCTGATCAGTGCTCACCTTCAACACAATCGGCCCACTCCACAGCTGTCTAAGAGTCTTGAGATCGTCCCAATCTCTGTAATTTCCAGACGCCACCAGACTCGTGAAGAACAGCGCTTTCGGGATGACATTGAGGTGGCTGAGCACTCTCGCCGCTCCAAACACACTTCCCGGCCGTCGAACCACCGACCATAGCTCCGCCAGCTTCTGACCCGCCGTCCGCGTATCTTCAGCCTGCTGCTTTTCCCACATCTTCTGGAACACCGGGTCCGAGAAGCCAACCTGACAGCCCTGGCCCCAAATGAACGGCAAGTAGCTCTCGTCAAGATCATTAGGCCGCCAGCCAATCTGGAACGTATCGAGCGTAACAACCAGCACACTAAACCCATTGCTCTTCGCACGATTCAACAGCGAGGCTGTGAACTCCTCCGCCTGCGGCTTTGGCCAGTACAGCTGATACCACCTCTCGCCCTCCCCGTTCGCACGCGCAACCTGCTCGATGCTGCGCGTCGCTGCTGTGGACAGAATCATGGGTACTTGCACTTGCCTCGCCGCGCGCGCCGTCGCCTCCTCGGCGTCTGGGTGCACAATTTCCTGCACGCCGATGGGCGCGATCAGGATGGGGCTCTTGTACGTTTTGCCGAACAGCGAGACGGACATGTTACGCCGCGTGGCCTGCACGAGCATACTGGGCCGCAGCCGGTAGCGCTCAAATGCGCTACGGTTGGCGGCATGCGTGGACTCGCTGCTGGCTGCGCCGAAGACGTAGAGGAAGTTTGGCAAGGGAATCGCGGCGCGGGCTGCTGCTTCCCATTCGTGCGGTTTGGTGGAGTATTTGGGTTTGCGGAGGGAGGCGTAGATTTCTCGTTGGAAGGCAACGTAGGATTCGGGGTCGGGTTCGTAGTATTGGGTTGTGGATACGTCCAGGCTCGACTTTGGGTTGGCCATGCTGGTTGTTGCGATGGAGATGCAGGACGCGTGATATCTCGCTGTGCAGGCTTGTGGTAGCTATGCCAAGTCTAGCTCTGCAATCAGTCTTGAGCCCGTGTACGAAGATAGTTAAAGATATTCGAACCCACGGCCTAGGGAACGCACAGGATGTCCTTGGACCCCGGATCAGCACGCGTAGCGCTGTGGAGCCGTGAAAGGCGGAGTGCCGAGGTTCGGAACGACGTTCCGCTTGACGCGAACCACAAACGTACTCCGGTCCTTGTATCAACGTCGGTCCTGCTATGCATCGTGTCTTGGAGAGCTTGGTCGCTCTGTGTGATTTATCCATGTCAAAACTTCAACATCAGCGATGGTTGTAGCGTACTTGGCAGCGACTCGGTGAAGCAGTCGCGTTCGACGTGACAGGCTTCACCGCCTTCTCGTTTTAACTTCAAACACGCGTTGACCATGCACCTCAAAACGTGCAATTGCCCTCGACAGAGGTGCCCAAGCCGGAAGTGTGTGCTGCGACTGGGATGACTGTACTTACACAAATCTGGATCGTCTTTGGCGCTCTAGCTACCTTACTTGCCTGGTTTTGGGGTTACCCCTCAGCGTGCTCCACAGCAGGTCAAGACGCACAGCAAGACCATGCCGGGTACCTCGAGTACGAATGTGCCGGCAAACCTCATCATTCGAGTTGGAGCAGTTGGTGGCATCCGCAGCGCAACAATGGTAATACCTTCGACCGCAGCCGGGGAGCAGGCACAACCACAAAAGATTGGAACATACTGTATCATCTCGGCGGCAATGGCCCATGGGTCGAGAAAGTCATCGATGTCGTCGACACTGTTACTGTGCCCGACGGCTGTCAAGTCGAGCAGGTGCACATGATGGCTCGTCACGCCGAACGCTACCCCACAAAGACAGCAGGCCGCAACCAACGAGCGGTCGTCGAGAAGATGAAGAGAAGCGGCATGCACTTCACTGGAAACCTGTCTTTCTTCAACACCTGGGAGCTGTTCTGGGCCGACGATGCCAACCTTGAGCAACTCACCAGCACCGGTCCTTTCAGCGGACGTCTAGGCGCCTTCACCACCGGCGTCCGTCTGCGGACGCGATATCACCATCTCTTTGAACAGTCTCTCGCTCGAAATGTCACGACCTACTGGGCCAGCGGCTCCAAACGCGTCATCGAGACCGCGCGCCACTTTGCCCTAGGATTTTTCGGCCTCGACGCACCCACCCAATTGCGCATCATCTCAGAGAAAGCACATCGCGGTGCCGACACCCTCACGCCAGGCCGAACCTGTCTCGCCAATCAGCTCGACACACAGGAGGGCAAAGCCAAAGGCTACCGGCTAATGGGCGAATACAGAAACACGTACCTGCCCGCCATCGCTGCGAGACTATCTGCACAAACCGGGCTGGACATCACCCGGCAGGACGTCTTCTCGATGCAAGAGATGTGCGGTTTCGAAACGACGGTGCGTGGGAGAAGCGACTGGTGCGATGTCTTCTCGCGCGACGAGTTCCTGGCGTTCGAGTACGCGCGCGACATCTTGCACTATTACCGCGCCGGGCCGGGGCAGAAGTACGCTGCGGCTATGGGGTGGCTTTGGTTGAACGCGACGACGAATTTGATGCTGGAAGGGCCGGGCGCTGGGCCTTTGTTCTTCAGTTTGTGAGTCGTGATCCGCAAATCGAGGGATGGAGCTGACGTTGCAGTGTACATGATGGCGATATCGCGCCCATGATCACCGCGCTGGATATCATCAACGATGAGCAGCATCTGCCGATTACGCACATCCAGCACGACCGCAAGTGGCGCAAGTCTCAGGTCTCGCCGATGGGCGGACGCATTATCTTTGAACTGTTGGCCTGTGACGCGAGCAGTGGGGGACAGGAAGGCAAGTATGTTCGCGTCAATATCAACGACGGTATCACGGCGTTGCCTGACTGTCATGATGGACCAGGCCAGAGCTGTCTATTGAGTGAGTTCGCTGCGAGGACAAAGAGGAGAGGGGAAGAGGCAGGAGACTTTGTGGACCTGTGTGAGCTGGAAGAGGGTGCAGCAAGAAAAGTGTCGTTCTTATACCAGTAAGATACTGCTATCAAGTAAGGTATAGCTTAACACGCTCTTTCTTCTCTTACTCAAACTTGCATCTCATAGCTAACTTTATTCGCTCAAGCGTTGATTAAAGTATCGAGAACGTCTCGCGAGGGAGCTGCCAGACTCATCAAGATCATGCAATTTCCTCCAGCTAAGAACAGTACTGCTGACCCTGGCCAGGGTTGATGATGCCTGTATCAATGAAAGCGGAATAATTCCAATAATCCCCTTGAACACCTTCACCAGCGACAGGAACATTGCCAAAGAACTTAGCAGTCCAATACGCAGATCCCTGCGTAAATTTGCCAAAAGCAAAGAGACCTGTATTCAGATTCTTCGCGCGATTGGTGAACTTGTTATCCGCGGCCGCCTCGATAGACCACTCGCCAATGAAGACGGGGAATTTGCCGTCGCCGGCAGAAGCTTTCGCATCAGAGCAGATATCCGTGGTCAAAGTGTCAGAATCGGTGTTGCGCCCAGCGAAATAGTAGTTATGAACGTCGAAGACGAGGTTTGTGTTGGCAGGGAATCGAGAAGACCAGAACGCTTCGCCTTTGAAACTGCCTTGGAACATGATTGGGATCTTTGGGTTCACAGCTTGTGTCCTTGCGAGGGCGGCGTTCATGTACTTCTGGACCCAAGCCACGCCATTGTTAGACAATGCGGCCGGCGTGCCAAAGGTAGACAAGTCGCGGTTGTCGACAGGCTCATTGATCGGTGCGAGAGTGTATGACTGAGGGCTTCCCGAACTCTGAATGTATTGCAGAGCCGCGTCGACAGCTTCAAGCGAGTAATCAAGGTTGGTCGTGTTATCGAACCATCCGAAACGTCCCTCGCCTTCACCGAATCCCATGCCGTTGACGCCGCCGGGGAGGGAATGGATGTCAAGGATGATGTGCATGCCATACTTGGAAATAGCATAGGAAGCAATGTTCTTGAAGAAAGAGACCTGGTTGCCAGAATAGAACCGGCTACCAGGAACTTTGACCCAAGCCGCGTAAGTCGTTGGGATGCGCAAGACGTTCACGCCAGCGGAGGCCAGCTTGTCGATGTCAGCTGGCCTAATATAAGTAGCGTACCGCTTTTCAAGAACAGGGCCACACTGAGCGCCAAGTCTGGCACAGCAGTTCCATTCATCGTGTGTATCGCCACAGTTTTGGTTCCACCAGACCGGGTCGATGACGGCTTCTTGGGCGAGCCAACCGCCGAGGTTGATGCCATTGGCTTTGAAGGTCTTCCAGTTGACGAATTTAGCTTGGCGGTGCTCCATCGGGCCTGCGAAGGCAGCGGAGGAGAGACTAAGAAGGCATGCACTCAGAACGGAGAAGGCAACCATGATTGATGCGTCGAGATATGTGTGTATGTACTGAAGTGTTTGAGTGATCCGTACTAGATCGCTCGTTATATACTTCGACCTGCATAAGACAGCGATGTTTCGATCATCAAGAGCTCGGGACGACAGACAGCAGCACTCCACATCCTCACATCTCGGGAATGACCATGAGGATGAACATGTGGAGCCGACCAATCTTACCGGAACTGGTAAAGAGATCGTTTAGATTATCTCGAGCAATACCTGGTTTTCCTCGGTAGCACATAATTCCGTTCATTGGCGGGACCGGTCGCAGCTACACCGAGATATGACCCCAGATTTTGACCAACCTCCCGACCCCGGATTCCGATGCAGCGAATCTCAAGCCACGTGCGCAAAATTGGCTTCTAGATCTTCGTGAAAAGAATGCGCCTTGTAATGGGCCCCTCCCCCACATCGGGCGCGAGGTGTACACGGCTTCTTTTCAATTTCCTAGTGACGTGAAGGGGAGCGTCAGTTTTGGACAGATTTATCTGTTTTGGGCCCACAAAAGCTAACCAGCAGATCGCAGCTCCAGGCTCGTTTTTCAAATGTACCTCTGAATCCAGGATGTACCTGGTCCAAGGCGCATAGCAAAGCAAAATCCCCTGCAAATACTGAAGTTAACATTCCAGACCGCAACACCATGCCCATCATGCCAACAATCTAGCATGTGTCTCACAGCTCGCCGCAGGCAAGATATTTCTAAAAAAGCTCCCCGCAGGGTCGAGGCTGTAAGGTGAAGTCTAGCTAGTAGGCTGTCTCTACGGTCTGCAGATGTCTTGCATTACAGCTCAGATCCCTCGAGCGCTCAAAAAGGCCACAGGTCACAATTAACAAGTTCCGCAGTCATTGGATGGAGAATGATTTCCTTGACTTCATCGACAACTCGGACTTTGTTCTCCTTCTCGTCCTATATAATTAAGGCAGCATGCGTCACATGGCTAGTGCAGCAAAACAATCAAACAGCAAGCTCTCCGCAGGAGGCCTGGTCAGCAGACCAGCATCGCAATAAGTATTCGTAAGCACCTCCAGTAGGCTTCTACAGTACGCAGACTCGAGGTCTGGCTCCTCCAATCGAGAAAGCGTTCTCAAGCGAAGAAGACAACACATAGCCAGTCTGATCCCTCGATCTGCCAGTTGAGCTCAGGGTGATAATGACCTAACACATGTCCAAACATTACAAAATCCTCCGTCGCGCGCTTTACTCAGAGCCGCCAGGGCACATTACAAGCCTTTTCATATGGTGTAGCCTGAGGGGATAAACCCTTCAATGAGACCTTAACTTCGCGGAGACAGGCTAAATGCCTAAGAAACGACATGCAAAAGTGACCCTTGATGGCGACTAGCAGCCAAGTAGCAACAAGCCGGGCGTCAGGGTTGCTGCGTGTTGAATGAGTCCACGGGTGCGAGAGTCCGCGTGCTTTTCGACGATCCGACGGCCGTGGCATGGTTCCCGATGAGGTACAATCATACGCTCATCCCCACATACGGGCCTGCTGGTGGCGCGTTGTCCGTTGACCTCGGTTAGCTGGAGGTATCCTCCCAATCGTAGAAGGGAAGAAGCTCAGAGTCACTATCAATGTAGACGAGCTTCTAAACGGCGTTGATGTCGATGAGATTCTGAAATGTGATGTTCGTGAAGGAGTCCCGCACGTGGACCCGCGTATGATGACGCGCAGCATTCCCCATTCCTCTGAAAATGATGTTGGTGTCGCAGGAGGAGCTTCCTTGTTGGCCATACACACAGAAGATACGAGGATCTTGAATGGTACGTCGAGTTCAAGAGCGATCATGAGTTGGTCTCGCATTAGATGTGCCCTGCAGGATGGTGATACCACCTTCAGTAGCTCCATATCACTCTCACTTGCCTCTGTGAGATTTGGAAGGCTCGTCCCTGTGCTCGCATGAATAGATAGCAATGAGATTCCTGCGTTGACTATGCAATGACGTCAGTACGGACAGACACCCTTTGGCTGTAATCCCTTCACTCAGAGTTCCAGATACAGGACTTCTGCTGCACTCTTGGAAGATTGTCGCGTGTCCCTATGCGGACATCGGAAGACGTCCGGTGCGGGAGCGCTAAAGCCCAAATGTGCAAGAGTGGTCTACAGTTTAGCGCCATGATGTCACATGCATCCCAATCAAGATTAAAGGGTACCAGTGTCGTCCTGAAGTAGTCTAACTTGTTCTTCAAACCGGGTTGGTGTAGTCTCGCATCTCCAGCTTTTGCGCAGTGTAGATGGCGTACCGAACCTCGAACACCTATCGCAAAAGACCGGGCAACCACCGTCCGGATCTGTGGACAACCGCTGCTCCTGCTCTCAAACAGCTTGCGCCATGGCGTGCCAGTGTCGCTTTCAAAGTGTAGAATCTTGTTTTACGAGTACTTTCCTACGTAATTGCATCTCGATGCAGAGATCTTTGGTAGAGGTGTCAAAATGTTAAGTCGCCTGATTGATGTATATATTCGACCCAACGTGCGTGAACAACAGCCCCGTCGCATGCAGACGTTTTCGTTCGAATATATCACACGTCCAAATCTGTCACTTCGACTCATTCTCAATTCGACTGCTAGTAGCCTCGTCCCAATAGCATCGCAGCTCAGCATACCCGCCGTATTGTCACCAACATGAATGTCGACCGCCCAACGCGAGGAATAAGAGTGCCCTGGAAGTCGCGGAGACACCAACGCCCGCACCACTCCGAAAAGCTCGTCGAACGACGCTTGAGGGTCCTCGATGCCCTTCCACCTGCCGTCAAGGGGCATACCGTGGCATGCATTGGCGAATTCGTCGGGACATTCATGTTTCTGCTCTTCGCACTGGGCGGAACAAATGTCGTCAATACCGCTCCACCAGAGGGTGCTAATGCGACAGACCTGAGCGCCAATCCCAGCAAGATCATGTACATTGCGCTTGTCTTTGGTATATCCTTGATGGTCAATGCTTGGGTGTTCTTTCGCATCAGCGGTGGTCTGTTCAATCCTGCAGTCACGTTGGGCATGATGTTTGTCGGTGCGACGGGCTACTCGCGTGGCATGTTGATCATCATTTCTCAAATACTCGGTGGTATAGCAGCGTCTGGAGTCGTGTCTGCCATGATGCCCAACGTTCTGGCTGTTAAGACTGAGCTGGGTGGAGGCACTACGGTTGTTCAGGGGCTTTTCATCGAGGTATGTTACGGAATCTCCTTGCGAAGAAAACTCTAACGCACGGTCAGATGTTCTTGACTGCCGAACTGGTGTTCACAATCTTCATGCTCGCAACTGAAAAGCACGAAGGTACCTTTATTGCCCCTGTTGGCATTGGCCTTTCGCTCTTCGTAGCGGAGCTTATGGGAGTTTTCTACACCGGAGGCAGCGTCAACCCAGCTCGCTCATTTGGACCGGCTATGGTCACGCATTCTTTCGCATCCTACCATTGGATTTACTGGGTCGGTCCGATCCTCGGGGCTCTGTTGGCAAGTGTCTTCTACTTGCTCATCAAAGCTCTCGAATACGAATCAGTCAATGCTGATAGCGATCCTAAGAAAGTCCTGCGCGAGAAGTTTGATCTTGACAAGAAGCATGACCTGGAGCGAATTGATCTTGAGAAGAAGCATGAAATAGAGCGAAGGGAGGAGCGAAGCGTGGATTTGCAGCGGGAACGGGAGCGGGAGCAGAGCCTGAGTATCCCTGCAGAGGTGTAACTGCGAGCCATGCTCTCTTCGATTGTAAGGCTGAGCATACAGAATCCACTTGTAGATGAAAATATAACGACACGGCGGTGTGTAGCTAGCAGGGTTTTAACGAGATCAATGATCATGACCAAACTATCACAAAACACTGCCGCGTCCCCAGCAGGTAAAGAGTGATGTAGAACGGTGAGTCTGAACAGGTCGGAGCAATCATAATGGGTGGAAACTCAATACTCCAGCTATCAGTAGGGCGTTTCGCTTGTGTCGCAACAATGAAGTTCTGAGTTGTGATATTCATGAAGGTTCTCAGCACGTGAACCCGCGTATAATGACGCGCAAGTGGGGCCTTACCATAGCTCCATCTCGAATCAACGACGTCACCCACGATCACGACTACACTCACCACAACAACTCGACAAACCGTCAATGTACACCCGACCTGTTCAAACGCTCACGAAACGCTCAATCGCCACTCTCGCAAAACCTCGTTGCACCACCACCTCACGCGCCTTCTCCACATCGCTCCGCTCCCACGCCGCATACAACATGCCGCAAGCACCCAAAATCCAAAAGATCGAAGCGCTTCCCGCCGACGAAGCAAAATGGGTCGAATTCCAAAAAATCACATGGCACGACCAGACAGGCAAAGAGCGCGTATGGGAAGCCGCGAACCGCAAAACGCGCGGCGCAGCAGGTGTCGACGCCGTAGCCATCACAACGGTGATCCGACACCCGAAGCGCAAGCCTAGTACAATCATCATCTTACAGTACAGGCCACCTGTGGATGCGGTGTGCGTTGAGCTGCCGGCCGGGCTGGTGGATGCGAAAGAGACGCCTAGCGATGCGTCGGTGCGCGAGCTGCATGAGGAGACTGGGTATAAGGGCAAGCTTACGTTCATCTCGCCGACAATTGTGAGCGATCCTGGGTTGAGCAGTGCGAATATGCAGCTTGCGACTGTGGAGGTCAACCTGAAAGAGGGCGACACGGAGCCGGAGCAGGCGCTGGATGACGGCGAGTTTATCGAGAGGGTGGTTGTGCCGCTTGATGAGCTGTATGAGAGGCTCGTGCAGTATGACAAGGAGGGGAAAACGGTAGATGCTAGGTTGTGGCATTGGGCAGCGGGAATGCATTTTGCGAAGACGATGCTGTGAGGGGATGGCGGCGACCTCGTGGTTTAGTGTGTGAAGCCCATGAGATCTTCACTGTGTAAGTGAGGGCGACTTTGCGCGATCCTGTAACATTGAGTAAGACAAGATGAGACGAGAAGTACTGATGGAAGTAACCAACTGCAAATCAACTACTCATCTCGCTGCTCAGCCGCAGCCAAAAGCGGCTGCTGCTCGCCCTCCACTCTATCAGGCTGCGTCTCGTCCTCCTTACCCATCCCCTGACTCATCCCATACCATGCAATAGCCGCGACCATCAGCAGCCCATTCACCACACTGCCCACCAGCGCCACAACACCCTTCGTCGTGAACCCGCTTGGCAGCGGCCCCGGCGGCTCAGGCTCACCCGTAAGATCGAGAAAATCTTTATCGTTCCCCGCCGCGTTGCCGCTGGTCTTTATCGGCGGATGATTCCTCTTGCATAGGTCATAGTGCTCTTGGGGGATCTTGCTAGACAGGGCGGATTGGATTGAGAGCGGGGCTTCGATGAACGTCGCGATTAGACCTGTGGCGACGTGCCACTCGATGTGGCAGTGGAAAACCCAGACGCCGGGGTTATCGGTGCGGAAGCGCAGGACGGCGTAGCCGTTGGGCGCGACGAGGATGGTGTCGCGGCGCATCGGGACTGCTGGCACCTCGCTGAGATCGGTGGTGGATGTGTAGCTACCAGCGTCTTCCTCGGAGCGGGTTATGACTTGGAAGGCGTGACCGTGGAGATGGAAGGGATGTTTCTGTGGCGATTAGCTGGGTCGAGTGGGAGGCAGGGATTAAATACCCCGTCGTCGTTGTTGTTCAGAATGATCTCGACTGTTTCGTTTCCTGCCAGCACGAAGGAATTGGTATGGCTACCGTAGATGACGGGGTTGGTTGCGTGGGAACCGGAAGATATTACGGTGTACAATGTCGGCACCCAGGGTTCGACGTAGGTGTTGTTGTTGAAGAAGGCACTGAGAGGGTGGATTAGTATGCTGGTCACTGGAAGAGGGTAATTACTCACTAATTTGCGCCATCCCCTAAGTTGTCCATCTTGAGATCTAGTGTGACAGTTCGGTCGACCTTCTCGAGTGCGGCTAATCGGTCAAGAGGCTTGAGTGTAAAGTCGTTGAACGGCTCGAAAGTGTCAACTTCCGACAGCGGCGGTAAGTCTTGCGTGTCGTCCAACACAAGCCATCCAGTCACGTTGGAATTCAAATCATCCGGGATCTCATCGAATAGTTCCTGTGCAGGTGTCAAACAGGGATCTCCCCAAGAAGTGAACGACGAACCTCATCCATGCTCACACCGAATGGGATGTTGGTCGCACTATCGCTGGCAACGGTGATAAGTACAGCATAGCGCTGACCCGCTGTGAGATACAGCATGCTTGCTCCAGCCGGCTCTGTGTAGATTCCGTCGACTTCAACGACTCTCATCGTGCAGCCCTGGAACCATACGTACATGCCAGCGAAGGCAGCCATATTTACCTGTTTGTATGAGCTCAAGTTACTGAATTCTTCTAAGAGAACCGACCATTCGAACCATATACGTCTTCCCTGGCTGAACAGCGATAGTAACATTCTGCTCATCGTTGATCAACGCCGATTTAGGCACAGGCTCAGCGCCGGTGGGATTCGTAACGCTGACGAAGGACTTAAGAAGCGGCCTCATCAGATCATGATACCAGTCCGAGAACGATAGCACAATCTCCTCATCGAACTCCTGTCTGAACGGGTTCTCAGGATCGTGCACAATGAGCGGAGCACGCAGGCCGTCAGGATACTGGCCCCGCGTGTGCGAGTGGAACCAGTACGTCCCAATTTGATCCACCGTGAAGTCGTAGACTATGTAGTCGTTGTGGGGGATCTCGCACTGCGTAATTCCTGGCGGACCGTCCATGTGCGCAGTCCCGTTTTGGTACAAACCATGCCAGTGCAAGCTTGTTGTCTCGTTACCGAGCTGGTTCCGTACCGTGACGATTAGTCGTTCTCCTTTTGTGACGTGCAGAGCGGGAATCGGCCATTGTTCGTTTATGCCCATGACGGGCCTGCTGTGTCTTCCATCAGGGTTGCGGTTTACCCATGTGACGTTGAATTCGAGGTGCGTGGTTTTTGCGCACACCAAGCTGCAAATGAAGAGCAGCAGCGACCATAGTGTGGTGATCATAGTGCTAGATGGTCCCGTCGGGACGGACCTGAAGTGTATGTAGAATAAAGGTAGACGCCTGGTGACGCTACTTCCCAGAGCTCACAGCAGCGACGTTCGGCTGTGGAGCAAAAGCACCGCCAGAGCTCGTCCAGTCAGACCCACAATGCAACAGATCCCTGAGATTCGTGACTCACGCCATGTGGGTGTTTCTTCAAAGATCTGCTGTGCGCAAAATGGAGTGGTGTGCAGCGGTGCGGCATTACGTTTCGCGCCCGTTATCTGATCCGAACTTGATCCGGCTTGCCCGTTCCCGGCGCCTGCCCCGCTCAAGCATCAGATTTCTTCGGCGCTAGCATCTAATCTGATGATGGGCCCACTTCTCCAACCTCATCGCATGATGCACTGGCTTGGCACGATCCACGCGAGAGCGATGTTGGCGTCGTCTCGTGCGCAAAGTCGTCCATCATAGCGACTTGACCTACCTCCCATTTGATTTTGGGCGTTTTGGCTACCACACCCGCCATGGTTCAGATCTTCGCAGCGCAGGGTCCGTCAGCCCTGCAAGCCTTCGCCGAATTGTCGCGCTAATCGTCGACACAGTGTTCTTCATCTGCCTGCGCGAATCTCTGGAAACTAGCATCATCGTCTCCGTCCTTCTCACTTTCCTCAAGCAAACCCTGACCTCGGAGCAAGAAGCGCCCATCTACCGCAAGCTTGTGCGGCAAGTCTGGCTCGGCACTCTTTCCGGCGTCGCAATATGCACCGTCTTGGGCGGCGCCGTCATCACACTCTTCCACGTCTTTGAGTCTGATGTGTTTTCTCAGTATGAGTATATCTGGGAGGGCGTGTTTGGGCTGATTGCGTGCTGGATCATTACGATTATGGGCGCGGCGCTGCTAAGGATCTCGAAGATGCGCGATAAGTGGCGCGTTAAGATCGCTGCTGCGCTTGAGGCTAATGACGATGCTTCGGGGTCTAAGGGGCTTCAGGTGCGGGCGGAGAAGTATGCTATGTTTCTGCTGCCTCTTGTCACGGTGTTGCGCGAGGGCTTCGAAGGGGTGGTGTTCATCATCGGGGCTGGGCTGGGGCTGCCGGCAAGCTCTTTCCCGTTGGCTGTGCTTGGAGGCTTTGGTGTTGGTGCCTCGGTTGGATACTTGCTTTACAGGTAGGTTATCTTTCGACGAGAGGATGGGCTTGAGCTGATTCAGAGCAGAGGGGGTAACAAGGGCTCTCTCCAAGCTTTTCTGGTCGCGTCCACTTGCTTCCTGTACTTGATAGCTGCTGGTCTGTTGAGTAGATCTGTTTGGTTCTTCGAGAACTACCTGGTAAGTCTATCGGCGTGTAGGACAGAATCGATCTGGACTGATATCATGCAGTGGAACGTCGCCATTGGGGGTGATGCAGCGGAGACAGGCGTGGGACCTGGATCATATGATATCCGTCAAAGCGTCTGGCATGTGAACGTAAGTTGCGCGTCTATCGATTCGCTCTGACGATTTCGCTGATGTTGTGATCACAGTGTTGCAGCCCCGAGATTGACGGAGGCGGATGGTGGGGCGTCTTCAACTCGATCTTCGGCTGGCAGAACTCTGCTACCTACGGAAGCGTCATCTCCTATAACCTGTACTGTATTGCGGTCGCAGCGGCGTTCTTTGTAATGCAGTTCCGCGAGAAGCATGGGAGCTGGGCTGAGTACAAGGACAAGAGCAACGAGCGCGCAGCCACGTGAATTAGAGCGATTACGCTCCCTGCAGTGATCGCTGCTTAGTGGTTTTGGTATCGCTCAGCCGCGATGTGATTTCCGAATCAGTTCCTATTCGTAAATTTGGAGGAAGCCGTCAGCTCGATGGCGGTCGGATCTCAAACGTCATTAATGAACTAAACTGTGTGCAAAAATTCTTAACAGGTGGTGACTATGTCATACTTGTTTCGATGGTGCGAAGTAATGTTCCACGCCCTCTATCGATCTTCATGTACCCCATGTAGCCCTCTAACACCCACCCAACTCCATCTAGCATCTGTCCCTAAACATCTTCCTTACTAGCACCGACTCGCCATGACCCTCCCGATTTGCGCGCAAACAAGCTGAATCGGCCAAACACACCCATCACTTCATCCTTACCATACCGGCCCGGAGCACCACAGACAGCCAAGCTGTCCACAGACATAACGGAGAGCTTGCGGTCGACGTACTGGAACGGAGCGCCGTCCTCGGCGGACAGATTACACCAGGCCCAGCGGTTGCGGCGGTCGACGGAGTACTCGATTTGGTAGATGTGGGGGTTACCGATGTTGTGGGAGACCTTGACTGGAAATCCGTTAGGGCAAGGGAGCAAGTAGTTATGAGGGACAGCTTGCGAGAGGTGCTGCAGCCATCGAAGTAGGTGGGGCGTTCAGAGATGTAGAATTGGTAAGGTTGGACGAGTAGATCTTGAGTTTCGCCAAAAGCCTCACACTTCTCGCCCGTGACACCAGAGTATTCTGCGACGGCTTGGCGGACGTAGATAGGGTACGGATAGTTGTTCTTGACTTGACCGTTAATGTGACCTCTACCTGGCAGAGGCCCCGCGAAAGCTATGGACGTGCAGTCGGAAGAAGGGAGGTACTGGGATAAGAAGTCGCCGGTAGGGTTCTTGGAGGTGTTGGATGTTGGGGAAGTACGAGCGAACTCGATGAGGTGGACCGCGACTGCTTGAGCTATTAGTAGCGCTCTTGACGTACTGGGGCTAATATTCACCAGCTCGGATCAAGTTGAGTGATACCATGATGACCACGATCAACGATGAAAGATACGGAGACACACGGTGATCGAGGTGGGGTGCTCGCGATTCAAGTGAGCAGAAAAGAGAAGGTTAACGATCGGTGGTGAAGAAGGGGTCATGGACGAAGTAAGTCCAGCAGCCCGTGGAGCTGTTGTTCCAAGTGAAGGAAAGATTTAGGTGCAGCTGTTGTACACATCGCGCAATCGAGCGACCAGCAGAGCATCTCGCCTTGAAAGGTTGAAGGCGTACGAGTGTCTCCGCAAGCGATTCCATGGAGAGATAATGGGAGCATCTCAGGGATGTTGCCGTATTCTCAAATAGTGAGCCTCTCGATCATACCCTCAAGCTCGCAGACCACATCGTTGTAAACAGCCGTCTGTAAGCCTTTGCTGCCAAGCTTGGTACCGAAACCAAAATTGCATTGAAGACACTTTTCAGCGATTTTCTGGTATTGCGGTCCGAGTGGTGCGCGACCTGCGGCCAGTCGGCGAGCAGCGAAGACCTCGTTGTTAAGATCACGGGCATTCATATTCTCCTCGATGGGCTTCCAATGCGCAATTTCGAGCAGCGCAACGCCGAGGAAGAAGAGTGTAGTGTTGTTGATGCCGTACCGCACTTGATCACTGACAGCATCTGTTGCTTGTTAAATTCCGTCCATCGTGCTGCCAACCGCCGTGATTCCTGTTGCCGATGAAATCCGAGAGCTGAGATGCAAGGTTTTGAGAGCTGAGTTGTCGAGCGTTGTGCCCGATCCGAAATAGCTGAGATCGCGAAGCCGCCATCGATCCGACAGCCACGGCGTGTCATTGAACTGAAGAAGTGCAGTTGCAGTCCTAAGAGCAAGTCTCAACTGATCTTCAATTGCTATCGCATCTTCTGGGGCATGGGTCATGACATCGAACAGAGAGTACACGTTCTCTTGAGGAGCTTGATTTGATGCAGAATTCTGTGCTCGGTCGCGGAAGTAGAAATGGTGTCGGTACAGTTGCGGAGTTTCCAGATAACCAATGCATCGCTTAGCTGCTGTTTGTGCAGCTGTCTGATAATGTTTCCGGAGGTACTTGCATATGTTAGTCGCTTGACAAAGATTGAAGTCGGGTGGCAGTGCCGGCTCAATCTGCTGCGTAACAGTGTGATTTGCCGCATCACATGCATCATCGAAGCGAACGCGCTTGGGCTTTTTACGATGCCTTGACTCTAGGCCAAGATCTGAAGAAGCCTTCTTCTTCAGTATATTCAGGGAGCACGCAGTCATCAAGTCGAGCGGAGAAGACGCACTCGACGCACCGGGGGGTGCTGCAGCGACGACATGCTCGCTTCCGAAACTTCCTGATGTGCTCATGGATTGCACGTAGAACCAGATTGGTGGGGTTGTCATGGAGCTAACCAACATCAGCAAGTATATCCTATGCACTCGCACCGGTCCTCACCTGACTCTCCCGTTCGCGCTCGGTTCATGACAGGATATGGCGAGATCAAGCCGCACCTGCTCCTCAACTTTGACGTCGACGCACAGCTTCGCGTAATGCCCTCGGTGTGCAGGATCGTCACAGCACCAAGCGCCACAGAGCGCCTCATGGAGCTTTTGAGATGCGCTGTTGACTAAAGTGAGACCGGTGGGTAAGGGCTTGTGCTGTATACATGTCTTTGCGTCATACGCGTACCGTTGGAAGGCACCGATCTGGGAACGCAGCGTTCTCAGATCGCCGTTCCGGTCGCGAAGGCTCTTGAGGCACTCATCATAGCGGGACTTGTCGAAGGATATGCGTACGGCTCCTCCAAGACGTTTGAGTGTGGCTTTCAGAGACTCTCCCTGAGATGCGTGAGCGGAAGTGGCAGACTTCGGGAGATCGCGTCGAGCACGGGCTACCAACCTTGACTTTCTCCTTGAGGACAACATCGAACTTGCCCATCTCTTGCCTCATTGACTCAATTGTATCTCTAGTCTCCCCGATAATGCTGCAACAGGCTTCGAAGCTATCTTGAAGGAACGTTCTCATTTTTTCGTTCATCTGCGTGCTTGTCCATCGCTGATCAGCCGCATCGTCCAACATAATTTCCACCTCTTTTTCCGCTTCAACGGATCGGAGCAACAACCGTATCTCGTTAAGAAAGATGCCATTATGGACTTTGAGTTGTTCTGATATCGATTTCACTTCTCTTGAATGATGCCGCAGCGTGCGCACTTTCTTAGAAACGTCTTTGTACGACTTGACCACCTCGACAAGTATAGGGAGAACGCCGAAGGCGAGGCCAGCGACTTCAATGCCAGACATGAGGGACCAAAATGCCGGCGGATTTGACAATAGTATTTCGCGTGGGTAGGCGGATTACTTGACGGTCATGAAGCGCCTGGCTCAGCCCCTGCCGCCCCTGCACGCACAGCCCCGCTATACATTCAGCCCCCCTCGTGCATGCTCAAATCCTGTTGATACCTGTCAGAGAGCTTCCATTACTTGCACATTCGACTTCCAACGTTCTCATATAAATCCTGGTCTCGAGTTGGCCCTGCAGCACAAGCGAAATTTACGACCTGTTGAATCGAAAAGCGCCAAACCCGTCGGCCGTGGCTAGGCTGACAAGGCTGTGACAGTCACCTGCGAAACACTTAAGCACTGCGATTGGCGTGCGGCTTCTGGCCGACTCAGACTGCGCAATGCAGCCAGCAATGACAAACGAGGTCATTCTAAAACCCGCTCATCAAGATCACATCCAGCGTTGGCAAGAGCGAACCAACCCCAATCATGATCAACAAGACAAGGCATCATCTGGAGACTGGCAGAGAGTTGCCAGGACACACTTCAATGCCTGGTCAATTGTCTACACTCCGATCCCTCGTCCACGGTCGAAAGCCATACCCTTCGTCGCTCTCTTGCGTCACTGAAGTTATGGTGCGAAGGTTATGGTGCGATCACAGGCACCCTAGATGCCACACTTGAACGATCCAAGGGGCTACGTCTTACAACTCTATCTGTCCTCCACCCACTTTGTAGAGCTCTCGCACGAGGTTCGGAGTCATCGAATCCCATACAAGAAGTCGACTGACCGGCATAGGGTTGCGGAGCTACGTTCTTCCCCGGATTAGAGACAAGGTGACTGAGCAATTGTACGGCACTGCTACCGAACTCTGTCATCAGACAGAATGGGCATTGAAAGATGAACACGATGATACAAGCGACAGCGACAGCGACAGCGACAGCGACAGCGACAGCGACAGCGACAGCGAATCCATTTCCTTAGACGACAGTACAGATAACAGAGCAATGAGTGACTTCGTACGAAGCATCAAGACATATATTAGCTGTCTGACTGACCTTGGATCAGCCCTGGTCTGCCCTGCGCTCGAACCGGAGGTCGATGACAAGCCCAGTCAAGTCATTTTGGGGCAGCGTTTGGCGCACGACTATCACACTGACCTCATCACGGCCAAATATCCGCAAGCAGACATGCATCTACTTCAGAGCTTGGGTAAGATCAGCTGGGATCGTTACTTGCGTATGCAGCGAGAACGTGACGCAAATGCGCACAAAGAGCAATCGGTCATTCCGAGCAACAAGTCCTGCTCGGAGTTCCAGGACTCGGGACTCGGGACATCGCTTCCTCCAGCACAATCGTCGTACGCCGAGAGTACTGTCTCTTTCATGACGAGCGTGGCTGGAGGGAAGCGGGTACAAATACCGCCTTTGACTGCGGAAGCAAAGGATGGCAAATCGTTCGAGTGTCACGCGTGCGGATTGCGCATAGTGGTGACGAACAACCGTGACTGGAGGTAAAAATTTCACGAGGGTGAGCGCATATCGTGGTACTAACTTCTGCCAGGAGCCATTTATATCGCGATCTTCAGCCGTACACTTGTCTTTATACCGAGTGCGCATTCAGCTTAGAACCATTCCGCGATCGACAAATATGGAGTGACCATCTGGAGTTGGACCATGCCTTTGGTCCCGGTTGGGAGGGCCTTAAGTGCCCTCTCTGTCTTGAGCACACTGGTATTGGAAAGAAGAAGATACTCGCTCATTTCGCAAGACATCTAGAAGATATTGCGGTCTCATCCATGCCACGCGATGTTGACAATGACATTGAGTCCGAGTCCATGTCCTCTGCTGAAAACAATCTTGACGGAGCACCTGAGGAGGAAGAGTCATCTACAATCAAATGCATCTGCGGACACGGACATGACGATGGCAACACCGTACTTTGCGAAGTGTGCGATACCTGGCAACACATTCTCTGCTACTACGAATCTACCGACCGTGTACCAGATGTACACGAGTGTGTGGACTGTTCTCCAAGACGGGTCGACGCCAGCCGCGCTATGGGAAAACAGCGTGCGTACCTCGAGATAAATCTGCTCGGCGTCGGTGGTAACAAGGTCGGTGAAGCCAGATCTGCGCCTGACACCAAGACTCTCGAAATTATTGTTCAGGACCCTAGTCACAGTCGTGTGTCTGATCCGCTCAAACACTTCGACGCAAAGCTTTCTCCACGCCCGTCCAGCGAAAGTCAGGTTCTGCCTGAGGAGCACACCGAGGACGACGATGACTTGTTGAGATCGATGGCGCGACGGAGGAAGTCTGCAAACCCTGGATGTGTGTTGCACATGTGTCGCGAGTGCAAGAAAGAATTCAAGCGGCCTTGTGATCTGACAAAGCACAAAAAACTCATTCACGACCCTGGAAATGCTCTGAGATGAAGTGCAAATACTTTGAGCTTGGTTGGCCAACGGAGAGAGAACGCGACAGACACCTGCGGGATAAGCATGCGACAACACCAGCACAATATAAGTGTCTGTATCCACCCTGCACTTACGAGTCCAAGAGGGAGTCAAACTGCAAGCAACATATGGAGAAGGCCCACGGCTGGGAGTATGTACGGTCCAAATCCAGGGGCCGCCGGAAAAATCAAGCGATCACCGAAGATTCGTACCGGATCACGCCCCCCGATGACATCGTTCTGAGCACACATACTACTGCTGCTGAGGGCTTTCCTACGGGCACCGAGTCCATATTTAATGATTCTGGAATGGGGTTGAACTTCAACACGAAACTCCAGCAATACACGCGTGCCTTGAGCACCGACTTCAACTTTCAAGAGCCGACTTTCACAACGAATCCAGATCAGACTCTCTACAATTTTCAATCAAAAGTTGATGAGGGCTTTGGCGATGCTATGGATGCTTTGGACATGCAGACCTTCACCCAACCAACTAACAGCTCTACCCTATTCGACACTGTCAACTCGTCAACGAACAGCACTGCGGATTTCTTCCCAGATTTCCGCAAGACCGGTGGTAAATTTGAAGTCCCCGGTGGTGAAAGGCCAAACCCCATGAATGCACTGTCCAGTCCTCGGCCTTTTCTACCCCAGATCCAGTCCCAGACCCACTCATTAACCCCGAATGAACCCGTCACGAACCCATCGCCCCAAGAAGATCTTTCTGAATTCAGACCCAGACGTCCTTACAAGAGCAAGTTTGCCCCAGGAACCCAGTTCCGGACATACCAGGGGCCCGGTGGTCATAGAGGTGCGGGTACTGAGACGTTAACTGATGAGCCCCGCGCGAAGTCCTCTCAGGCGGCTACACAGCTTAGTGGGAGAGACTTCGAGTACGTTGTCACTGATACGCCCAGGGAACTTAAGTCAAAAAAGAACATGACCCAGGTGCGCAAAAGGGCGATGCAGCACTACCTCGATCACAATTCAAATGCTCAAGAGAAGTCGTCGATGGATCAAACTGTCCGGGAAGTCACACTCGGTAGACCGAGCTTTGAAGGTGGCGATATGAGCTCTTTCCAGGCGTCTGACCAGCTTGACGCGGAACGCGATCAACGAAAGCAGAAACAGACAGGGTTGCAAAGAGAGGAGGAGGAGGCTGCAACTGCCAAACAGGCCGTTGACGAGGTCGTTGCTTTCCCTTCGTGATTAAGCGTTGCTCCGCGGTTGGAGTATAAGCTGTCCTAGGCCTACTTAAATAACGGATCAGTTGATCAACATCGTCATGTAGACAGCCAGATTTCTGATGCCGTCTATCAGGTCCAATCTGACAATTTCCGAGTCGATTCTCAAGGTCTATATTGTAAATAGTCTTCCCATGCTTGACTTGTCGGTTTCTCTGGAACCTTTACCTCGGACCCAGCCCAAAGAAGTCCCTCTCTCTATCATGCACCCACAGCCCATGTCCCAAGCTCTTACTCGTCCAACCCTGCAAGCTCGTCCCCAGCGCAATCGCCGTCCACACAAACCCAACAGCCCGCCAAAACCTGGAATCCCTGAACCCACACTTCTTGCCAAACTCAATCATATGATCCTCGACGAAGATGAGCAACGCCTGATACATGAAAACCCTCATAGCATCATCATCCTGCAGACTCGCATGACACAGCATCGCCGCTCCGGCATGTATACCACCGCTAACTGCAAACCCCACAAAGAGCTGCACGTACTTACTCGCGAAACACCCCCGTTGCAAGCGCAGGAGATCCCTCGCGACCCAGATTCCCGGCGCAGAGCAAAGCCGACGCATCTGCTGATGCCACACGCAACTCCAACTTCTCCTGACACTGTAGCACCCCCTCAGATCATTGAACATGCGGGGACACTCGCTTGGCCGTGCCAAAAACGTAGCCACAGAGATGAGCGAGTACAGCGTAGTCATCAGCTCGAGGGAGATGTACGTCAAGGCGATGTACACCCACGTCCAGTACAGTCTATAAATAAACGGGTATCCCGCGAGCGAGAGGACAGGGGTTTGCGGGTGAAGATCGAGCCAGGTGCCGTGCGGCGAAGCCGCTGTATGTGAGTATATTGCGTCTTTGAGGAAGGAGAAGAGTGCGAAGCGAAATAACTTGCGGGCGAGGAATTTCCTGGGTCTGTTAGCTTGCCGGCTACGGGGGAGGAGGAGTTTGGGACGAGGAGCTGACCAGCGTGGGTATGTGTGTGGGACAGAACCAGGCACGTTCTTTACTTCGCAGCTCCAGCTGACGTAGCGATTCGTAGTCACCAGTCTTGCAGCCCACCAGAGCCTCTGCGGAAACGTCTCCGGCATGCCTAGCTTCCCTAAATTCCGTTTCAAAATGCTCTTACTCCTGACCACACCGCCGTCATCTTTCGGAAACTCCGGGCTCTCCGTTGCTCTCACCGTCTCTTTCCCTAGGGTTTCCGCGCCCTTGCGCTGCTCCAGCTTCACCCATTGTTCTTTGTACGGATTGTTGAGGAGAATCCAGTCGACCCATGTGACTAGAGACGTCATGACGAAGCAGTTGAGTCCGTAGTGCAGACCCCATCCTCGATCCCAGTCTCTATACAGACTCTGTGCAGCGAGAATGAACAAGGCAGGGACGCTGAATGCGAACTGCAGAATACGGTGTTGGGGACCGATAGCCAGGGTGAGGACATTGGTTGTGAGGATGAGGGCGGGTTGGAGGGTTATGAAAATCGGGGGTAGTTGGAGTGCCATTGCTAGCGTGGATGAGACGATTCGGACCACTTCGAGGGTTTAACGAGACTCTTATGTTGCGCAAGTAGGGGAACATCGGTCCTCCAGGGCTTGCCGTGATTTCTCGAATCCAACGGATCGTGGTACCTAGGTACGACGGACGCGGCTCTTGACCCGCTTTTCATACCGAAGGAACGTCCCTGCCCGCTGTCGACCAATCAGAGATCGCCTAGTACGTTGGCGGGCCACGTCCGGTAGTCAGTTTGGAGCGCCTGTTGGTTTTGCGCAAGGAGCTGGCCGAGGGTAGTCTGCTACGGCAATTGATCGTACACGGCGCGCTCTGAGTGGTCCAGGGCTTGGGAGGGAGTCTTACGATCTCACTGCATCTACACTAAAGTTAGTAGTACAGTACTGTGGTTCTGGTCGATCAGAGCAAATCGTAGGGCGCCATTCGCAAGTTTGGCAGACGGCCGATACTTTTGAAACATTGTTGCTCGCTGAATATCGTGGTTCGCTTGCAAAATGCATTGCGCAGGTCTAGAACTGTTGTCATCATGCAACCGCCGTCGCTCACAATGCCACCTCCTGGAAGCTGGCACCATCGTCCCCGTCCTCGTCGTCTTCAACGGTGGGCTTTGGTCTGCTTGGCAAGCCTGCCTCCATTCCCTTCACATCACCCTCTGGCGGCTCCTCGTCCTCTGTATCTACTTCTTCTTCCGGTGCCTTGCCTGTCTGTGGCTTCAGATCCTCAGGCTTGGCCTTCTGCTCTTCGTGCTCTGCTTGTGTCTTCTGCTCAGGTACAGGTGATGCACTTCTCTCGCTAGCGTCGTCCTTCGGTGGTGGTGGGGGCGCTGGACTATCTGATTCGCGTTCCCGTGTCGATCGCTCGGGCGTAGGTGGTGTGACTTCTGTTCGTGGGCTCAGAACCGGACTTCTGACTTGTGGTGGTTGTGGTTGTGCTTGTTGAGGGGCTGGCTGTTGTGGCTGTTGCTGCTGTTGTTGTTGTGGTGCTGGGGCTTGACCAACTTGTCGTAACCGCGGGTCCGCGTTCAGATAGTAGCCCCTAACTCCCACGATCCTGCCGTCCCTCTCGCAGCCAATGACCCAGTCTGGCACTACAACGGGAATGTTGTTCTCCACAGCCTTCTCCCACATTGGACCTCGCCCCTCTGTGCAAACGAAATGTGTGGTGTCGATGCGGACAGTGTCTGCAATCTTGGCGCCAATTCTCTCGACAGAGCGCTGCAGCGACTCGCGAAGGGCTGAAGGCATGTGGCCAGGTGTAATTGTGATACCCGACAGGTCCGTCATCTTGTGTGTCTGAACGGTGAGCTTCTCGCTGCTGAATGTGCCCGCACTCGTCTTGAGCACCAGGTGGAAGGTGTATTCGGTGTCGACGCCCAGTCCGCTGAGCTTCGTGCTGTGAACTTCCTTAGGGTTGGGGATGGTACCCGCCTTGTTGCCATTGCGATAGAGGGTGAGGCTGCGCAACTCGGCGGTTGCGACGTCTATGGGGTCCCATTCAAGCACAACGGAGGTCTGGGTGGCATTGCGACAGCGGAGTGCGGGCGCTGAGGGCGTACTCTGACCGAATGTGCGGAAGATCTCAGACTGGAGCTCGTAGAAAGCCGTCGCAGCGTCATTCTCGGCCTTGACATTGCGCGCGACTTCGATGTCTACGATGCTGCCCGAGGAAATGTCCGGCGGCAGGAGGATGGAGGGGAATTCGATCTGCGCCAGGGTCAGCTATCGTACGGGTGAATAGCAGGGATGCGCCTGGCAGTGTTGCGATGCTGGGCGGCATTGGGGCGCATACGAGACGCTTGTCTTCGGTCAGAAGCACGGCGACACCGGCGTCAACCTTGCCGACTGTGAGTGAGACCAGCATGGCGCGGAATTTCGTGGATGAGAGGTCGTGTTGTGACGACGTAGCTCATGTTGCTCCCCAGCTGTTGGCCTACATGGCGGGCCGAGATTCAGCCGTGAGAGCATCCACGCGCCAGGCAACCACGACTCTGCGGCACCACCATTACCAACTGTCAGGAAACAATCAAGCGGAGCACCGTTCAGAAAGGATTACATTGAACTTATACCGTGGACAACATGGCTACATTCTCTTTCGAAAAGCTTTCAGGTGAGCTGCAATTGCTTGTCCGTCATCTCGAGTCCCTGGCTGTACCCAGCTAACGTCTGGCAGACCCTGGGTGAGTGTGACCCAATCACCGCTGGAAAATTACTCGACGTGAGTCCCCCACTTCGAGAATTGTATACTCGATACCCGGAAAGAGTGTTTCGCGCGATTCTATCGAACGTCCCAGAGCCTGTCGCTGCCCTGGCGCGTTTGTCACTGGACATCTTCACCCTTGCTAACGAGAACTTTGATCCGATCCCAATCATGGGCTTCCTCCATCGGCACAGCCTGTTCGATTGGCATCTGCTACAGCCGAGTCCGCATGATCTGGTAGGCAATCCCTTGGGTGTGCTGTTGACTATGATCGAGCTGTTCGAGGAGGTGGACGAGGCTGCCAGAGTCATTGGTGAGTACTTGTTGGTAGGCGCAGAGACATTTCTGGACCCGTACATCCAAATCGAGCCAACCGCCCTCTCGGACACCGAACACACCAGGATCTTCTGCAGCCTATGGATAGTCCAGATTTATTACCAGATGAGAGTCCAGGTTGCTCCTTATCCGCCAGAGATCTCCAGTAGCTTTGTTCAGGCATTCTTCAGGGAATTGAAACCATGGCAAGTCGAACAAGGCCGGTGCATCGAC
This sequence comes from Didymella pomorum, assembly GCA_022225945.1. NCBI lineage: Eukaryota > Fungi > Ascomycota > Dothideomycetes > Pleosporales > Didymellaceae > Didymella > Didymella pomorum. The sequence continues at coordinate 241,186 of JAKJXN010000021.1, read as the reverse complement.
CACTTTGTTAGGGCTTACTGCTACGATTGGTCGGATTCTATCCACTGCCTCGCTAACCTCGGTCCATCGTCACTGCAGCGACTTTCAGGATTGGAATACTTCAGTAGGTTCGAAAGTCTGTTTGAGGATAAGACCGCCGCCAACAAGTTCAGGCCTCACTTCAGCAGAGCAGCAAGCAGCGTGCAATGTTACCAGGACCACGACCCTTCGGATTTGCACACCCCCGAAGATTCTGCATGCGACCTGAGGCTCTCAGCTGTAGCTGGACAACTCAAGAACTACTTGTGGAGCCTCCACGAAGCGCAAGTGCAACGAAGTCCAACCTACGCCGACCCTGGCTACGAGCGACAGATGTTCTGGAACTTGGGCTTCTTGTTCTGGGACCGCGAACGCACGGTAAGCACCGAGCACCCGGGCTCGAACAAGCATGGCACGTCAAGCCCTCTTTTCGCACGATTCCTGGATAAGGTAGGTCCAAACCCGAATAGGTACGCTTATATGGGCAATCTACTGCCCCAGCGCCTTGCCAATATCGAGTACGTGAAGAGCCAGCAGATCACGGAATGGACGAGGTGCGTCGAGCAGTGCACTGTGGAAGAATGGCTGCATTGGAAGTTGGCTGTCCGTCGATATGAGGAAGGTAAGGAACCGTTGCCAGGAAAGTATGTCACCATTGGCGCGATTTGTAGCAGATGTGGCGGCGATGGACATTGGAGTAGTCGGTGTGATCCAGGATCATGGTCTGATGATGGTAATGACGATGACGAGGAGAATATTGATTTCAACGAAGAAGGTGCTGCGACTACTAACGAGTCCTTTTTCTGAAGCGATCTCAAGGATGTACGAGTAGCTCTCGTCGACCACATCAGGTAAGCAGGTGTCTCAAACCGACTTTACGTTCTAGTATGCCGCCCTGTCATTGATGTGCGCCTGTATTCATTGACTAGATCATTTTGCCTCTTGAGCCTTCTTCTTCTTCACACACTTCTCGCGAATTTTCCGCTTCAGAAAGGCAGTCTTTTGTAAGATGTCGTGAAAGGCGGTTCGTTGATCCAGGTATTGTTTTTGCGGCTGAGATACCTCTGTGGCTGTCACCTTGCGCCAAGAAGCCTTCGTAGAAGCCTCTGGAGTCTGACAAGCAGGAGCCATTGCCTCAAGTTCAGCAATTGTGGTAGACGTTTTGAGGCCGAAAGCACATACTGGTATAGATTCAGTCGATTGCGGGTTTTAGTGGATAGACCCTGATATGTGCGCTCACGGTGGTTGTGGATGGCACTGTGATGTGTGAGTGCGCCTTCATTCCCAGGCCACTTCACTGATCAAGTTGAGTATCTGTTAGAGCGTACAAAATGCACAGAATTACACATCAAGGGCAACAGTAAATATCTGAGCAATCCTTTCACGACTCCCTACCACCTATCTCCATTATTTCAAAGCTGTTTCACGCTCATTTTTCGCGCAGTAAATGCCTTCTTGCACATCCTCCGCGCATACGCCTGTTGCGCCTTCGTCTTCCGCTCTCCACTTGACATTGTGGAACCCGATATGATCCAACGCATCGCGGTAGGCGAGTCGACGTGCATAGGCTGGGAGTTTCGACTCGTCCAGTTCAGAAATCGTGCAGTGATTCGATCCAGGTCCCTCCGGGTGCTGAGTAGAGAGTGTTGAGGCGGGCATTGTAATGGATTGGTGGGCAGATCTTAGCTTGGAGTTGAGTAGAAGTCGAAAATGTATTCGGGAAAGGTATATGAGCCCGACGCGACGGATAGATGTATGGATGATGCGTGAGTATGACATTGTGAGAGAACATTGCGTTGGGCAAATCCTCAGTGGGATCGATGTTTGTGGCTTCTGATATGCTTCCGCTCATTTTCAGTTCTCACAGCTCCCTCTCTCGAGAATCTCGGCACTTGGACAAATTCGATTGACCTGAGCACCTGCTTGTACTGCTCATATCTGCGGTTCCTGACCACAGATTTGAGCAGGAGTGTGCCAGTAGAGAGCTTTGTGCATTTTCCCGAACCTCTGAGTTTGGGCAAGCTGGGTGGTGTGGGGACATGGCGATGTGTTCCAACCTTCGCTTGTTGCGTATTATGTCCAGTGCATCGGCAAACTCCTGAAGGAACAACTCGTCGATGAGCTCGATAGCTTGGTGTCGAAGAAGCGGGAGTCTGAGCGAGGAGACGCGATGGCGATGAGTACGCTTGTGGCGTCTTGAATGCCTCCAGGCTAGGATCCGCGCTAGAATCTGCGCTTTTTGATCCGGTCAGGGATATGGCAAGGGAGGCGATTGAACGGGACCTGTCGATATGCTCATGATTCGCGTCAATCTATAGTACACTACCTATACATACCAAGTGCCCCTCAAAAATCTCGCTGCCCAATTCAAAGCGCCAGTGTACTTCCTCAACCTCTCACCCTTGCAGCATTCTCATCGCGCTTTCCCATGTTTTCTCCAAACCCGAATCCCTTCTTCCCCTTCTTCCCCTTCTTATCGCCAAACTGCTCATCGAATTTCTTAATCGCAGACAAACTGCTCATGTCCTCCGATATACTCGCGCTAATCTCCTGCAGCGCGGCGTCGAAATGCCTTGGCAACAGCGTTCTCACAGCGGGGAAATTGTAATTGACGCCGCGCACGAGGTGGCTTGTTGGGCTTGCTGCTGTCGAGGCGATAGGATCTGCTGGCGAGGGGCCGTCGGTGTGGTGCGGGAAGGCGGGTGAGGATGCCGAATCCGCCTCGGTAGTAGTACCTTCCTCCTTCGTGGTCTCATCGTGCGACGGCGTGGTGAGTGTGGCTTCTGCCGCTGCTTTGGTGGCGACTTCGTTTTCCTCCTTCACGCATGCCAGGGCGGCGGATACGGCGACGTTTTTCAAATCGCTACCGCTGTAGAAGGGTGTGCGTTTCGCCAAGTCGTCGAGGTCGACGGCGGCGTCGAGTTGCTCGCCGTTGAGGTGGATGCGCAGGATTTCCTTGCGGTCTGCTTGCGTGGGGAGGTCCACGAGGAGGCGGCGGGGAAGGCGGCGGATGACGGCGTCGTCGAGATCGAAGGGGCGATTTGTTGCAACCATAACGAAGACACTCAAATCATTCAGGCCGTCCCACTCCTTGAGGAATTGGTTGAGGATGTCGCGGTGGCTGGTGCGCTCGCGCATGGCGTCTCTGCTGGCGAAGACGGCGTCGGCTTCATCAAGGAAGACGATACATGGGGAGAGCTTGCGGGCTAGCGAGAAAATGGCTGCGACATTCTTTTCGCCCTCGCCCACGTACTTGTCCATGATCTGAGAGCCGGATACTTCAAGCACAGTGCTGCCGGACTCCTTTGCTACAGCTTTGGCGAGCAGCGTCTTACCGGTGCCTGGAGGACCGTATAAGAGCGCGCCAGAGATTTTCTCTGTGGCAAGAATACCGTAGTTGAACGCATCTGGTCGGAGAAGCGAGAGCGAGGTTATCGTGCGTATCGAGTCGACTGTCTCTTTTGGTACGTGTACTTGGTCGAAGGTTGTCTTGATCTGGTCAGGATTCGCGATGCCAGATATTAGACGCTTCTCATGCTTTGTCGCGTTTGCAGTGATACGGTGAAGATCGCGCTGACGTTGTAAATCGACTTCGCTGTGTCGCTTCTTGGCTTTGACGTGGGCTTCGGCTTCTGGACCTAGATCTTGCCGAGGTTGTTGCCTTTGCAATGCCTTGTCGAAAGAGAGGTATTTGACAGTGTCACTGGCCTTCAGCAGCCCCATGGCCAGCGTAACATGGGCCCAATTTACTTGACCTTGTTCTGCATCGGTCTGTGTTGTGCCCGCAGGGTTGGTAAGATACAACCCAAGCGCGGTCAACGCTATTCGGTGGACCTCATCGTAAGTCAGCACGCGGTTGAGGTAAGCTTCTGGTATGATGGTGGCGAAATTCCGATGATGTTGAATGGTCAATTCCATGTCCGAGATGCGTGCAGCTGCCACGGGATCCAATGATCGGAGCATGTCTTGGGTGTGGAGCATGTTGATGCCGCAGAATTTGCCTCGCTCCGTTGGCGACAGAACGGCTGACCCGACTTCGCCCTTCGACATTGCACTGGATTCATCCAACAGCGATGTTTTGTCCGAGTCTGCAGCAACAACGATAGTCCTGAAGAAGCTGCTCTCGCCCTCTGACTGCAGACCTTGTACACCACCAGCCGATAGGTCAGGTGTGAGCTCAAGAGAGCAAGTGCTGCCCACGATCATTATGCTCTCACCTACGCTTCGTCTCTTACGTATGATTTCTTCGAGTTTTTGTATGATGCGACCTCCGTAATGTGTAGCGTTGAGTTCCTTGAAGTCTCGGACGTAGATGATCTTCGACTTCTTCGGAATTTGCGTAAGGGCCGAAACAGAGCCTACGTTGACAGCCATGTGCATGTCAGGTCTTGCAGCTGCAGGCATTGCAGAATTGAGTTCCAGCGGTACCCCGTCAGACGTGACAGAATAGTCGAAAAAGTTGGGATCGCTTCCTCTGCGCTTTTTCGATCCCTCCTTCGGAGCGTTCCGCAGCTCGAAGCCTTCGTTGCCAATGATATTGCGGCTCTGCTTAAGCTCACTGGCATCAATCAAAGCCTCAAGAAGAGTGGCAAGCTTCAAGTCCTCGAGTTGTATCTCACTTTGGCTCTGCATACGGCTTGGCTCGTCGGCAAGTGCATTGGCTGGTGTCTCGAACGAACTCGCTGACAAAGGTTGCCCGGCTTTAAACTTGTTCGACAGCTCCTTGATGGACGCGAGCGCGGAAAGGGGCAGAATTAGAGGAAAAGCGCCCATCTTGGGCTTCTCTGAGGAATCCATTGACGAGGATTGGTAGGATTCCATGTCGTCCTCTGCCGCGTCATCCTTTTCCATATCCTCAAATGCATTAGACAGTTCAGAGCTCAATCGGTAGGTCTCGTATCCCAGAGATCGTATTGACCGCGGTGATGGTTCAGCACCTTCGCCGAGATAGTCTCCAGCCAGCTGTGCAAGATCGTTTGCTCGTAGAACAACTAGTTCCGAGTCCATTTCCAGTGCGATTGCTTCCACAGCTCGGTCTATCAACAGCTCATGACCAGGTAGGGGCGACTGGAGGATGATGTTTGATTTCGCGGCGGGAAAGGTATTGCTTATGGACGGTCGTAGTGAAGACAGAGCTGCAGCAATGTTGGCGCGGACTTCGGCGAGTATCACGGGAGACAGGCGCTTCGAGCCTCGAGACGATCTCGACTTGGCGTTCTCCCGCTTGAGCATGTACCGCTGTGTTTTACTGTTCAACTCGTTCACTCGCTCGGCAAGCGACTTGCTAGGATCTGACTTCATCTCTTGGGTAGCGTTGAAAAGCTGCTCACGCAGCTCCAGTCTCATTCGCAGCTCCTCCTCGCCCATAGCGTGTGGCTTGTTGTCGATGGGACCTAACGAGTCGGTTTCCAGGCTGATTTCAGGCGCTGCGGCAAGTCTGTCCTCCAGGTATCGTTCAATCTTAAGCTTCTCCTGGTCATCCAAGCGCCGCCCCCACAGGCCACGGACCAAGCGAGCAAGCACCTTCACCGCATCCAGGTCCTTGGAAGCCGGTATCGAGCATGTCGCGCTTTCCCCAGCTTCTGTGTGCGTGATAGAAACCGACAGCGCTTTCGGTGTGATCTTCTCCTGTAGCTCCTTCGGCACGTCTTCGCGGCGCAGCACGCGTCTCTTGAGGAACCAGTCCGGCACGTTCACAGGCGGCAACCCTTGCGCTTTTCTCCCCCTCTGCTGTCGGCGCTGGGCGGCCAAGTATCGTCTCGTTGTCTCCCGCGACCGCTGGACCTTCTGCGCCAGAAGTTCCGGATCCTCGTTTGCTATCTCGGCTTCGGCCTGTTCGCCTGCTGCCGCCTTCTCGCGGCCGGGCTTGTCGACGCCATTGTCGCCAATGGGTGTGCTGTCGGGCCCGGACGGCGGTGTGGACGCGAACGCGAGGGCGCGCGTGGTATGCAGCGAGCGTATGCGTGGTATCGATGGGTAGCGGCGGCCGCGGATGAATCGTGCTGGAGCTCGTCCTGTCGATGCTCGCAGTGCGGATCGTATCACATACATACGGGCGTCGGGGGCGGTCCCTTGGTGAGGAAGGGATTGCGCCTCGAGAGGAGATGGCAGGGAAGAGGGTTGGTAAGCGAGTCGCGGCGCGTTGTCACGTCTGCTCAAAACTTCTGACGTTCGATCTCGGCGGCAAACAGCGCGCTTGACGCGTCCAGGTGGCGAATCATAATGCAGCAACGCCGCAATCTAACCGCGTGGCTCTGGCGGGACAGATTCGAGATGACCGCGATGCTAACACTCATTGCCTCGTCGAAGTACATTCGCATGACCTGTGAGGAGACGAGGATCCTTTCCCATGGGTCTCCTATGGATTTCTTATGGTTTTCCTATGGGGCTCCTATGGGTTCTTGTGCCTTGGAGCCGTCTTCTCAACAAGTAGCTGCTTACTTCTGGGCCCTCAAGTACCGGGTTTCAAGATATTGGCAACGAAGTAATGTCCCCTGATTGCTTTACCTTCTCGATGTTCTGGCGCGCAGCTTGGAATGCTGTTCCGTGAGCTGCTGCAACGTCAATCCTCATTACAGCTTCGCTTGCATCGTGCACCAGCCTTGGGGAAGGTTCATAACCAGGTAGTTTGAACGAAGATCTCATGCATAAGCTCTGCACAAAACTACAGCCTGGTCACCGCAAACAATGCTCGATGTGCGCTCGTGCCTGGGCTCCATCTGTCGCACGGCAGACGGGTACCTGCATGATCGATGCTGGGATCGTTTCTGGATTTGCAGCTGCCCACCTCATCATGTCCACAACACTTTGACAGCAACGGCTCTGACAATGCAGCACGAGTCAACGGACCTCGAGGACTCAACCCACGGTGCCTCATGCAGTAAGGCTGGAAAGCTTGGGGCGTGATGGATGTGATAAGGCTTACCGAACCCCCCTAACTGGACGGTACCTGAGGCTGAAGGGCACGGCCTCGAGAATCTCCACCATCTGTGTTAGCCTGGAGAAAGACCGCCCGCACCGCCGCATGGATCCCTGGAGTTGCAGCAAGCGCGACTTTTCACTCTCACCCTTCTGCCACGAGTCAATTGGGCGCGCCTCACCTCTCGAACGGTTCCACGGTGAACTCTGAGTGGTGACGCACGTTCAGCTTCCGCGTGCCTGTGTCCCCTCACCAACGATCCACAACCAGCCCGCGCAGCTGCAAGCAAACCGCAATTCAAACATCACCGCTCTCGCAAGCAGACCCCGGATCGTGTCATGACGTGTATTTGAGATGTTTGTTATTAGCCATCGCTCTCCTTCTCCTCGATTGACCCGGAGGAAGCGATGTCGCTTACTCCGTCCAATGCCCGCATGAGGGATGCGACGACCCTGGGAGCAGGCGTCAAACTCACGCCCACGCCCTCACCGTTCACGAACCTCAGGGCCAACCTCCGCTCTCCTGTCAAGACGGCCCGCGCCGAGGCGACCCTGACTCTGCGCACCGTAATAGGAACCACGGCTCGCACCGCCAACGCCTTCGACAGCCTCCCCTCTGCGCGCTGCTTTGCATACACCGCCGGCACCGCAGCTGTCGTAGCCACCGTCGATGCCCAGCACAACATCTCACAGCGCTTTTACCGCGCCAGACCTACCACGAACCCTATCAATTCCTCGTCATCCATATACGGCGGCCCCTCGACACCCACACAGAATGAGAGCCGGAATAGAGCAGCTGCGTCATTACGGGAGGTCAGCATCGGTGCATCACCTCTCGCATCGCCAGCACTGAACGACTGGAATGACTCGCCAAACAACAGAGCATGGACTTCACGGGAGAAGATCAAAGCAGCGACGTGCGTGAGCTTCAGTCCAGACGGAAAGTTCTTGGCAGTGGGTGAGGTGCGTTGACATGTGGCTGTCTATAGTCACACTGCATTGGCTAATCCGTGCACAGACTGGGTACAAACCTCGCGTACTCATCTTCTCCAACTCGTCCGATGCGCCCTCAGATACGCCCCTCACTTCTTTAGTCGAGCATCAATACGGTGTAAACTGCGTCGCCTTCAGCCCGGACTCTCGATACCTCGCAAGCATTGGAACGGCACAAGATGGATTCCTGTACGTGTGGAGCATCCATCCCCGCACGGGAGCCGCTATGCTACACTCCAGCAACAAGTGCGTCAGCAATATCAATCGCATGACCTGGATGGGCAACAAGCTCATCACAGTGGGCACGAGGCATGTCAAGGTCTGGTCGCTCGAAGAACGCAGTCTTGTCCAGCGAGTGTCTTCGAAACCTCGTCAGAGTGATATGTTCATTGGAAGCACGAATAAACCATTATCCGGCAGAAACTGCGTGCTTGGAGACCTTCAAGATGCGATCTTCACGAGCGTATGTCAGGTAGCGCCCAACAAGGCTATCGTGGCAAGCGAACGCGGAGATCTATGTCTCATTGACGAGACTGACCGAGAGCAAACCTTCTCTCGAGTGGCACATGCAGGATTCTCAGTTAGCTCCATGGCTGTCGACGGCAAGGGGCGAATTCATCTTGCAGGCAGCCAGGGAGGGCTGAAGACACTCGCCGTTGCCAGTCTTACCAGTAAATTGACTCCACCACCGTCACCGTCCACTCAAGGCTCTCGAGGCGACTCGCCCAGTATCTCGATCACTGATTGCAGCAATCCGATCAACGCAATAGGATGTTTGACGGATCACATTGTTACGGTTGATTCGCAACGCGCCATTCGGCTTTCTCACTTATGCGCGACGCTTCATGACTCCAGCTCAGCTGCAAGTGCACCAGACGACGAAGCAAGTATCGGCGATGTTATACATACCCTGCCTGCCCAAGGTGACTCTGTATTGGGAGTAAGGGTTCTCTCTGGAGCGAACAACCTTGATGCGGCATACTATACCTGGGCTGCCGATGGTACTGTCATCTTCTGGAGTCAGACTGGTAGTACTCGGCGATATTTGCAAGTTGCGCTCGAAGCGTCGCCAGAATCGGACTTACCGAACGAACTTCGTACGGTACGTGCATCGTCTGATGCTAGCTTTCTTGTCACGGGAGACAAGCTTGGCGTTTTGAGGATCATCGACTGTAGATTTGAGGCTGTGATCTTCGAGTCGAGAGCGCACTCCAATGAAATCACCAGCATAGCAATCTTCGAAGACGAGAGCTCGACCCTCATCGCCTCTGCCAGCAGAGACCGGACAGTACAAATCTTCGGTCGGGAGAGGGGCAAGTGGACGCTGCTGCAAACCCTGGACGAGCATGCCGGAGCGGTCATGGGCGTACAGTTCTCCCGCAACGGAACCCGCCTCGTCTCCTCGTCAAGCGACCGTAGCATCGTCGTGCGCGAAATGCTATCTCGGGAAGAAGACGGTGAAACCATTCGCATTTTCAACTTTCTTCGGTGTACAGCTTTCAAGTCAACGCCGGTGTCTATGACCTGGGACGTTGACCAAGATGATGTCCTGATTACTTCGACAATCGACCGTCAGGTGCACAAGCATGATCTACAAAGCGGGCAATATCTCAGCAACTTCAAGGCGTCAGACAATGATGGCGGTGACGCTGTTGTCATGCATTCCCTGGCCCATGTCTCACGCGACTGGGGCTCGCCACTCATCGCAGGAGTCTCAAGTACCGATAAGTCGATACGTATCTACGATGAAAGCGGCACTCTTCTGGCTCGAGACTGGGGCCACACTGAAGGAGTTACTGATATCGCGTTTGTACAGCCTTCAAATTCGGACGACGAAGATACTCGTGAGAAGTCACTGGTCACGGTCGCAGTGGATGGGACCATCTTCGTCTGGGGTTTGACTCTACAGTCACCATACCGCCCGGAGATGTCGAAGTCAATGGAAGTCCTGGATACATCATCACAATCCACACCGAACCTACTGGCGAGCAAGCCCCCAATACGGCGCGTCTTATCACAGTCCGAGCTCGCCAAGTTCCAGCGTTCTCCCGAAGATAGCGGCAGTGCTACTCCGACCGGCAACAGGTCGCCTACGCTGAAGAAGAAGCTGTCGAAATACTCCATGAAGTCACAAACACCGAAGCTTGACCCCTCGCCATTACCCAGCAGTGTACGCGAGAGGAGAAACGGGGCCGCGACCAATCACACATTCCTTCGTCGGAAGAACAACACATCACCGTCGCCCCCAGCCTCACCAAAGGCGCGTGTCACAACAAGGCGTGCTTCAGTAGACGTCAGGTCGAGAAGTAACCTGAAAGCGCCACCGAGCGACTACGGCAGTCTCGCAACAGCAAGCGAAAGCTTCTGCAGACAGCTAAAAGCGTACCGCAAACGCCTCGCGAACAGCACTGAAACTCTCGATATGGATCTCGTCAAAGAGGTCCAACGCGAGCTCGCAACAACCGCCCGGGCCATCGGCGAAAAAGCTAGGAGCACGGACTTCGACGAGACGGCGATGACCAAGTTCTTGGACCAGTACTCAGAGCGTCTCGTCAATATCCTTGATGAGCGCATTGCTGCCAGCATGGCACTGCGGACAAGACAAGATAGCGATGCAGCGCTTTCGACGCCGTTGAGAAGCCCGGCGGATTATAGGCGCTCACCTAGCCCGCTGGGCCAGGATGAGGATACTGTTGCTGACGGGGACGAAGAGTCCAAGGAATGTATTATGAGGACAGCAACGTCAGCGTCTTCTGGGACGGTAGAGCAAACGTCAGAGAGATGATGCGGTCTCCTTTGTATGATGGCAATTACGAACAGGCGTTTGGATAAGAACGGGTTGGCTAGCATTCGGCGTCTCACCAGGAGAGGTTCCTTCCTCCAGGATTTTCTAGTGTGTATACATAATCGTAGTCTTCAAACCTCGAACACAGGACACTCAAGCCTATGCCCTTTCGTGACATGTACATCCGCCTGAAGCCACGTCCAACATCTCCAGATCCAAGCGCAAGATGGCTGCACCACGACCTGGCAGTCACCACCTCGCGCCTTCCTTCCACTCACGACAAGAGAATCTACGAAGATGTAGGAGCTTCTAAGGCTACCAACAGACGTCTGTCGACCCCCGTCGACCCCCGTCGCTCTTCCGTCTTCGCTCTCATATTCCATTACATTCCACCACTTCGCACCACACTCACGTAACAAAATCCATCACTGCCAGCAATGGTCCAGTCTATGGCACAGCGAAATGGGTGCCTTCGCGAGATACCTACAGCAATCGCAATCGCGCTCTCTAACAAGTCACCAGAGTGTTAACAGGCAAGACTCGGAAAGTAAGTGCCTTTACTACTATGCGCTTCTTGAGAAGCCGGCAGACCCATCACGTGCGACCATCTCGGTCTTTGACCTGTTCCAAATCCAAGACAGCGGGGCCCCGCAACGCTACACTGGGCACCCACCCCTTAGCCTACACTACGACGATACCTGGCCAATAGGAGGCAAAGGAGATCCGAAAACACCACGCCTAGACTGCGCGAACGTCAGCCCAGTGTGGACATCACATCGATATGACGGTGGCCAAGTGAAAATCTCTCTTCGGACAACAGATGAGCACTTACGGCCTTGATACTCGTGCAGTCAGCGGAGCTCTCCGGAGTACAGTACAAATCTGACCACTTAGAAAAGGGAAGCAAACAACACAAGTGCGCATGAGAAATCGGGTTCGAGAGGGTCATCTGCAGCTGCGAATCTGACGTTTAGGTAATTATCCCATCGCCGGATCCAGTAATGCCACCAGCCATCCGAAAAGCTTAGCGCGACCACACCAACCCTCTGACTATGCGCCAAAGTGCAAGTGACAAAGAGCCTCGAGAGCCGCATGTCAAATACATGTCCAGACCCACCGTGATTACATCGCCGAGATCGCAGGAGAAAGAAGACCATGTTCTACTTGTAACACGGACCTCATCCTCGATTCGACTCGGAACACGGTGCGGTATTGTGGAGCTTGTTTTGCCGTTGCCGGTGCCTCGGGCTATCATTGCATACTTCCCCAGGTCCGGTACCCCGGAGGATGCTTGCAGCTGTCGCGTGGTATCTGGGTCCGAGCAAAGCTGTGTGACCGCAACCAGGCGCGAGAGCAACTGAAGATCCATTCAGTCAGTCGTGGGGAATACGATATGTCATGCACGGCGCGGAGCTCGACGAGCTCTTGTCAAGCTCCACCAGGCGCGCAAACTGTGACGAGCTTCAGCAAAGGTACATGCATACCCAGATTGCTACAGCACGCCTTACGGCACAACGCGAGCTTCTCGAAGCGAGCTCACTGAAACAGCGTAGCCTTGCGAGACCCTGGCCAAACGCAGCGATGCGGTTTCCAATTATTTTTGGCTGGGGCACATTGCGCTCCTGGCTCTGACCCACTGCTCATCTTCAAGAAAGACCCCACCATCACAACAAACAGCTTCAATAGCAACAACCATGGCAATCCGCTTCATTCGGTGTCAATCTCGCCAGTGATTGCTATGTGTAAGCTTGGAAGCATGAATGAAATTAAGATCAGGCCACGGCCGCGGTTATGGCTAACATGTAATCCGGAGAAACGGAGCATGCCTTGTCTATCCGCGTTGGTAGTGGTCGGCGGTTCGACCAACGAGCTGTGGGCCCAGACAATGGCCAGAGACTGTTCGTCATATTCCATGTCCCCGCAGCCCGCAGCGCGCCTTCGCTCACGAGGGGTAAGGTGCTCAGGTGGTAGTCTAGGGCTCCGGTTGCGCTGCGACGGGCTGTGATCAGCCTGCGACGAGCAGCTGCTTTAAGAAGCCGCTCGCCCTTGGATTCATGCTGTGAACTTATTGTTACTTGACCTTGACTACCTCGCCCTGCTGTACAGTTCGCTCAGTACACTGTCCGCGGTAGATAAAACCCCTATTACGCGACGCAGCTCCACTTTGACAGAGACTTGTTCTCCGAGTTGTCCCCAGCAGCTTCAATTTGGGCCCCTGCGGCAAGCAAGCGTCCCACCGAGCCCTTTACCCGGCATTGAGACATATAACTGCCCCAGAGACCCGTCTTGCCGACCGCTGGCTCTCTGAAAGCTCTCGCCCCCTCCCCTCGTCAATTGCGCGCTCTCTGAGCTTTCCTGTTCTTCGGAGACACTGCGACAGCGCAGCACCATGTCTGAAGGCGACGTCAAGCCCCAGAACCCTGTTGTGGCCGAGGCCCACCAGGTCGACACTTTCCACGTCCCGAAAGCGTTCTTCGAGTGAGTGCGCCTTTGTGTGGTTGCTTGACATCATGCCCAGCGCGACAGCTGCGGCGCTCCCAAGCTTCATCGGCGAAGCGGGGTCACCCCGCCGAGCCGAGTTGGGCCTCACGCGTCGCGATCACCAGGAAAAAGTTCTGGACATATGCATAGCTAACACCCTTGCGCAGCAAGCACCCGCACACCAAGCCACACCTTGCGAATCTTGAGGAGTACCAGAAGCTGTACAAGGAGTCTATCACAGAGCCCAAGCAGTTCTGGGGCCGTCTAGCGCGCGAGCTGCTCACGTGGGAACGCGACTTTCAGACAGTGCACGCCGGCAGCTTCGAGAACGGTGACAATGCCTGGTTCGTTGAGGGCAAGCTGAATGCATCATACAACTGCGTCGACCGCCATGCCTTCAAGGACCCCAACAAGCCCGCCATCATCTACGAGGCCGACGATGAGGGCGATGGCCGCATCATCACATACGGCGAGCTCCTTCGCGAGGTTTCCAAGCTCGCATACACCCTCAAGGAAATGGGTGTCAAGAAGGGCGACGCCGTTGCTCTCTATCTTCCCATGATTCCCGAGGCTGTCATCTCGTTCCTGGCCTGCACGCGTATTGGTGCTGTTCACTCGGTCATCTTCGCTGGTTTCTCGTCCGACTCCCTCCGTGACCGTATCATCGATGCCGAGTGCAAGGTCGTCATCACCACCGACGAGGGCAAGCGTGGAGGCAAGGTCATCGCGACCAAGAAAATTGTCGACGAGGCCCTCAAGCAGTGCCCCGGCATCAGCCACTGCCTTGTCTACAAGCGCACCGGTGCTGAGATCCCATGGACCAAGGGCCGAGACTGGTGGTGGCACGAGGAGGTCGAGAAGTACCCCAACTACATCGCGCCCGAGTCGATGAGCTCCGAGGATCCTCTCTTCCTTCTCTACACTTCGGGATCCACTGGCAAGCCCAAGGGTGTTATGCACACTACCGCAGGTTACCTGCTCGGCGCAGCAGCGACTGGAAAGTACGTCTTCGACATCCACGACGGCGATACGTTCTTCTGCGGTGGTGATGTCGGTTGGATCACTGGCCACACATATGTCGTCTACGCGCCGCTGCTACTCGGTGTTGCCACGGTTGTCTTTGAGGGCACACCAGCCTACCCGAACTTCTCACGGTACTGGGACATTGTCGACAAGTACAACGTCAGCCAGTTCTACGTTGCACCCACTGCCCTGCGTCTGCTGAAGCGCGCGGGTGACGAGCACGTCAAGCACCAGATGAAGCACCTCCGTGTGCTGGGTTCCGTCGGTGAACCCATCGCCGCCGAGGTGTGGAAGTGGTACTTTGAGGTCGTCGGAAAGGAGGAGGCCCACGTTGTAGACGTACGTATGCCCAAGACTCCAAGACTATGTGATATACTAATAGACATCAGACTTACTGGCAGACTGAGACCGGCTCTCACGTCATCACACCGCTCGGTGGTGTTACGCCAACTAAGCCCGGCTCCGCTTCTCTCCCCTTCTTCGGTATCGAGCCGGCGATCATCGACCCAGTGTCTGGCGAGGAGATCCACGGCAACGACGTCGAGGGTGTCTTGGCCTTCAAGCAGCCATGGCCTAGCATGGCCCGCACAGTCTGGGGAGCACACAAGCGCTACATGGATACATACCTGAACGTGTACAAGGGCTACTACGTAAGTGCTGCAACAACATTCGCAAGAGACGTACTGACTCTGATAGTTCACTGGAGACGGTGCTGGCCGCGACCACGAGGGCTACTACTGGATCCGAGGCCGTGTCGACGATGTCGTGAACGTCTCAGGCCACAGATTGTCAACTGCTGAGATCGAGGCTGCGCTCATCGAGCACCGTACGTACTGCCAGAACAAAAGCTGATTCCTTGCTGACAGACACAGATTCCGTCGCCGAGGCCGCAGTCGTCGGCATCAACGACGAGCTCACCGGCCAAGCCGTCAACGCGTTCGTCGCGCTCAAGGACGGCAACGAGGCCACCGACCAGATCAAGAAGGACCTGATCCTGCAAGTGCGCAAGTCGATTGGCCCCTTCGCCGCACCAAAGGCGATATTCGTGGTTCCAGATCTGCCCAAGACACGGTCTGGCAAGATCATGCGACGCATCATGCGCAAGATCTTGGCGGGAGAGGAGGACCAGTTGGGCGACATTACAACGGTAAGTTTTCCCCGAGTCTGCCATTACATTTTTCGCACCGCGTTCGAGATGTTTTCCTCCAAGACGCGAGTGCTGTAGATGACGCGTTCGCGTGAGTTGAGGACATGGGCTAACGGGTTTCGGCACAGCTCTCGGATCCGTCGGTAGTTGAAAAGATCATCGACATCGTCCACCAGTCTAAGAAGAAATAGAGGCTTGGCGTGAGCGCGGGTGATTGGACGGGAGGATGACACTGAGAATACCTCGGCGGAGAGCGTGTTTGGTAGACGCTGGAGATGTGAGACAGCGCGCTTATGCAGCCGTGTTGTGGTTACCGTGTCGACGCAGATACCATTGATGAACATGATTATTTCGTGCACAATAGCGAAGGGTCTCCTATCTGTCTGCCGACTTCCGCGACGCAGAGAATTGCTGCTCGTATTGCCCCGTATGCAGGCCGATGACAGGCCCCTTCACACCCGAAACTCTTAGTGTCTTAACTCCGCCATTGATGCTGCCAAGTGCTGCACGGCTGCACCGCCCCTTCGCACGCTGACGACTGACAACCGCCATCGCGCGACTCTCTTTGCTTAGTTTGCTTCTCTCTTCTTGTTTATACCCCACCTATGTCGTTCACTCGAGTTTATTGAGAATTCTGTTGTGCTGAGTATCGCAAACCGTGTGTTTTCAGCCCCCTACACTTCATAGGCAGCGCCACAGCCTCACAGAGGACCACCCCGACTCCAGAGGATGCACATCCTCAGCGCCCTCGCCTCGGTCCTCGCACTCGCCACACCGCACATTGCAGGCGTATCGGCATCGAGTTCGCACCGCGCGCCGCTGCGCTCCATTCAGTACGCCCAGAATGCAGACATCCTGACGCCCAACCACCGCGTGACGGCCGTCAGCACTTTCGACGTCGCCTTCGATGTTGGCCCCCAGCGCATCCGCCTCAGCCTCGAGCCCAACCACGACATCTTCGTCGAAGGCGGCCGCATCACGCATCTCGACGCCGACGGGAGCGTTAGTCATCAGGAGCCGATCGACCGCCACCAGCACAAGGTGTTCAAGGGGACGGCATGGGCGAAGAGGGGGAGTCGCTGGGACAATGTCGGATGGGCTCGCATCGGGATACGACAGGACGGAACAAAGCCATTATTTGAGGGCACCTTTACGCTGAACCACGACCACCACCACATCAAGCTGGCGAGCAGCTACACGGCGACACGGCTGGACGAGGACCCGGAGGCGGAGCTGGGCGGCGACGACGAGGAGCGCATGGTCGTGTTCCGGGACAGCGACATGGGCATGGCGCCGCACCAGGACCATGCTGAGCTGCGCAAGAGGGCAGGCGTGCATGGCCAGGCGTGCGGCAGCGATGCACTCGGCTTCAACTCGCAGCCCGACCATCCCGTGTATGCGGGCATGCGCGCCCGTGACATGACGAGCCGCGCCTCAATGCCGATTGAGCGCCTGTTCGGCAGGCAGATCGACGGCCAGCCGGGCAGTGGCGGCGCGGGTGTCAATCTGGTCAGCACCATTGGCAGCACGCAGGGCTGTCCGACGACACGCAAGGTTGCGCTTGTGGGCGTCGCCGCGGACTGCACGTACATCCAGTCGTTCAACCGCGACCGCAACCAGACGCAGCAGAACATCATCGAGCAGATCAACTCGGCCTCGGAGCTGTTCGAGAGCACCTTCCAGATCTCCCTGGGCCTTGCCAACGTCGTAATCACCGACCCCGACTGCCCGGCTTCGGCGCAGTCCACCACGCCCTGGAACCAAGGGTGTAGCGACAGCGTTGATATTCAGGACCGCCTGAACCTCTTCTCCACCTGGCGCGGCCAGCAGCAAGACAACTACTCCCACTGGACCCTGCTGTCCACCTGCAACACGGGTTCCGCCGTGGGCCTCGCCTGGCTCGGCCAAGCCTGCGTGCAAGGCTCGCAGCAAAACAGCGGCAGCAGCAGCGAAACCGTCGCAGGCGCCAACGTCGTTGTCCGCACCAGCACCGAATGGCAGGTCATCGCGCACGAAACAGGCCACACCTACGGCGCCGTGCACGACTGCACATCCTCCGCCTGCGCCAACGCAAACACCGTCAACTCCCAGCAGTGCTGCCCGCTCAGCAGCGGCACCTGCGATGCGGGGGAGCAGTACATCATGAACCCATCCACCGCGCAGGGCATCACTAAGTTCTCTCCGTGTTCGATCGGGAATATATGCTCCGCGCTCCAGCGCAACAGCGTCGAGTCCTCCTGCCTCACGAATAACAGAGGTATCACCACCATCGGCGAGCCCATATGCGGCAACGGCATCGTCGAATCCGGCGAGGACTGCGACTGCGGCGGCACGTCGCAATGCGGTAGCAACTCCTGCTGCGACGCAACGGCATGCAAATTCAAAAACAACGCCGTTTGCGACGACTCGAATGAAGACTGCTGTAAGGACTGCCAGTTCGCTTCCTCATCTACCGTTTGTCGAGCGTCTGTTGGCCCCTGCGATCCCCAGGAAACTTGTAACGGCACCTCTCCATATTGTCCAGAGGATAAGTGGGAAGACGCAGGCAAATCTTGCGGAGATGGGTTGCAGTGCGCGTCAGGGCAGTGCACGAGCAGGGATCAGCAGTGTAAGACGCTGATGGGGAGTTACACGCAGGGGAATGAGACGTATGCTTGTGATACGCGCAGCTGCACCTTGTCGTGCGGGAGTCCTGAATTCGGGCGTGGCGTATGCTACGGGCTGCAACAGAATTTCTTGGATGGCACTGTGTGCGCCGGTGGACACTGCGTCAACGTGAGTGCCAATCTACAAGTCTTCAAGAGTTTATACTGACATCTCACAGGGTCGCTGCGACGGTAACGTTGGCACTGAAATTAAATCCTGGATCGACGACCACCTCGGTCTCGTCATCGGACTCGCCGCCGGCCTCGGCGGCGCACTCATCCTGTGCATATTGTGCTGTTGTTGGAGAAGCTACCGGCGCCGCCGTTCAAAGGCCAAGTATGCGGCTCAAGCGGCGGCCTATGGGCGTGGGCCCCAGCCTAACAACGGCGGGAGAGGTGGAGGGAGACGACGGGCACCGCCACCACCTCCGCCGGGCGGTGTCCCGCCGGCTGGGCCTTACGGGCAGCCTCAGATGAGCCAGCATGCGCCACCGCCATATGGGTGGCAGGGCAACGGGGGGATACCGCAGCCTCCTCCTTTACAGCACAGAAGTAGTATGCGGTATGCTTAGGCGGCCGCGGTTTCGTTTGTTCAAGGACACTCTTTCGTCTAGCGTTTTTGGTGCATTTCACGGCGTTGTTGTCGGTAGAGATAGAATCTCCCACAGAAGGATGGCCGGAGTAAATATATCATCCTAAACTATCGTCTATTCTCCTTCACATCTCTCTTGAGTTTGGTGATACTGGTGAAACGCATGGCATGAGGACGTGATGCATGTGTGCTGTGCAGGCGCACATCAGCGTTTGGGACGGAAGACGTGACACCGAAAAACGAAGAGCAATTTCACTATCCTCCGAGGCACTTTGCCCCTTTGCAAGCATGTTCAAGTTATCTATAAGCATCAAGTAGACTTCTTTCAGGTGAAACAAGGGAGGTACTTAATAGATCTTTGCAGGCATCTTGCAACCCTATAAGACTTTTGTTGGCTACAAGTATCTTGCCACTCGCCTCGCCAAAATATCGAAGCTAACTTGCCAGATATTGCTGCCTTGAATGTAGCTTGAAGTATATCGCGGACTAGAGACGACGATTCATTCATCTGTATCTAAACTCTTTCGAACATGATTATCGTTTCATCGCTTGTTGCCTCCTAGACACGACTTAGACCTTCCTCGTAGGCGCGCGTCTCTCAAACTGATCGTCCAACTCCACGTAGCTCCTGTCGTTCGTCTCTGGAACCTCCAGGAGTAGAGCCGCGAATGCAGCCGCACTCAGGTCCGAGAAGATAAACCCAACCCTCCCCCTAGGTTGCCTTGACCGGCAGTGTTCGTGTAGAGCACCGCGCAGGTGAAGGCCGAGTTGAAAAGGAACTGCACGAACAAACCCCAAATATTGCGTCCCAGCCCTTAATCGTAGCGTCGCCGCCTCCGAAGCTACCACTGGGTAGCAATTGGCAACGCCAAGGCCGTGGATAAATTGAACGACGACGATGCTTGCTCCTACAGTTCCTAATTGACGCCAGTCTCGAGCAATACCCTCGCAGCCAAGGAGGAAGGACCTTCACCAATGAGCTTTGAACCCTGTGAAACATCCAGCAGTGACTATCGCCGCCCACAGCAGGATTATGGCCACAATACTCGCGAGGAGAGTGATGCGCACGCCATAGCGTGTCATTGTGAACCACGATATGACCAAGCCGGCCATCGACAGGCACAAAACTATGGTTGTCACGGTGATAAAGTTGGCCGGAGATAGCCCGCCCATAGGCATGAAGTACGTCGCGTTGACAATCATCGCAATGCCTACGATTTGCTGGAGGGCGTTTGCGTGAAACACGATTCGTAGGCGCCAATTGGTTCACCGACTTCTCGACACGAGCCCATGCTTGTCAAATATCTCCTAGGCGATACGGTACCGTGGAAGCTTTCTGTCATGTAAAGGTCCGTGGGATCTCCCGTCATCATGCCGAAAGTCTAGCCTCTCGCAGCGGCCTTGCACGAGAAACGGAATATCCTGCACTTCTAGGCCAAGATATTTCTCCCATTTTTAGTGTCATCGGTAAGCTATGAGGATAAAGGTGGACAGGCTGGTTGATATATCGAGGCTAGGTTGGCTTTTCTCAGCGAGGTAAAGATTTCTCTTACTTTGCTTCACAGCGCTCTTAGACCTAATGAATAAAGCCCCCACAGAACACAAAGATAACAGCAGAAGCGTGTTACGGGTTGAAGGACGGAACTATGTTGCGTGCACCATTGGGAACACCCGATTGAATCTTGCGAAATACAACCTGGTGCATAGATTCTACCATCAGTCATGAATGCTTCCGGCTCAGTGGAATTGATGTCTCACTAGAAATTCGGCGGAAGGTAGAGAGATGTTGCCCCCTCCCCTGACTGCATTGTCAGAGTGCCCTTCTTTCTTAATCTTGTACTTCTAAAATATTCTTTTCTTCTCGATACTGTGCCGAGACACCATCCCTGAGCCGATGTGATCAGGATCTACGGCAGCATCTCGCGCAAGGCTACTTTTGGAGGCTACGCGCAGGCTCTTTAAAAGCCATGGATACATGTCCTGGGGTTACAGGCAGAGCTGATGGCGTCCAAGTGTGGGTTCAGAAGACCGCTATAAAAAGATCGCGCCAGATTGATGGTAAGCCGACCAACCGTGCTGCGATTGTCTTCATTCCTTGATACTATGATGGCTGGCGAGAAGGAGATCAAGTCATGTCTCCACATGCACAAGATGATAAGGTAAGGTATGACTGACGAGACTTTTATTCGAATTCCAGTACAAATTTACACTTACAATTTAGTTCTACGCGGCAAGCACTTTTCGTCTCAGCGACTTGAGTGAGTTGAATCCTCAAGTCCAGCACACAAAGCCAGTTGATGACTCTCCTGTGAACATGTCCTGCTGAACATCTTCAAGCCTTCTCCTTCGTCGACTCCTGCGTCATCGCGGTGTCCGTGGTGTAATAGCGGCCGAACACACGATCCTCAACCTCCAGATCCTTGTATTCCGCACCCAACGATCCCCGTGCCTTGCGACGGAAGAAGACACGTTTACCCCATTTCCAGCTCTCGACGCCCGCAAAGAACAGCCCAGCTTCCACGAACACAATGCCCCACTCCCAATCAATAGGTGCATGCTTGAACACCACAGTGTTGATGACAGGGATATAGATGAGCGGAAACAGGGTCACAAAGCCTGCCACGATCGCCCAGAAAAGGAACTGATTCCTCCAGACATCAAAGATCCACTGCGTGAAGTACTTCTTCGAACCAGGCTGCATGCGGAAGAACGAGCGCCTCATATCGATCATCTCCCACGCGAGGAAGAGGGCAAACCACGTCAAGCACGCGAACGTGGTCGCACGTGCGCGGAACACAAGTTCACATGACTCGTTGTAGCTCTCGTTGCACCCGTTACCCAGATTGCCGTCGCCGAAGCCGAAGACAACGAGCGTGAAGCTTGCTAGGCACAGCGCAGTGATCCAGAGTCCATACACCACCATGTCGACCAGGAACTCCATGGTGAAGATGCCTGTCTTGAGGGACTGCGGCGGCCGTTGGAGAATGTCGGGGACTGCGCGCTCGAAGCCGAGGCCCATATCTGGCATGCCGGATGTGGCCATGATGATCCAGACGACTTGAACAGGAGCAAGGGGAAAGACGGAGAGACCGGTGCTGTCTTTGAAAGCTAGGCCGACAAGGAGGGTTCCGGCTTGGGCGACATTCTCGGCGAGGACGTGCAGGACGAATTTCTGGATATTGTCGAAGATACGACGGCCTTCCTCGATCGCAGCCAAAATGGAGGCAAAGTTGTCGTCTGTAAGGACAATGTCTGATGCTTCCTGTTAGGTCGTCAGTAGTTGATCAAGCGAAAAGCTTTGTAAAAAGAAAGGACATACCTTGGCAACATCAGATCCTGCTTGGCCCATGGCGATGCCGACGTCGGCACGCTTGAGGGAAGGCGAGTCGTTGACACCGTCACCAGTCATGGCGCAGAATCGGCCTCGACGGTGGAGCGCTTCAATCATGCGGACCTTTGTGGAAGGTGCACATCGCGCGACGACCAGCGGCAGCACGGGTAGCTCATCAACCTGCTCATCACTAAGACTGTCAAATGCGGAAGCCGTCATGACCAGCGCATTTGCAACATCTGCTGAGATGCGCTTCATGCGGTCCACGGAGGGAAGGATGCCGACTTCGATTGCGATTGCCTTTGCCGTTTCAGGGTGGTCGCCAGTGAGCATGTGCACCTCGATACCTGCCTCATGGCACTGGCGTACAGCTGGGGCAGACTCGGGACGAGGGGGGTCATACAGTCCGATGAGACCGCGGAAGACAAGGTCGTTCTCGACAGACGAACGCTCTACTTCTGCACCCTTCTCGACTTCGCCCTCATATGGCTTGCTCGCCAGAGCCAAAACACGGAGTCCAAGGCTGGCAAGCGCTTCCATGTTGCGGAGAACTTCCTCGCGGAACTCCTCGGTGATGCTGCCAAATTCTTCTGGGCCGGTGGCGACCGACGTGCAGCTCTGGATGACTCGCTCGACGGCACCCTTGGTGAATGCATGGGCCTTACCGTTGGAGGCTCGCATAATGACCGACATACGCTTGACGTCCGAGTCGAAGGGAAGCTCTACAAGATCTTTCCAGACAGCTGCATCTCCCTTTGTCATTCGAGAGCGATCCAGGCCGAACCGCGCCGCGAAGACCTGAATAGCGATTTCGGTAGGGTCGCCGTGGGCTTCCCAATTGCCGTCCTCCTTCTTCTTGACAGCAGCCAGATTAGCGAGCGAGGCGACGTTGAGGAACTCCTCGAGACCCTTGGAGGCTGATGGTTGTAGCTTCTCTGAGCTCACAAGTTCTCCACACTTGTCACCACCAGCCTTGAGATCAATCTTACTTGGTGAGTCTGGGTGGAAGCGGACATCGCCAACCGTCGGATCCTGCGGAGCGGTCGAGTTTTCAATAGTGTATGTTCCAACAGCCGGGAGCCAAGCACCACGAGCAATCATCTTGCCTTGTGTTAATGTTCCGGTCTTATCAGAACAGATGTCCGTCACGCCTCCAAGGGCTTCCAAAGACTTGAGGTTTCTGACGACTACGTTGCGCTTGACCATACTCTTGGTTCCAGCAGCCATTGTAATTGTGAGCACAACGACAAGACTGGCCGGAATCATCGACAATCCGGTGGCGACGGCGTAGATGATGACCTCCTGCGTCGCGTTGAAAGTGTTCGCTGCAAGCACGATAATAGCGCAGAGCACAGCGATACCGAATAAGAGCATCGCGAGCTTGGACAGCTTCTTCTGCAAGGGCGTCCCAACATTGAGACCCAAGAATCGCCCGATGGCGTCGGTAGTCGTGAGGGTGTACGCTTCGAGATATCGATGGGGTTTGGCGCGCCCGTTCGGTCCACGCTTTTTCACCGGTCGAACCTTGGATTCTGACTCTCGTAGCTGAGAAGCAATAGCACCAATTTCGGTATAGACGCCGGTGGCGAACACGACACCTTTGGCGCGACCTTTCGTCACGTTTGATGAGCTGTAGGCGACGTTGAGGCGGTCTCCAGGGCCTGTCTTCTCCTCGAAGATCGCCTCTTCGTTCTTGCGAACAGGCAACGACTCTCCGGTGAGCAGCGCCTCATCCGTCTCAAAATTGACCGCTTCAAAGACTCTAATGTCGGCGGGCAGTGTGTCACCGGTCTTGATCTCAATGACGTCGCCTGGGACGATCTCGGCGGAAGGTATGGTCGACTGTTGTCCACCGCGAATAACGCGCGCTGTAGGAGAGCTCAGTGAACGAAGTGAGTCCATTGTCTTTTCAGCGGACCACTCTTGGAAGAAGCCAACTACGATGTTCAGCAGAATGACAAAGGTGACGACTCCTCCTTCAATCCAGGATTGGATGCCGAAACTGACAGCCATGGCCAAGATCAGGACCATCGTCATCGCATTAGCAACCTGAGCAATCAGGATCTTGATTGGAGATATTCCAGCGGTCTCTCCAAGATCGTTGGCGCCATATTCATCGAGGCGACGTTTTGCCTCGGCGTCATCAAGTCCGGACCAGGTATCGGTGCTCAATTCGTCCACCACTTGGGCGAGAGTAAGACTGTGAGGGGGCAGGCTCAGCGGCTTATTCGCTTGCCCACTGATATGCCCCTCGTCGGGCGACTTGGGTTCGTTGCCCATTATGTTGGTTATCGATTGTTTGGTCAATATATGTGTATGTGTTCGATCGTCTTCCTTATGTGATTCTTCTTCTTATTCTCGTCCCAGTGTGGACGAATTGAGCAATGTTGTTGAATGTAGACTCCATGTAGGACTTCAGCACGGGTTCTGGGACAGTCTCCTCCGTGTTTACGCCGTGATTGGCGACGAGTGGGATAGCGGTTGGTGTTTGAGTGAGAGCGCGGGAGGTGCAGAGTTTGGCGAGAGACTCTGAGTAGAGGGAAATTGGTGTTCGAAAAGCTAGGTCAAGAATACTGTAGAATGACGAAGGCAATAGTCAGTATACAATATATGCTTGTCTCCAGACTGTTGCACGGAACACGTGGGCGGTAGGCACGGGTGTTCGGCATTTTGCCAAGCTGTATTGCAAAACTTTTGTCGACATCGTCGAATAAGTGAGTATTTGCGATCTTGGCCTTTGACGTTGTAGACTCGGCGCCCGTCAGGTGAAATTGGGCTTGTAATCGCGGTACAGCCACGGAAGTTGGCCGTCAACCGCTCAAAGCACGTCATGGCCGCAGTGTTGTAGTGCTTCTTTGTGTGCACATAGCTTTGAGCCACTCTATTGCCTCTGTGAGTCGCGTAAGCCATTCGAGTGTGAGGTTGTGGACACCAGCATGCCAAGATGCCAAGCGATGTTTGCCGATCTGTTCAATCGATAGGTGCCACCAAGAGGTCAGACCGTTTTACATGCGGTCTTTCAAAACCGCCTAACCACTGAGAGCGCGGCAGTGACCGACAGCCTGTCAAGCGAACGTTGTGAAGGTATCTTGCCGTCTACGTCATCGAAGCTGCCAACAGTCCGCGCTGTCGTGAGATCGACAAGCAGAGCTCCATCGTGGACAGACAATGTTTGTCGTGACGGAAGCTGCTCGCTGGCAGAGATTGTTCGAGATATCAGACATGCGAGGTCCCGTGGTGGAGTGTCGGGTCAGTGCTTGTGTGGGTGCGGGTGAGACGCGACTGCTTACCTTGATTGTGGATTTCCCCACGCCGGTAGATCCGAGATCTAACCGAGTTTTGCACACTCCACGACAACAACTTGATAGCGCGGACAATCAGGATGTGCGATGACACAAAGGCAAATCTAGGTATCTAGGACTTTTTGACGTCGTACTTGGGCATGAAAAGATACCTGGATCTATGCTCGTCCGGAAAGACTAACGCGCTTTGTACTGCCTCATGGTGGACGACTGGATTCTGACCGGGCAGAGAGGTCGCGCCTGAAATTTTGGCTGTACGAAAGACGTAGATCCAGCGCGGGTACAAACGGTGGAATCCTGGCTCTTGAACAGATCGTTCGCCATATGCAAGTATCAAAAGACGACATAGCCTGCCGTACTGCGTTGCCACGTCCAAGCTTGATCCTCTCGTCTCAAAATCGTCACTTCCTATCGCTGTGATCGCGCAAGAACTCCACGTGGGTCATATTCTTCTTGATATCGACAAACCGAGAGTAATGCTCGCCATAGAGGTCCTCTTTCCAATTCGGTTCGTCAACTGCAGCTTCATTCAGGTAGGAACCACCGCTTTGACTGACAGGCACATGATCTCTCCAGGGCTGCAGAATATGCTTACTGAGTACCCCCTTGGCTTCTCCGATCGATTCAGCAGACGCACCCGCAATAAAAGCGGGCGACGAAGTGAGGAAAAGACTGCGCGTTTCGCCAGGTGGATGAGGCGGCATTATCAACATTCTGTTTGTTGTCTGGCGCTTGGTGGTAGGTACCGAAATGATGACCAGCTTCGAGGTGCGCTATGATGATGTCCCAATGGGCTCCAAAGCTGGTGTCGTCGACCCACAGCGACTTCGGTAACAGGCGGTCACCAGGAAGAGAGGTGGCTGTAACCAGAGGGAACGGTGTCTTGCCCCATGCATCCCAACATGAGGGGAAGAATGAATCATAGTAGGTAGTGTTCTTTGGCTTCTGGAATGGGATGCCCAACTCGTCGACAGTGTCGAAGTAGGGGTTTGTCAGATTGTCGAAGGACTCCTTGGAATGTCCTGATGGAAATCGTATTGTCAGCCGGGGTCCACCGATCTCATTCTGTCCTTTTCGCACAACGCCTAGCACCCAGCTCTCAGCCTCTGCCCCGCTCGTCTCGTTCTTAAGTTCTCATCAGCTCCAGGTCTTGCTTTTTCAATGTTCCCCAACATCTTGCAGAAATGCATCTGACGGAGATGACTAACACGGGCCCAGTGCCGCCGAGACTACTTCGGGTGCAGCATAAGAATTCTTCTACCTATCACCATGGATATCAAGGCTTCGTATCAAAGTGGGACTACCTCATGGCTTACAGCCACTGGATGAACACAACGCAAGTACGAAACCATCTGGACAGGAACGACAGAGCATCCGAGCCTACTCCACTCATCTCTCTGTTCAGCAATCTAGGTAAGACCAAAGACCAGCTTCATGTAGCTTGTTTTACCACATCCAGAGACTGATTGAAATGTCAGCGGATACACGAGAGCGAGCATCATTGCTTCAGCACAAAGGCATTCAAGGCGTTTTCACAGCCCGTGTCGATGTCTCCGATACCGATTCGTACAGCCTTCGTATTGTATTTCTCGAAGGTCTAATCGAATTTTATCCGGCCGGATATAGCCTGCAACGAAGACGATGCTATAATCTGTGCGCAAGGTCGGACCCAAGCTCAACGTTGACTTCAGCATAGTAGTGGCCAGCGCTTTTGTCTGTTCCGCCGGAGCTGATTACCTTTCTACTCTCCTAAAGTACATAGTACCGCAACAAGCAAGGACAATCATTGAACTCAAGAAGTCGACCTGTGTGATCCCACAGACTTTGGATTGGAACTACCATTGGGAGTCGTTGCATTGATTGCGCACGTCTCAGCGTGATCCTTGCACAACCGCCGACTTGTTGTAGCAAGCAAGGAGAAGGTGTGATTGATACCTTGTACATGTTCTTGGAACTGCAATTTGTGCTTAAATGTATGCCCATGTGGATCAGGTGGTAATGCAATCGCTGACCTGTTGACAGGTCCTTGAAGAGAGCTTCTACCACGCCAAAACTTCCTTCTGCGTCCCGCACGCCAAACCCGCACAGATCTCCTCATCCTCGTCCGCTTGATCCATAACACCGACAGCCGTGGGCCTGGACGGCCAGATCCTCTTGCCTGCTGCCTTCTCCTGCTTGTAATGCTCCGTCACAGCATCACGCACGGCGGTCTGGAAGAAAAAAGGCGCTGTCCTAGTAGCCGTGTCCGCTTCAACAGCAGCGGCGTAAGTATCGCTGATTATCTTCCAGTCCTCATCAGGGCACTCCTTATGGCGGTAAAGCTCGTAGTGCTCTGTCGTCTTGTGTGATGCCCGTGGAAGCATCTTCTGGATGGCGATGAACTTGGTCGAAACAGTTGATGAAGCGTTCGGGAAATGGAACGTGTGCGTAGTGTTGAAGTCTGTCTTGACACGCTCTGGCATGGCGTCGGCAGACCGATATTTCCAATTGAGTTTTAACTCATCCTTCTTTAGTTCTGTGACAAATGTGTAATCTTCAAAGTCTCTGTGGGCGCACTGGTCCTCAGAATCCTCGAATTGCTCCTCGAAGGCAACCTCGAGAGTCCCTCTAGCGTCCAGATTGATCCAGATGAACCCATTGCGATCGATTCTCGTATGGCAGCGGAAAAGACTGTTCTGATCTTTGTCAAGGTTCATCTCTTGATAACCAGGAGCTTTGGCAAGCTTTCCATTGACCCCATAGGACCAACCGTGATACCTGCAAGCAAAGATCTTGTTATTGCCAGCGCCTTCCTTCTCGATGACTGGGTATGCGCGGTGCCTGCATATATTGTGAAACGCGTTTATGCTTCCTGTCCTGTCGCGCATGATGATGATGTCGTAGTTTGCGAAGGTGTACCGGAGCCAGTCACCAGTTTGAGTGAGGCGCGATTTGTGGGAAATCAAAAGCCATCTCTTTGAGAAGATTGCACGACGTTCAAACTCGAACATCTCCTGGGATGAGTACCACGATGCTGGTAGTGTACTCTCGAAGTTGTTCCCAGGACTTACTGCGCTCTGTGAGGATGTGCTGAAGTAGTGATCGATGCTGTCCATTGCCATTGCGAGAAGTCGTAGGCGGATTTCAAGCTTGCTACAGAATATTATGGGACGGCAGAAACAAAACAGAATGATATCGTGACTGAGTGGGGTGACGTTGTAGCATGCTTTATATTCGCTGCTTCTATTTCTGTCGCAAAGTCAGCGTGATGAAAAGCAATATGATGTTCGACGAAACGATCATGAAAGATAAGTGAGGATGCCTTTATGGGGTAGCTGGGAACGAGCGATACGCTAGCGAGGGGTAATTCAGCCTCGCCCCATAGCTCGAAGCTTCGACCCAGGGCGTGGCAACAGCCTACAACGGAAGCATTGTCATTCCATCGCGAACGTGAATACGGAAAACACTGCAGCATAAGCTCTTGGATGATTCCAGGCTTACCTTGTGAGCCGTGACTATGATATGATCCACGAGGTATGAGTGTCGTGTTACTCTGGCCAATCGCGTCGCTTGACTTGTTGGCCAATCGCGTTGACGCAGTATTTCACCCCCTTGGGTCAGCCAATCGCGTCAGGGACCATCAGTCGCTCATTTGTAACGCCGGCGGTGCGTTTGCGATAAGGAAGCTATGGGTAGAGGCTGACAAGGTATGGTTCCGGACCTTGAGATGCGAATTTTATTCTTACAGGACTGATTGAAGTCGTCTGGATCAGGTAATCACGACCAGGTTCAGTTCACGAGCTCAACAGACGCGAACGTCACTATTGACTATGATCCCTTGGGGCGCACCTTTGAAAGCGTGGCGTGTCAGAATACTGTCTTCGCTGCTCGTAGCTCTCTCCATGCCCCATATGGCCTGACCTGTGGTATCTGCGGGCTGTGCTGACAATCTCAAGGTCGGTTTACCGGTATTCCGATAGTCAACCAATGCGAGATCGCCATCTGATGGCTCAGCGTGCCTTTGATAATCGAGCATGTTTCTGTCGCCCAAGCCGGAAGACTTGGAGGGGCCACTTGTCAAGCCTCGTGCAGCATCCAGAAACCTGTTGAAGAGAGGTTTGATCGAAGGCAGCGACCCTGCGATGATGCCCACATCGAGTTCTATGAAGTTCCACATGGAGTATCCGTCGTAGATGAAGCGGTTCGGGTCCGAGAGGATGGTCTTGTTGAGGCGGGCTTTCATGATACCGGCGACGCAAGCGAGAAGTCCGAGAGACAGAACTAGGATCAGCGAGATCCTCGTCCGATAATTAAGCTGAAGTTGCCACACGAGAGGAACAGGGAGCAGGGCGAGCAGAAAGTCTGTCAAAATGTTGATGACTGCTATTAATTAGCTTGGCTTTGTGAATAGGACATACACACGTACTGGTATTGAACATGCCAATCTGGCTGAACGTCTGAATGCTGAAGCATCTGGCATTTCCTGTACCAACAGGTGGTGGTCGTAGTCTCGTGTCCCAAGCAGCTGCCACTGGTATGCATTGGAACATCTGGGAGAGGAACTATTAGCTCAATTGGTTCACAAGAATGCCATAGGTGTTGAGTCTCCGAAATTTTGAGCCTCGCTGCACCATGCAGACCTGCTGATATCCGGGACGCTTACTGCAGACGATTAACGGACGGGATTAGTCGTCATGGTTTTTTGCGTGACTTACCCAATGTGCTGAACGAGACGAGCGTGAATGCAGAGAGGAAGGCGACCACACCATACAAGAACCAGATGTGTGGTCGCTTCACAACAAGTCGCAAGAGGAAGAGGGTGACCGAGATCTTGACTATGCACTGCCCAACAGTGACGCAGATCATGTGTACTTGACGGACCTTCAAAAGCTCTCGGTAGCGACCTTTGTCCAGCTGAATAACTGCTAGATGCTTGCCTAGACCGAGAGGGACTTCTAGCACATAACAAACGAACGTGCCGGTAGCGAGGAGCTGTAACAGTCAGCACGCGCCAGCAATGGAAGAAATGATTTACGCACTATGGCTAGGATGATAGCCCAGTCATCGTGTCCAAACGATTTGACGATGCGAACACGGACGTAGATTCGCAGCAGAACTATGCTCGCAGCGATGCCAAAGATGGAGCCGGCTTTCGCCAATAGGGCAGGAGCGTTAGTGAAGGCAATGTATTGAGGTGTTAGGTGCGACACATCGGGAGGACCGACTGGGGCGGACATGATGTACAGCTTCGAGACAGCTGCTGGTCACGCAAGGTAAAGTATACGCGCTGCGTGCCCATGAATCTTCGAAGCGAGGCCCAGTAACTGGATGAAATCCAAGTCGGCGGAATCTCAAGACCCAGTACGCATAATGATTGAAACCGAGTGGGAGATCCTGGGACGCGGGCCACCGTGCTCGGTACTGCCCAGTGAAGAAGCTATGACGCAGTAGCAGCTTGTCCTGAGGACTTGTTTGCAGTCTTATCGTCTCGCATGGTTGCTCACGAACACGGCTCAAACACCACCAAATTTTGTGATGCAAGGATTGAATTATTGTAGAGCTTGTCTTCCGTGGGCAGAAGGCAAAGTTACTCGAGCCATTGTGCCCATGGACCACAAGACGGCAACGCCAAGGCGGCTGGCCATCGTCGAGCGACACTCACTGCTTCTGAATGACTTGTTTGAGAAACCTGGCTCCAGTTTCCAGCGCCGAAAGGCTCTTTGGCCGTATACTGAGCAACGCTGCTCGTTCAGCCGCATGCTCGGGTGAGGAAATAACTGTGTCGTCGTAGGCCAAACACTTGATTGGTCGAGCAGCGCAATACCAACATCAGGATTATGGCGCGGCAAAATTTTCTCGGATTCGTTTTGGCGAGCAAGGAGGGTGTTGGGAAGACACGAGCAGTGATGGAAGAGGAAGGAAGAGGAACCGCCAAGACACCAGCGCGGTTGAACCCGCCACTCGGGTCGCGGGCGCGGAACTCTTGCCCGTCCGCTTCCTGCCCACTTTCTCATCTCCAGGCTCGCTACGAATTAAAGCACCCAATCTCCTACGCCGTCATGCATCGCCGTCCGGTCATTGTATCAAGACCTCTGGTAAGCTCTCCTCATATGGTGGGCTTCAACCTGATTGCTACGGCGGCCAGCTGCAAAAGGTAAATAGCCGGACATTCGACGGCACGGCTATTCAACTTGTCCTTCTACATACAACACGGCGGGCTCATTTCCACTTGTCGTCCGTCCTTGCAACTCATCCTGGTCGAAGGATCCTTGGTCGAGATTTTTGATTTTTGCACTGTAGACCTAAAATATGAGTGGCTTGTTTAGATTACTTGGGTGTTCAGCAGTTGCTACGATGAAGGAACTTGAGAGCTCCAGCGCAATAGATGTGTCCTTCACTACAGCCAGATGGCGGTCGGTGGTTCCCCCTCAATATCTCCAGAGACGGCTCGCAAGCCCAACCGTTAATTACCGGTTCCTCGCGGATGTGGACTCTCGTTAGCTAAATACGCCCATGCTGCGTCCTGCGGCACAGTAGATCCCCTTCACTGCTCCGATGTGAGGCCGTACGATGTCCAAGTGCTTTGATCCATCCGCTATTCATCAATCGTCACTGCATGTGAGGAACGGCCGGCACATTTAGGGAACGCGATGCAAGCTGGATAGGCTCGCAAAGTAGGTACCTAGGCTGCACATTACCAAACCACCAAGTTCAAAAAACTCGACGAGCTCCGAAAGATGATCAGACACTCTGGCCCTCTCGATGGAGCCTCGTTCACTAGGCATCTCTTTTCGGCAAGTTTCAGTGTCGAACGGGTTCAGCTTTGGGACGATTTGTCGAGGTCGAGTCAGAGAATCATCACATTGGTCTATCATCTGAGTTCCAGGCACTTGGCAATGGAGCCATGGCCCATGTGCTGAAGCCATTGCGGCTAACCGCCTTGCGACAGGGGAGATGCACAGCAATCCTTCCGGCTACGGCAATGGCTATGCAGTAAAAAGGCTGTCGGTACTTATACTTTCGCGCAGGTAGCACCGCAGAGCAAGTCTTATCAGCCTTGAACTTCTTCTCGCCCACGATCCGGACTTGGCGCTGCTCAAGATGCATTTCCTTACAGCAGCTATTCTTGCGTCGGCTGTTTCCAGCGGTGTCGATGCCATCTTCATGGAGACCGACGTTCTCGCTGCGGCTGGTCTTGCTAAGCTCGGTCTTCATGTCGCTATCAATGGATATCCTAATGCCGAAAAATGCACCCTCGAAAACGTTTCCGTACGCCGCGAGTGGTAAGTTGCGTGCATCCTTCTTAAAAGCACTGCTGATCGATGCTCAGGTCTTTCCTGACCCGTAACGAGAAGCTCGACTATATCAATGCAGTAAATTGCCTGGCAAAGAAGCCAGCCAAGACACCGGCTGCAATTGCTGCTGGTGCAAAGAGCAGATACGACGATTTCGTTGTTACACACATCCTCCAGACTATGAACATTCATGGCACTGGCAATTTCCTCGCCTGGCATCGCTACTATACATGGGCATACGAGCAAGTACTTCGCAACGAGTGCGGATACAAAGGCTACCAACCGTACTACAGCTGGCCGTGGTGGACAAATGATCCGACCAAGTCGCCTTTGTTTGATGGCAGTGAGACGAGTCTTTCGGGAGATGGTGCCTACGTTGCGGGACGTAATGCTTCCTGTCTGCCAAGCGATGCCCGTTGTCTGGTGACACTTCAGCCTGCCAATGGAGGTGGCTGCGTCACGTCTGGACCTATGAAGGAGTATGTTCATTGGACAAAATCTGGCATAGCCTGCTAACAGTGCAACAGCTGGAGGATCAATATGGGCCCTCTGCAGAACCACCTGGCCGGTGTCAAGCCGAACCCACAAATCGATGGCCTTGGCTACAACCCACGGTGCATGAGCCGTGACATCAGCAAGCAGGCTGCATCGGAGACGACAGACGAAAAGGTTGCCTTTCTTATCAAGAATAGCACCAATATCAGGAGTTTTCAGGACCTGCTTCAAAATTTTATTCCCGGCTCTGTTGGCATCCACAGCGGCGGACATTACACCATCGGTGGAGACGCGGGCTCCGATTTGTACAACAGCCCGGCTGACCCAGCGTTCTTCTTGCACCATGTAAGTATACCCTCCCTCATCCAGCCATTGAGACTGACACGTTACAGGGCATGGTGGACAAGGTGTGGTGGATTTGGCAGAATATGGATGTGAAGCAACGGACTCATGTCGTCGCTGGCACACTAACCTTCCTGAACCAGCCGCCCACCCGTAATGCTACGCTTCAAGACGAACTTTACCTTGGACACGTCGGGTTCCCAAATATTACGATCGATGAGGCAACAAGCACACTTGCAGGGCCGTTCTGCTACATATACGCCTAATTGTAGCAAATGACGACGCATCAACAAGATCAGCATTGCCAATCATGATCACATCTCATAACTATCTCGACTTTGTGCTCATTGCTGCAGCCCGATTGAACAGATCGCGTGACGCACGCCAGGAACGCATGCCAGGACGAACCTGCTATGTCCATGCGCCGTTAGGGACGAGGGAGTGGATTTTGAATGACAGCCAGTGCGACAACATGAAGTACAGGTTTGTCACCAATTATATCCCCCGAGTCATGCGCCACAGATAGGGGAGGAATGGAAGCTTGAAACGGATGGTCCCAGCGCGAAGGCGTTGAGGCGCCTGCAGATCAGCCGACGTCCTTCTTACCTTGACCGTCGCTCAACCGCTGTAACAAAGTCGCCATGACAAAGCGTCCCTTCGAAGCATCTAAGTCCGATCCTGTGGATGGTCTCCAGATAAAATGCTGCCTCTTCGCCGATCGGCTTTTCGAGCTGCAACTGCCGAGTGGACCCTGAGCGATGACCTCATCGTCAATTAATAATGCAGTTGCAACTAATCTACAGAGCTACATCGGTCGAGCCTATTCTCTCACAAGCACAAGCCGGAATCACACATCGCGAATATGACCATTGCCCTCACAAGCGCTACAGGAAAGCTCGGCGGTGCCGTACTAAACGCCATTCTCGAGAACAAGCTGATCGAGCCTAAAGAGCTGGTCGTCTGCGTAAGTCAAACCTCACTCTCTTCTTCACACAACTCACATATCCAGACATCCTCCGACCCCAGTGCTTCACGCTTCGATCCCCTCCGCGCCCAATCAATAACCCTCCGCCAAGCGAACTTCGATGACCCGTCCTCGCTCGCGCAAGCCTACAAAGGCTGCACCAAGCTCTTCCTCGTCTCGACCCCACGCATAGAAATGGACTACAACGACGCACCCCTTTGGCAAGGCCGCGAGAAGCACCACCGCGTCGCCATCGACGCTGCAATCGACGCCGGCGTGTCGCACATCTACTACACCTCGCTCGCATTTAGCAACCCTAGCA
Organism: Didymella pomorum; assembly: GCA_022225945.1. Classification (NCBI taxonomy): domain Eukaryota; kingdom Fungi; phylum Ascomycota; class Dothideomycetes; order Pleosporales; family Didymellaceae; genus Didymella; species Didymella pomorum. Next base: position 206,554 of record JAKJXN010000021.1, on the reverse strand, counting down.
AAGCAGGCGTGATGCGCGCGCATATCCGTACGGAGGCGTACTTGCATGAGCTCAAGAAGGCTGGCAAAGTGAATATTACGGTTATTAGGGAGGGATTGTATAATGAGAGCTGGCCGCTGTATTTCGGGTATTATTTCGGCCTCAAGGATGAGACGAGGAAAGAGGTTCTTGTTGCGGGTGATGGACCGGTTAGCTGGACTAGTATCCCTGATATGGCGTTTGGTACGGCGAAGGTGCTTGCGGCGCCGAGTGAGGAGTGGAGTGGCAAGACGTTTTATCTCAGTCAGAAGAAGACGTGGACGCTGCAGCAGATCGCGGAGATTGTGAGTAAGGTGAGAGGCGAGGATGTTGAGTTGAAGGTCGTGAGTAGGAAGGAGTATGAGGAGTTTTATGCCGAGCGTGGAACGGAGCGAGCGAGCGTTGAGTGGTGGAGCAGCTCGTATGATGCACTCAAGGATGGCGAATGCGCGATCGACGACGCTACGCTGGAGAATCTGCTCGACGAGGCGGGACGCAGCCCGAAGCCAATCGAGGAGACCATCGGAGAGATGCTCAAGTAAATACATGCAGTCTTTGTACCCTAGATCTGACGGCTCTGGGTAGGCCCTGGAGGTATCTAGAGTGCATTGAACAGCTGACTTGAATCGTCCCGGTTCTGAGTTGAGGACTTGTGGTGAGACTCGCGCCAGAGCATTACTGGATGTGACGCGCGAGCTCCCACTCAACGAACGTTGACACCGCTTCCTTTATCCTTGGGAAGTGTCGAAGATTCCTGTAAGCCTGGATGTGCCTGCAAACGGTATGTCTGAGCTGAAGGCATTGCCCTTGGAAGTCCAGGTACTGATCCTAAGTCATTGAAGCGCGGTTTTGCACAATGGATTCCGTACTGGGCTTTGACTTGACTGCAGAAGTCAATCATATCCTGAGCCCAAGCTTTCCTCATACCGAGCTTGATCTTGAGTTGTTATTCCTTCGACTTCGTGGTCTGGGCTGGAGGGCTGCTTGACTTGACTCCCGGGTATGTTTGTGGTACTATTGTTCTCATCTCCCTTGCTTTGGGGGACAGAATTCTGATTCTGGTGGAGCGAAGTTTGAGTGTCGGTGTCTTCTCCAGCAGAGGTGCCATTATTGAGTCGGCGCGATAGCGCGATCTGACTGAATACCACTCTTGAGGGTGTTTGAGGGGTTTTCCCGCGATGAGTCTCATCCTTGTGGGAAGCGGCGATGTTCCTTGATGTATCCATGACCTCGATAGTAGTTGATCTTGGTTGTGAAGGAGAAGTTGTAAAGATTGTGCTTCCTTCGTTACGCATGACTTGTTTCGTGGACCTGTCATCTCCCAGAAACGAATTACTATCAGCAAGATCACCGCCATATATCCTGGTCTCGGTACCCTTGCTTGATCTCATGCCGGTGCTCTTGTGGGTACACTTCTGCTCCGCTCTCCAAGCTCTAGATAATTGTCCGAACTCTTCGGGTCTGAATAACCACTGCGCTTCCCATCACTACGTAGAGTAGAGCGAAGGCTGATTGTTTTCTCGAGCAGCGGGTGTAAGGCTGAGAGATTGGCGAGGATGACACCGAGGCCAGTGCGCCCACGCTGCAACCGGCATAGCATAGCAGAGAAATTTCTCGGTGGCACTGAGATTGAGTGCTACTGTCAGACGGACGATAGCTGCCGCAGACGCGAAGATGCCGAGGCCGAGGAGTGCGATGATGGAACATTTGACGCGGATGTCAATACGCGCGTTCCATAAAAGCAGAATGGAACTGAAAGGCAAAGTGATCAGCTTCTCGAAGTTCTGGGTGGCATAATAAAGGACTTACATCAAAGCACAGAACCAGTCGGAGAAGACAGAGACTGCAGACAGCGCAAAGCTAAAGCCGGTGATGTTGCTCTGCGCTTTGCAAGAAACCTTCTGCAGCTTTCCAGTTCATTTTCATTGACGTACAATGGATGGACTCGTAGACAAATGTGGAAGCCATCACCAGGAATGCCATGGCCATGATGATCCAGGTCGATACCTGATACGTTCTCCGGTTTTCTGCAGCACGCAGTAGCGTAAAGCACATAGCCCACTTGACTGGGATCGCTGCCAGACAGGCTGATGGCAAGGTGCTTGAAACGATTTCGTGCTGCAATACCACCGGAGCAAAATGTCAGGGCCTTTGGAGATTAAGTTAGCAATCATAACCGGCGCCTCGAGGGGTAGCGTCTTTACCTTTCCATCATCGATGTTCGCGCGCTAACTATGATCAGACCTTGGTGCGGCACTTGCTCGCCATCTGGCGGCCAAAGGTGCGAATGTAGTCATCAACTACACATCGGATGCTTCGACTGCTCCAGCATCGGAATTGGCATATGAGCTTGAGTCGCAAAGTTCTGTCAAAGCAGTCCTCGCCCAGGTCGGCATTCCCACTGCCAACGGCCCTGAGCGCCTTATTCAGATCGTTTAAGCAGCTTTCAGGGTAGATGGAAGGTTCAACATTCTGATCCGCAATGCTGATGTCGTAAATCCCGCGCCCACGGACTCTGTTGCGCTGTCAGACTTCACAGCAACATTCGACCTCAACGCTCGCGTACCCCTCTTTGTGCTGCAGGCCGCAATTCCGTATCTGCCCAACGATCGATCTGACGGCGTTATCAACGTGTCGAGCATAACAACGTCGACGGGTTTCTGGTGGCAGTCCTGCTATGCGGGAACTAATGGTGCACTCGAAGCCATGACAAGGGTCTGGGCTCGTGAGCTGGGCGAACGTTACACGGTAAACAGCATCGAAACAGGTACAATGGCAATCGGCATGTATACTGAGCTGCCACAGGGGATGCTCGACAAGGTATGGTCCTTGAATTACATGGCACCGCAGGCAGCAACGAGAGAAGGCGTCAACTCAGAGCAGACGGTAGTAGCGGCAAAACCGATGGACGGTAGGCCCGCGTATCTGGAAGAAGTCACAGGCATTGTCGGGCTAAAGCAGGTTGGACTACAGGCCAAGTTATCGGTGGTAAAGGCGGCGGCGTAATGACGAAGAGCCGATCCCACGTCGTGGCATGCCAGAGCATCCGCACCAGAATAAGAGATGTGCAAATTTTTGAGATACTTGCACCACATTCGGTGCGCGGGTGCTGGACAGTGTTGTTATGCTGGTACAACGCGTGATCCGAACTTGACGCGATTTCCATGACGTCACCGACCCTCTGTGTACCTGAGTAAGCATCTCACCCCCAGCATGTGGTGCGCTATCATCTATGCTCAAGCCTTAATCAGTGATCGCTTTCCAAAGGCTTAGGCAGGAGAGGTCTCGTTCTGAAGATATTTCAACCCCTGCAGCTTGTTGGCTCACCTTCAGTCATACAGATCGTCCTTTCGGAAAGAGCTATGTCACTCACAGCCTCAAATGTCTTTGAGCCTACAGCAATGCAGCAACTTCCTTTAGGATATCCCTATCTCAAGTCACTTCCGAAGGTGTGTTCATTCCTGGCAATTGACGGATCTCGGGTCGTCAGATACCTCGCCACAAGCCTGGCGCGAAAAGATCTACCTAGATTATTCAGTATGTTTCAGGTGCTCATGAGATAGTTGCTACTGCGCCATGCGCTGTTGCTCGCACCCCATTCTTGACAAGCCGATACCGCCGTTGCGCTTGAAGCTAACGCTGAAAGGGGAAACTCCAAGAGAGATACGGACCCGCGAACACCGAAACTCTATATATGGAGACAGGCAACTCGTTTGAAGTCACGAAACAGTAGATATCCGCGTAAGAAGGACGGACTGACCTCTGGTTTGACACAGCAAATTCGGGAGGATCCTCCACGCTGGTCAGGTTCACAACTCTACCCCGCAAACAAAGCAACATCCACGGCAATATGACTCAACAATTGTCTGCTGAGCGCAATGCAGACCTCGAGACACGACTGAATAGGCTCATCGAATGGTTCAAGCAGGCAAACCCTAAGTCTTCAGACGCGGCTAGTGAAGCAGCAAGTGTATTGCCTGGGGGTAACACACGAACGGTGCTGCACTCTGACCCTTTTCCTCTTGTGATCGAGTCGGGCAAGGACACCTGCGTAGCTTCAAAAGATGGCGTGGAATACACCGACTTTGTGTCCGAGTACACATGTGGTATCTTTGGGCACTCACACCCAAAGATTCACGATGCAATCCAAGAAGCACTCAAGGTCGGCATTAATTTGGGCAATGTGATAGGCAAAGAAGCGCAAATGGGAAGCCTGATCCAAAAAAGATTCCCAAGCATGGAGCTCATGCGCTTCACGAATTCTGGTACGGAGGCCAACACACTTGCTTTGTCGGCAGCGTTGGCATTCTCAGGCAGGAAAAAGGTACGTAGCATGTTTTCGGTAATGGGAGTTTGATCCATGTATTGACAATCCTTAGATTCTGGTATTCACCAGGGGCTACCATGGAAGCACGCTCACATTCCCAATTGGCCAGAGCCCACGGACCAACCTGCCGCATGAGTTCGTGGTTGCCGAGTACAATAACGTAGAAGACACCAGACGACTGCTTCACGATGACATCGGCGCGGTCATTGTCGAGCCACTGCAGAGCGCAGGAGGAGTCATCCCTGCCACAGTCGAGTTCCTGCACTTCCTGCGCGATGCGGCCACATCTGTGAACGCAGTCCTGATCTTCGACGAGGTCGTTACCTCGCGACTGGATTACCATGGTCTACAAGGCTATTACGGAATCAGTCCTGATATGACTACCTTGGGCAAATGGCTCGGTGGTGGATTCTCGTTTGGCTGCTTCGGTGGCAGGCGCGACATCATGGAGCAATTCGATCCTTCCAAGCCTGGCTTTCTTGCGCACTCGGGCACGTTCAACAATAACGTCTTCACTATGACTGCAGGTATCGCTGGTCTGCAAGTTGTCACGAGTGATGAGATAGCACGCATGAATGCCATGGGCGAGCGTTTGCGCGACGGGGTGAACAAGCTGGTGGCAGAGGCCGCGCTTGAAAGTCGGTTCGGGGCTCAAGGGTTCGGTAGCATCGTTGGCATGAAGTTCCTTGGTCCAGACAGCGAGGCTTTGAGGGACATGTTCTACTTCGAGATGCTGAAGAAGCAGATTGTTGTAGGTCGCAGAGGGTTCGTTGCACTCAATCTGATGCACAAGGACGCACACATCGACGACTTCCTGGGGGCAGTCAAGCATTTTGTAGCATCTCTCAGAGAGTGACGGTAAGAAATTCTGACCGACTGTTGGGACGGTCAGGATTTGGTTCGCTGACCCTGATCATCAACCAATGTACCCAACAAATCTCCCGTTCCCGAAGGGTTTCTGTCGCTCTGGAACTATAGATCAGCTCCCTCGAATTATATACGTTGCATAAATATCTAACACTCGTCAGTGCTCTCTGTCCATTTTCCACCTCACTCCACAAGTCCCCTCAAGACAATTCAACTTTTCACGGCTGACCGCCACCTTCAAAGCAACGATCACCAAATATCTTAAGCAGACATCATGGCGAACTACGCTCGCATCACAGTCGCAAAGTATCAGTTCGCCAAGAACAATGACCAGCGTTCTGACAATGGTCACTACATGATGACCAAGCAAGTCCGCCATGAAGATGTGGCTACCCAGTCTCATCTCCCTTCCGGTTTCGTTACATCACATCCGCAAATCTACAGCCCAACTTCAGCGATTCTACACCCCAAAACGCTATCGAAGGCCTCCAGAGTGCCGGCGACGGCAAAGACCTTTGCACCTACGCAACAATTTGGGGCAATCTCGGATGCCTCAGTCCGAAATCCCTTGAATGTCTTCCAGCTCACGCCTACCGAGCAATTCGAAATACTGCTGAACGATGATCTGGAGGCTAAGACTAAGGCGGAAGCGGAACGCATGAAGTGGTATCGAAGGTGGCAAATATTCTGAGTACCTCCAGGGTGAGCAATGGTGTGATGCGATTGAAGAAAGAAGGGTCCGACGAGGCTAAAGATTGCGGCTCACATCCTACCCAATGGGCTACTAGCGCGAGCCACCCCTGCCTCTCGCGAAGGGAACGACACCCCACTCATCAACCACCAGCGCTTAAGCCTTTATCAACTTCACTTCTATCGCTCACTCTCTGCGTCTTTGGGGATGGCCGAGTTGAACGAAGAGGCGGTTACTTCGCTTTTCGACGAGCTCGTCTCAGAAAACATACTCGTCTATGGGCCACACCAATCAATCAAATGCGAGGCTGATGGCTATCCCGTGAGTCTATGAATCGGACTCGCTCTCGCGTTCACATGGCTGATCACAAGCCCCTCAGCTCGAGTTCAAAGTGTGCTCCCACCTGAACAAGAAGCCCCACACCGTCGGTGCCAAACTAGACGCTACATTCGACAAAGCCCGCAAATGGGGACCCGGCAGCGACTTGTACCTGCCCGACGAGCGCCTGATCCTGGGGCAGATGAACTCCACCCACGACCTGGCCTTAAACTTGTTCTGCGTCGACAGACCCCAGCTGCTCATGGTGACGCGTGACTCGTACCAGCGACAGTACGATGGGCTGGGGCTCGATGACCTCAAGGCTGCGCTGGAAGTGCTCAGATTGTTTCCTAGCATGTATATCATCTACAACTGCAGCGAAGCCGGAGGGTGCAGTAGGATGCACAAGCATCTGCAAGGCTTGAGGGGCCCGCCTTATGCGTTCGACTACATGGTTCGTGCCAGCGAAGAGAATTTGGCGGTGCCGTTCAGATACTTTACACATCATTTTGATCAGACGCTAAGGGCTGCGGAGGCGGAAGATGTGCTTGATGTGTACCGAGTGCTTCTCGATCGATCGCGGGAGGCGCTTGGTATTATGCCAGAGGACGTCTGTCCTCACAATGTTGTGCTGTGGGATGATCGGCTGTTGGTGATACCTCGCAGAAGGGGGTTTTATGAGGGCGCAAGCGCCAATGCTGGTGGTATGATGGGTTGTGTATGGGTGCCGGACGAGGATCAGGTGAACGAGTGGAAGAGGATTGCCTACACAAAGGTTCTGCAAGAGCTAGGTGTACCGTCAACGTGATGTCGGCGTGGCAAGGTGATGGAAAACCGTGTCCTTGGCAGATCATTGAGCAAGCAAGACAACAACAGCAGCGCTCGCGAATAAATCATAGCCTCGTATCATACTTCGTGATCAGTCAAAAACGGCATGAGTGTGACGACGCAGAACGGTAGATTATGCCGTGTCTAGCACTTGTTCTCGTCAGTTTACTCAAATAGTTTACATACTTCCATCGATGACCGGCCGCATGATTTCTCCGTTGATTTCTGAACTTCGCCCTCGCTAGCCTATGCACTGTCGCTACCATCAGTGAATCTCCCCCTCCTGCCTCCCGTAGCGAGGACACAGGGCACAACCCCCGACGCACAAGACAGCCCCATAACAACAGTCGTCCAATTCCACCCTACCCCATCCATCAGCCCACCCGCCGCCAACGGCCCAAGCAAGCCCGCCGCAGCCAGCGAACAATTCATCAGACTAAAGCTGCTCGCATAAAGATCCAGCCCCGTACTCGCACTCACATCCTCAGCCACAAACGAGCACTCGGCGCCCAGCGGACTCAGAAAGAAGACAAGGCCCGTGCCAACCAGCGTAAGAAGCGCACACAGCAACACCTTCTGCGGGGAAGAGTCGTGATCCACGAGCCTTAGCAGCACCAGCAGCGGTGCAGTGACGCAGAACCCGCTCGCAGCGACCCAGCGTGCGCCGAAGCGGTCGGATAGACATCCTGCGATGGGGCCGCCGAAGGCGGGGATCGCGATGCAGAGAAAGAGTAGGCCGGCGGGTAGCGCGGTCCAGGAGAAAGTTTTCTGCACGAAGAGAGGCAGGATGGAGCAGAGCGAGGCGACGAGGCATTCGTTGATGAAGATGCCGTACATTGCGGCGAGGAGGCGGGGTGAGCGGAGGAGGGTCAGGATACCTGGGAAGCGGGCTTGCTGTTGGGGAGTGGTTGAAAAAAGGAGTATGTTCGCGGTGTCTGCATCGTTGGTTGGATGATCCGGGATAACGGTGATGCTGAGTTGCGTCTTGAACTTCTCCTCGAGCGTCTCTGAGGAAGCAGCAGCCCCGATGGTGACGGCGTTGGTGGGGTTCTTTTTGGGCGGCTCGTTCATCAGCACTCGTAGGATGATGTCGAAGGCTCCGAGACCGATCATGATGGCGAAGACAGCAAATTTCCCAGCTCTGTGTCTGCCAGCTCTGTCGTAGACGGTACCACCTACCATAGGACTAATGACCATGCCGATGTTGTTGCAGCTCATGGCGGTGCCCATCCACTTTCCAACCTCGTCTTTACCAACGGTATCTACTAGTACAGCAAGGCCTACGGTGTATAAGATCGATGAAGAGAGGCCGTGGAGTATGCGACTGCAGATGAGCATGGCGATGTTTTTGGAGAAGCCGAAGAGGAGACTTCCAGCAGTAATGAGGACGATCCCGAGATACCACGGTACCCGACGGGATCGCGCCCTATCGACATACCATGCGCAGCAGGCTGTACAAAGTAAGTAAAGGGCCATCTCGGAAGTTGAAGGTACTCACGGGCACCGAGAAAGTCTGCAATGCAGAAGGCCGCTATGAGCAACGACGTGGTCATCTGGACTGCGAGCTGTTAAATAGCTTAGAAAATCTACTCTTGCGGGGACTTACTGTCTTTTTCCGTTGCCAGATTCTCGTCCCGCAACAAAAATGGTATGACTGGTGCTACGAGTCCGTATGTGAAGCCGTCGGTCAGGCAAGCGGTGCATATCGTGAATATAATGAAGGCCTTCGAGCTCCTGAAGGCCGACAGGTGGGTAGTGAGAGCCATCTCTAAGACTTTGTCAAGTCGTTGACAGTCGATGACCATGTGTGGTGACGTCCAAGCTCGTTCATATAGGAAGCGTCCTCATCCCTGAGATTCATGGCGGACAGCTGAGATTGCATTGAGGCCACAAAATATCTGGCGATGCTTGATCCAGCGCATGTCATGGTAGCCGTTGGTCTACTTTCTGCGGGCGCTCCGATCCAGAGCATCGAAGCATCTCGCTTGTTGGTCGACCCGTTTCAGCTGCGCCAGACTCATCCGATGCTAGGATAGGTTAGGGTGGACAGTCTTAGCCGCATTAGGTGACCATGCGCAAGCTAGTTAAACTGCCAGCTGCACAACCTGCACCACAACAATCGTGCGCAAATCTGGTCCCTCTCACCGACTCCCGGCAACTGTCATGGGGTTCAGGTGGGCGCGGGAGGGCCGACGCTCCCGCAGGTCCAGACCCGAAGTCCGATATCTGGGGAAATGACAGCAAACGAAGTTACTCGAAACTGTCCAAACGCGAGGTTATGACGAAATCACAGTACGCAGGAGAAATTGATGGTGTCGGAACTAAGCGAGGGCGAAACGAATGGAGGTCCATCAGACGTTATCGTGGCGTTGCAGCTGGCGCCAAGACGAGGCTGTTCAGCTCATCCACCATGTGGCGTGCATAAAGTGAGACCAGCTGCCTCGATATATTCGGCCCGTTGCAATTAGCGGATCGTTCGTGAATTCCGTTCTTGCAATATTGGTCTCAAGTGAACGGTGCGGCTAGGGACATACTGGATAGTAGGTTCCTATGAGTAGTAGGGCTGTTAGCTGATCTCGATCCCGCGTATAAGACGGTGTAGCGGAGCGGACATGAACAACTGAGACTTTCCATTATTGCCCCTTTCTTGCGATAGATGTGAACTGTGCATGTGCACATGCGAAATCGTCGTGCACATACCCAGCTTTAAAGAACGGCTGCTGTCGTCTGGTAGCTGCATATTCGAATCTAACTTCCAACAACCTGTTCAGTGAACGTCCCTCTTGTCATCATGGCGCCCGCACTGCTGTATGACGACTACGTCCCGGCGTATATATCGACAGACGCGAAGACGGTGTTGACGGAAGCCAGAACCGTACCCCCTGTTGCCGAGCTCGACTTTGACGTGTACCTGGACGAAAGCGAACTCGTCGCCGACATTGCACTGAGCCTGAAGACTTCCGGCGGCTGCATCGTTCGAGGCATGTACCAACAGCACACATTGGACGCACTAGAGTCGGAGATCCGGCCTCACCTCGACGCCACGACAAGAGCAGACCAGAAGCGAGATGATTTTGTGCCGTCGACAACACGCCTGGTGACTGGTCTGCTGAGCAAATCACGTACCTACGCATTGTCAGTTGCGGGTAATGGTCTCTGGCACCGCGTCTGCGAGCGTTTCTTGACGAGCTGCATGCGCAACTCCTGGGTAAGTCAACAGTCCACAGGTGTCTTTACTCTTGCTGACCTGCTGAAGCATGGAAATGAAGCCCGGAACAGCATCAGCTTGCCACAGCTCAGCACGACTGTGACCTTCTCGGTCGGTCCAGGAACAAAGGCGCAGGGTCTCCATCGAGACGACGACATCTATCACACTCAACATCCGGCGACAGATAGACATCAGCAAGGTCGAGACACCATGTTGTGCCTGTTCGTCGCGGGTAAGCAGTGCACGAAACGCAATGGTGCCACTCGTATCGTACCTGGCAGCCATCTCTGGGATTTTACAAACCCACCGCCTAGCTATACTGAGTCGCCGGAGATGTTCGCTCATGCTGAGATGATGCCTGGCGACGCTTTCTTCATGCTGGGTGGCGTTTATCATGGCGCTGGCTCGAACATCACCAGGGCCGAGGAGCGACTCGTCTATGCCGCGTTCGCAACTCGAGGATATTTGAGGCAGGAAGAGAATCAGTACCTTGCGAACGACTTAAACAAGATCGCCGAGTTGCCGTTGCATGTGCAGAGGTTCGCGGGCTTTGGATCGAGCAAGCCGTACATGGGATGGATTGGCAACGACATGGAGGAACCGGTAAAGTTGCTGAACCCAGGTATGGAGGTAGGCGACGTTGAGTTCTGGTGAACTCAACTGTTGCGCAGATGACTCTGCTCGTCAGCTCTCATTCCAACGTTGTTCCTTTTCATCTGGGCACGAAGCAGGCGCCCGCGGTTTGATACGCTTCATAGTTCGATACCCTAATGCCATTTTTCATCTTGGTGTCATTGACCGAAGCCGCGATGTCTCGTATCTCGGTGTCGCAAACCGTTGCTTTGATGCATGGTGGTCAGAGTCGGAGGGGTCGCGACAGCGGAGGAAGGCAAGGCGGAGGCTAAGATGACTAGCGCCAGCCCCACTGCTTGCCGCCGAATCGGAGCTCGTCATACCTATCTCCCAAACTTTCTGGGGTGAACAGTCACAGCAATAACACAACACTTTTTATCGCTCTTCTTTCGTTTCTTCTACTCTTCACGCACACAAACAACACAATGGCTTCAGAAAAGAAGGTCGCCGAGAACATGCTCTGGGGAGGTCGCTTCACACGTGAGTTCCGCGGTCGATTGCTTGTCTATTGTGCTTCGTCTCAACGATTATGAACTGAAACTAATTTGTGCGTAGAGGGCCTTGACCCCGTGATGGAGCAGTACAACGCGTCGCTTCCATACGACCGCCTCTTCTATGCTGAGGACATTGCTGGCTCAATTGCATTTGCCCGCGCAAACAAAAACAATGGCATCCTTACCGCCGACGAATTCGCTGCGATCGAGAAGGGCTTTGTCCAGATCAAGGAGGAGTGGGCGAACAATACTTTCGAGGTCAAGCCCAACGACGAGGATATTCACACAGCCAACGAGCGCAGGCTAAGCGAGATCATTGGCAAAGAGATTGGCGGCAAGCTTCACACAGGGCGAAGCAGGAACGAGCAGGTCGCGACCGATATGCGCCTGTGGCTGAGGTCGCAGCTGCACACTCTTGAGGGCTATCTGCAAGATTTGATCAAGACCTCTGTCGAGCGCGCAGAGGCTGAAATCGACGTTCTCATGCCCGGCTACACACATCTGCAGAAGGCTCAACCTATTCGATGGGCACACTTCATTCTCGGCCACGCGACTGCGTTCTCCCAGGAGCTCGAGCGCCTACGAGAAGTCATTAAGCGTGTCAACCGCTCTCCTCTTGGCTGCGGTGCGCTTGCCGGCAACCCCTTCAACATCGACCGTCAAGCTATGGCAGAGGAACTTGGCTTCGAGGGTCTCCTTCCCAACTCTCTGAACGCCGTTGGCGACCGCGACTTCGTCTTTGAGACCCTGCAGTGGGGCTCAAGTCTCATGTTGAAGATGTCTCGATGGGCAGAGGATCTCATCATCTACTCGAGTCTCGAATTCGGCTTCGTGCGCCTCGCAGACGCGTACTCGACAGGCAGCTCCCTCATGCCGCAGAAGAAGAACGCCGACTCCCTCGAGCTCATTCGTGGCAAGAGCGGTCGCGCTTTTGGACACATGGCTGGTCTCTACGTGACCATCAAGGGCCTACCAACAACATACAACAAGGATCTGCAGGAATCCGTTGAGCCGCTCATCGACCACATCAAGACCGTCGGCGACTCACTTCAGATCGCCACTGGTGTCATCTCCACGTTGACGGTCAACAAGGAGAAGATGTACGCCGCCCTGGCCCCCGAGATGCTCGCCACAGAGTTCGCAGACTACCTCGTCAGGAAGGGCGTACCCTTCCGTGAGGGCCACCACATCTCCGGCCGCGTCGTTGCAGCGGCTGAAGATAACAACATTCCCATGGACAAGCTCAGCCTGGAACAGCTGAAGGCTATTGACTCGAGGTTAGGCGACGATGTCGTCGAGTGCCTTGATTACGAGCGTGCTGTTGAGCTCAAGAACGCTACAGGCGGTACAAGCAAGAGCGCGTGTCTTGAACAAATCGCGATCATGAAGTCGGCTTTGTAGTGGGAGCAGGCTCCTTCGTCGTGGAATCCGCCTTCGCCACCACAAGCGAATGATGCACCTCTAGAATTGAACAACGTACCACCGAAACCGAACAACTCCGCATCAACGCCACAAACTTCGTTGTCGAGTTCGAACGCCTCGTCCATCAAGTCGATAAAATCGTCCCGAAAGTCTTTGAACTCGCAGCTACGATCCGAAGCTCGGCGGCGCTCATCGGCAAAAGACATGACCACGAACGGACAGTCAATGAATTACCACAATTATGGCCAATAGACTAGACTTGGACAACTTAAAAGCAAATCCAAAGATACCCCACCACGCAGACGCGTCATATACATTTTCAAGACGATTGCAGCTTACAGCCACGTACTCAATAGCAAGAAACTCATCGACAACCTATCGTCATCCTCCAAAGGAAGTCCATACGATGTCCTAATCCTCATCGCCCTTGCTGACCGACTCCACGATGGCTCGTATCTCCTTGCTCCGCCAATCTTTGGTAAATAATATCTCGTAGGCGACAGTATCAGCGCAGTCGATGTAGCAAGTATCGTGGCAGTTCCAGAAGCAGCTCTGGCATATCCAGTCGTGTAGTGTCTCGGTGCGCTGGCAGGAGGGACAGTGCATCTTTCTTTGCCGGTGGTGAGGTTCTGGACTTCAGTGATCAATCGTTCTGACTTCAGGTCACCTGCCAGGGCAGCGCACCAAAGTCATATAGCCATAGCTCTTGTGACTGCAAGACCGTGACATTCCTCGTCCCCACGCTGCAGCTTCACGACACAGAAACATCACGTCGGTATGTACCGCCAACTTCGAGCCGCAGATTCAGGTTAAATCCAAAGCGGTAGATACTGGGCGAATTCCCTCTTTCGCGCACCTCTCCGTCCCAGTGAAGGGCCGGACGCATTCCGGGCTTGGCGTAGGTAGCCCCAAGTCCTTTGCGTGCGCGATGGAGAAAGGAAGGTGAGATGCGACTCGCAGATTTTGTTGCGACGGCGTTACGTAAGCCACGCAGCACGGCGCGCTAAACCACGGTGCGACGCTTCCGCGTGCGGGCACGGTCCCGCGCCAATTTTCACAACATTTCGACGCGCACACGATGGAAACTCTCGACAACACCGCCTGGGATGTCCTGATTGTGGGGACCGGGCTGCAGCAGTCTCTGCTCGCTTTGTATGTTCCTCACAAGCGTAGAGGGTGTGGCAAGGTCTGACTGACGCAGCACCTGAAGAGCTTTGTCGAGGTCGGACAAGAAGATCCTACACATCGACGAGAATGAGTACTATGGCGGCGCTGAGGCGGCCTTTAGCTTGCAGGAAGCTGAAGAGTGGAAGAAGCGGGTGGATGCTGGTAGGTTCTGCTCCTCAGAGCGCGTAGGCTGGCTGCTAACGTTGCATAGGTCAGGCTCCTGCTGCCTTTGACAAGGTCACCATCACGAAGCCCAAGCCCGCCGATGCTGAAAATGCAAAAGGCAAGCTAGGCTTCTCGAGAGCCTATAGCTTGGCACTCAGCCCGCAGATCATCTACGCGAGGTCGACGCTGCTCCAGCACCTTGTGTCGTCGCGGGTCTACCGTCAGCTTGAGTTTCTGGCCGTTGGGAGCTGGTGGGTCTGTACACACGATACGACTCCAGCCACCGACGCTACGTCCAGGAAGCTCCTTAAGGTGCCGAACGGGCGTGAGGATGTCTTCCAAGATCATCAGCTCGACTTCAAGGCTAAGCGAGCGCTGATGAAGTTCTTGCGCTTCATCACCGAGTACGAAGAGCAGACAGAGGTCTGGGACACCTGTCGACAGCAGCCGTTCCCACAGTTCCTGTCAGAGCAATTCAAGATACCAAGCACGCTTCAGGGACCGCTTCTCGCGCTTGCCTTGTCGCAATCGAGCTCGTCGAATACCACCACCGAATACGCGTTACCACGGATCGCGAGACACCTGCGGTCTATTGGCGTCTTCGGTGCTGGCTTTGGTGCAGTAATTCCGAAGTGGGGCGGGCTTGCCGAGATCAGTCAGGTTTCGTGCAGAGCTTGCGCCGTAGGTGGAGGTGTCTACGTCCTTGGAAAAGGCCTGACGCCCGAGACAAAAGCTGGAACCACTTCGGAAGGCGATGTCAAGCTTCGTCTGAAAGATGGTGAAGTTGTCACTGCCAAGTGGGTTGTCGGAGGGAGCACTTCGTCCGCAGACGAGGACGCACACTGCCGGTTGATGACCGTCGTTGCCTCGCCTCTGACGCCTCTCTTTCCGCCCATTGCAGAGGAAGCGCCCGCGCCAGCCTCCGCAGTTGTCGTTTTCCCATCTGGATCTCTTTCGCTAGATGATTCAGATGACGAGCTGCCTCCAGTGCATATTTTTGTCCACTCGAGCGACACCGGCGAATGCCCGTCTGGCCAAAGTAAGTTACAACACTCTACGCATCCCCCGCTGTTATGATGATCAACCATACGAATACTTATCTACATTGTCTGAAACACTTGAAGATAATTTCCTCTGACAACCTGATACAACGGCACACTTCACACTCGTTAGCATAATTCTTTGCAAAGTGCACATAGCTAACATTGTATCAGGCATACTGTACGCATCGACGTCACTCGGCTCTGAGAAGGGCCCCGTGTTGCTTAGAAAGGCTATCGATGCATTGCTTTCGTCTGTTGACGTTTCGCCTGCACCCGAAGTGCTTTGGTCGGCTCAGTATCATCAGCACGCCTCGTCTGGTGCAGAGAGGTTGCCTACGGACAACAAGCGGGTGATTAGCTTTTCGCCTCCGTCGATGGATCTTGCGTTTGATGATAAGATACTTGACGATGTGAAGGAGGTGTGGCAGAAGATCGTGGGTGAAGATGCAGGGGAGTTCCTGGTGTTCCAGGATCGGGAGCAGTATGATGACGACGAATAGTAAGAAATTATGACGAAACATGATACGCATCCATGACCTTGTCGCCGTTGTGTTTGCCTCTTTGCCTAATTACTGAAATATCGTCACTCAAGTATCGCGTTCAGCTATTACCCTTTGCCTTGTCTATTGCATAGCGTGTGGGGGCGGAGAACGCGCTCCAAAGTATTCAACCAGCGCCGCACGCATCAATCGTCAATCACAATCCTGGAGGTGTCATGATTTACCTATAATGTCCAAGCAGCACAAGTTGCATCGTCGTCTAGGATTTGTCCTCAGTTCTGAGTCAGGTTCGGCACGCGGGCGCGTGCCAGCTCTGCAGCTGCCTTGTGGAGGACTGCACCTAAAAGCCACCCCCAACGTTAGCCACATGCGCTTTCAGCTGGTTCTATGAGCAGCTGGCACGCCTGAACGGTAGAACAGCTTACCGAATCTCGTGCCCGTTCCAGTCGTCCGGTCTCGGATCAACTCTCGGGCATTGGCTCACATAACGAGCCGATATCACTCTAAACTGACTAGGCCGAAGCTCTGAAGACACGCAGTCGGCAGGCTCCAAGATGTCTAGACGCTACGGGTTTTCCCTGAGAAAAACGTTCCAAAGAAGCATCGCTGGATGCAAGCAGGTCTATGCAGTTTAAGTATCGAACAATGGAGCACTCAAATCGAGAGATCCGCGTGGCGGTTCTGAAACCAGGTATATTTGACGAAGAGATTCGCATCAAATCCATTGGTCGTCAGCTTGAAGTCAGTGTCCAGTCGCTTCCTATTCGCTCCAACCACTAACTCCAACAAGGAAACCAGTCCCCATTACGAGTCTCTATCATACCGATGGGGCACCGAGGAGTCCCCTTCTCATGTCCAAATTAAGTCGGATGGTCACTACTCCGGAGTGATACCGGTTCGGCGAAGCCTTGACGTGTCGCTGCGGCATCTCCGCGACCCGCTACGTTCACGATACCTCTGGATAGACGCGCTGTGCATCAATCAGACCGACCTCAGCGAGAAGATTGTTCAGGTGGCTACTATGAATAAGAGATTTGCAACGGCCAATCGCGTGGTCTCTTGGCTAGGTCCTCGCGAAGGGCATAGCAATCAAGCTTTCGCCCTCCTTCCGGGAATAACACGCAATATTGAGGTGGACTGGGACACACTCAACATGCAAACATCCTTAAATAACTGCAAGCGTCTCGTTAAAGAACCTCTCGAGCGTATGGAGCAGCTTGTGGAGGTCTCTGGGTACGACTTTGGTAACTAGGATGTGAGGTGGACCGTTGAGTCCGTGAGGTGGGGCGTTCCAGGCTTTGAGATCCAATGGACAGCTGGGAAAGCTGGCTGAGTGTGCGCATTATTACAGCGCGAGTACTTCAAAGAGCTTGGATGTTGCAGGAGATACAGCTCGCAAACAGTGTCATTGTTCAATGCGGATTTGCTACGATGCGAGAAGATGAGCTATGGAAGAGTACCTTCTATTGGAAGCTGAAAGTCTTCAGCGAAGACATGGCGAGGGGGCTTTCGCGAACGACGTGGAATCGCGCTTTGGAGAATGTCCGTCTTATTGGCAGGGTAAGCTCAAGGCAAGACGGGATGACCTACGCCGAACTACCGCATCATATGCTTGGTTTAAAGTGTAGCGATCCTCGCGACTAGCTGTACGCCGCTTTGGGTATGCTCAGTCACAGCGATCGCCGACTCGACGTCAAGCCAAAATATTGAAGAGTTATCGAGCGAATATACATGGACATTGCGCAACGCACATACACGAGATCTGGGAAGTTGGATCTGCTTCGATCGTGCGAGCTATCATCCACATCTCTGAGAGTTCCATCGTGGGTACGGGACTGGTCTACTGCGCCCAAAACCGCCCAGCACCTGCTTCCGAATTGCAGCGCTTGTGGCTTTATCTCGTCCCAAGCAGCTTTCGACACCATTCATTGATTGCTTGCTGAAAGCGTGCGGGATCAGAATTGAGACAGTGACCGAGGCCATGGAACACTTTATGCAAGACTTCTCTCGTCAGCTGACGGACTTGTATCCATTTCTTCGTACGCTGAAGGCCTGTCGAGAGGGCCTGACAAGTGAGCTTTATCACACAGGAGAAAGCTTGGAGGAAGCTTTCTGCCGGACACTCGCCGAGAACAGGTTTTCAAATACAGTTCTCCCTGAGGATGTAAGGTTCGCAGACGTCAAAGAAAGTTTGAAAGGCTTGGATCAAATCTGGACTGATCAAATGGACGCGACTGCGTTGTGAGAGTCCGAGTGTCTTGCTGAGATCCATCAAAGACTAATCGGCCGCTGTTTCTTCAGGACTGGTGGATCATACATTGGGCTTGCTCCTACTGATACGCAAATCGGAGATACTATTTGTGTCTTGCTTGGTTTTCAATATCCTATGGTTTTACGACCAGCTGGCTGTGTTGACCATTACGATGCCTGGCAGGTCGTTAGTGTGGCTTACACACACGGGATAATGGACGGTGAAGCAATTTATCGCACCAAAGACATGGCTCATTATAGGGCGGTCAGCCGCTATGGTGGTAAAGAGGCGGAGTTAGTCGATGGTTATTCGGTCGCCCTTTACGAACCAACAAAACTTCATCTGCAGACAAACCCGGCTAGTGTACTTACAGAAGAACGGATCCACGCAGGGAGCTATCAGAGACATCCTCACGAGCTCTTCGTACTACCTGAAACCTAACGTGCTGCTGACATACCTTTGCAAGATTTTGTGTTACTTTAGAATCGTTGCACAATGCGGTGGGAAAGCTAGGGTGGAATTGAAATGCAGACATAACGCTTTCGACATACACGGTTTGATCAAGCGCGAGTGTGTGCCAGCCGTTCCCAGATACCTCTCTGCCACGTTCCACAATGCTACACATCTATTTGCTCAACTCACACTGAGACATATCCTGTATTTGATTTATAGCAGAGTCACTACTTCTTGCTGGCGTAAAACCACTCAAACCCCCCACTGTGCCTAGCAGGCAGCGAAGCTGGAAGAGTGGCAGGTCCAGCCACCGCTTTGTTATATGCTTCCTCGACATCTTCGTAATCCCAACATCGCATTTCCGTGTAGTGTGAATACACGGGTGTTGCCTGCTGGTCTTCTTTGTCACGCTCCGGAGATAGAGGTGCGCCTGCCGCCGGCTCGTGTGGCACTGGTATATCTCGTCGAGTTACTACTTCCATTTCGAGAGGTTCTCGGGCGTTTTCTGCCCCACGCCAGGCATCTAGGACCGCAAGTTGCACTTCAGTGCCGTACTGTAGAATGTAGCTCCGGCGGGTCAGGACTGCTAGGTTGGTCGGCTTGGGATGGTGTAAAGTAGAGTGAGGTGTACCTCCTGGCAGCTCATGCACTGTCGTATGAGTAGCCTCAATTTCGTGTGGCTGTGACTGCGTTTTCCGAGATTGATTTAGCATCTGCTGGATACCCTTGAATGGCTGCGGTAGAAGACAATTTGACGCATCTAGCTCAAGGAACATCTCGTCATGATGGGGCCTTGCCTTAAGAGGGATGACTAGTGAAACCGAAACCCCTGCATCTGGTGACTCAATCTCGGGCAACATTGGTGCATTAGGCAGATCTTTGTTCAACTGAGGGAGAGCGTTATCTGTTGGTGAAGTTCCGCGGGGCGAACCCTCTAGTAGCTCCAACTTTGGGATGTGTTGGTGAGACGGCGTTCGAACTGAAGGGAATCCATATTCAACGCGTCCGCTTGTATCATCCCACGAGGATTGTGCTGGTGTTGTTTCAGCGCTCAAGGGAAAGGTTGCGTTCACTACATATAGCCGACCGTCGTTAACATGGCTCATCCTATGGGCTCTACGCGTTGACCACAGTTGTTCAATATCCAAGGTTTGCTGCTCGCCTTGCGGCTGATGCAAGGTGAAAGCCGTAATTCCATTGTTCTGCTGCTCTCGCGGTGCTTTCTTCGAATGCCACCTTGAAAGCATGCTGGCTTTGTGAAAAAGTTGAGGACCAGCTCAACACGCAGCCGGAGGCATTGAATAGCTCACGCAGATGATCGGAAGAACATTCAGGTAAGCTTGTAACTTTCCAGGATGAGCCATCTCATGCATTGTTCTTGTTCAATGTCATAAAGTTTGATGCTTTCACCACCGACATCATCACTTCTTGTCCGTCAACGATACTTCTGCTGAGAGCGCGGTATCGGCCGTCAGATCTGGAACTATCCAAGACGCTGCACGAGGCGCTGGTGCTGCGGTACGGGCCGACTTGTCTTCACCTGCAGTGCGGCGCGGCTCAGCCACCGGCGCTTAGGCAACCTTTATCGGCGTTCAACATTTTTCTACAGACGACACACAAACCACGACTTTTCATGATGGCTGCTCGTTTAGACATGATCCTCGCTCACATTCACGCGCTCACTCCCGTCGACATCTCAGCAAAATCGATCGTTACGAAGCTTCTGAAGATCGGGTGTCCAGGTGCTACTACGTGCGAGACAAAATTAAACGTCGATACACCTCGTATGACCGAGGCTCTTGCAAAAAACGTGGTGGACAGACTTACTATGACGATTCAAGGGTCTGTCCGTGTAGCGGGCCCTGCTTTTCGCGCAGCGTACGACCGGGCAGTCGAAGCAGCAGAGAAGATTGAAGGGTTCGCCCGGAATCACCCAGTATGGACCATCGTCATCGTCCCCTGCATACTCGCTATAATGTACCCTGCAGTCATACATGCGCTTGGATTCGGTCTGAAAGGAGTCGTTGAAGGTAAAATTCTACTCGACGTGTAGTCCTCCAGCCTACGACTGACAGAAATCTAGGATCGTACGCAGCCGGTTGGCAATCCATGTATGGCGCAGCTGTGCCGGCGGGATCTCTTTTCTCGTGTCTGCAGCATGTTGGAGCTACCGTGGCGTTCTAGTCGCAGCCGGGCGTGAGTTAACAACGTTTGGACTCAAGGCTGGAGGGGAATAGCCGCCTGGCAGCTTGAGGTCGAGTCTGTCCATCTGGCCTCAAGAGTATGTCCCTTTGCCACGTAATGCAAAAGTCGATGCCTGCAACCCTTATGCTCAACCCCGTAGCCCAATCTGCGACCTGTCAGAGGCGACTGGCCCTCGTCGACGGGTTTAGCTCGCCTTGCACTTCAGCGTCAGGCGCAGCAGAGTCCCGGCGCTTAGACTGTGACCTCAAAACCTCACACACAGCTGCACAACGTGTCTCGCAACCACTGCCAACAACACAATGTCAGCCATTATCGCCGCAATCATCAGCTGCATCGCAGGTACCTGCGCAGACGAGACAGTCTCCACAGACGAGAAGCAAGCGCTCATTAACACTCGCCAAGTCCACCCACTCGACGAAGTCGCACAAGATGTCGTCGACGCCATCCTGCGCGCCGAGAAAGCCGGTGTAGGGCTAAAAGCAGAGCTCGACGCCATCGTCGGCCCATACGGATGGAAAGAGCGCCTGGCCAAGATGGTGTTAGAGAAGCTTGGTGCAGCCTTGCAAGGCGCACACGACAAACTTGGTCCCGCAATCCGCGACGCCTACAACAAAGCATGGCAGACCGCAAACGAAATCGAGGGCTTTGTCATCCAACACCCAGTGATGTGTACCGTCATTGCGCTCGGAGTGCTCGTCATCATCGCCCCTTTGGTGATTGAGGCATTGGGCTTCGCGGAGCTGGGCCCTGTGGAAGGTGCGTATACCGAGCGACGTAAGGCTGAGCTCCGTGCGATGCTGACAACGCTGAAATAGGCTCCTTCGCATCCTGGTGGCAGTCCGCCTACGGGGCCGAGGTGCCCAAGGGATCGCTGTTCTCTTTCTTCCAGCGCTTGGGCATGGTGTGGTTGCGGCACTGACCACTTCCGGAGCTTGTCCACCAGGACATCAGCGCGCTGTCATACGACGATGCGTGCGGAGGCGAAGTTGAGCTAAGACCGGATATTGGGTCAAGATCGAAATGTATACCGGGGTCAAATATCCTCGGAAGTTTGAAGCCGGGTCACGAAGGGGTCCTCCAAGCCTTGTTCTGGGATGACTTTCCTTTTACACAATCTGCACAACGAATCGGGCGCTTGCCGGACGGCCAATAATTAAGAATTGCCGGAGGATCGTAGAGGATTCATCGATTCAATAGGTATCCGCCAGGGTCTTCTTCTAATTCGTATTCCTTGCCGATATCCCGGCTCCGATCATAGCAATCAAGGATTCGATGTGCTCAAGGATGGAAAAGGGGACGAGATGAGATGTTGATGCTATCCCTGTCTCGCATCGTGAGAGTGACATCATTGCAATGCGCGCACAATGATCGACAAAACGGCAGAGTGAGGTGTTTCGAGAAGCGCCGTCAGTGTTTCAGACTGTTCGACAGTCCTTGTGTACGACGCACGAGAAGAAAAGTTGAAGGACGATGTAAGAATGTGTAAAAGTGCAGATCTTTGACGGTGTTGACGTGTCTGTGGAGATGGAAGGAACGCGTGGATCCCTGTCTAGCGCCGAGTCAGGCAGGCGCACGGGCAACGCGTCTTCACGGACACCTAATCTTGGAACAATACTACGCACCACCAAAGCCGAGGTTGGGTGGCCGAACAGTTGCAACACCAGAGGGATCGTCGCAGTACTGCGTGCGGTCAGGCACAGGCAGCCATGCCCAAACCCGCTTGTCGAACGCTCTACCAATTTGGCCTCGATCCTTCAAACCCATCCTCCAAGACCGTCACACCAGCAGCCATAGCCACAAGTGAAGAGATCCGTGTTCTATGGTCATCGTGGTGTGATTTGATATACAATACCAAGTTCGCCTGCCAGCTACCGTCCATAGTGTACTCGGGCTCGGGCCTTAGCTCGACGCAACAGGAAGAGTGCTTTTCTTCAGATTCTTTACTCCAAGGTCCAACACGCCGTGTAGACTTCTTTGGCAGCAGTATGCACGAGGGTGTTCGAGGGTACATCTGCGGGCAGAGGCTCAGAACCTTCAGTACGCCAACTGAAGCCGCTACATCCGAGCTGACAGACCTGGAAATTGGAGTCTTAGACGATCTCGCGTCGCCGATACAGATGTGCAGTGACGGCTCATTGCTCGTCTGTCTGCCCATATGGACGTGGTCAACCACCAAAACCAACATTAAGGGTAGCATCACCAGCGTTCCGCACCCCGGGTATCTCAGCACTCGTTCTGCACATGAAACTGTGGCCGACTTCGCGCCAATCCAGCTCGTAGTCAACGCAACAACCGCAACAGCCCTCTCTCCATCCGGCCAAGTCTACACACGCACGACTGACCCACGATACCCTTCAACTCTCGGTCGGCCCTACGTACGGACTTCAAAGTTCGAGCCTGTGCCCTACCTGTCAGAAACACGCATCAAGAAGATTGCATCTGGCGGGTACATGACAGCAGCGATCAGCGAAGATGGCGAGCTCTTCTTGTGGGGGCAGTCAAATCCAGGCTCCGACAAAGAATTGGGTGTGTTGCACAGGCTTGACTACGATGATGATGAGATGGAGAGGAAGACAGTCATATACGGCGACACAGTGCAAGACGACGATGTAAAGGTCCTCAACATATGCATTGAAAGGGAGGGATACACAGGAGGCTGTTGTGCTTACGATGTAGCCATAGGGTCCGGTCATATACTTGTCGCCGCCGAAAAGGAGACTGGCGAACTTGTAGTTTTTGCTGCAGGCTGTGGAGCTGAGGGTCAGCTAGGCACTGGTAGAGCAGTCGAATACGAGAGTGAATTTGTAGAAGTGATTGCGTTGAGAGGGCTACGCATCAATCAGCTTGCAGCAGCGGGCTGGTCAAGCTTTGTCGTCACAGGGACCTGAACGAAGACCAGGAGAAATGCTCAATTGGACAGATACGTACTTAGGATGTCGAAATAGGTTGTACTTGGGCGTGCCAAACCAAAGGATGAAGGCGTATGTCCAATCAAAGCAGACCGTCTGCCCAAGCAAGCGCTGCCTTGATACCCTAGACTCTGAGACAACAGCAGCTCACAGCTGGAGGTGCACCCTCCCGGCATAGTAACGTGTGCTGCTGAGGCATGGTCAGCGGACCTGCGACTTCGATTGTCGGAGCCCAAGATTCTTTGTGTCCGTCGTGGAAGGATGTGGAGAGTTCAGGCGACGGCATACTGTTTCGATCTCGATCTTTGTGGTGACAGAGACGTACTTTTGCCTTGGGGTCTGTAGTATACCATGACTCTGCTCATTCTGTGTGTTGACTCGAGTGTCCTTTTGACGACGTGTGCTGATGCGGGTGAGTCTGCTCGGCAAGACCATCTCGAAGGCCGGGTGCAGGTGTGGTAAGCATGCGACAATTACCCCCGTGCTCATCTATGCGAGCGCCCAGAGCACGTTCGTACCTATGCTGTAGGTCAAATCGCCGTCGAACGAAATGTCTGCTATGCCATTGATACGGAAGGCGCCAATCATGATCGTCCTCCTTAGTACAAGTTTCGTCTCATGATGCGTGCTCTCAATCGGTATCCCAAAGGCGAAGATCACCGTTATTGCGAGCTTGTGCGCCAAACGTAGTTGTAGACCCTAGACGACGTAGTGCGGTGTGAGCCAAGTGACGACCTCCAAGCCAGCTCCCACTGCCGCGATGATAATCATGAAGTGTTCAACTTTGAAGCAGAAGTGACCTGATTGTATCGGCAGCCCCCAGTTGTGAGGCAAAGGCCGACAGTGAGCATTCCGACAATAGTAACCGGAGCCGAGACTATTGACAGCGTGATGCAGAGGTAGGCTGTACGACATGTCAATCAGGACGTTCCAGTGATAGGAGGGCGAGGGTGTGATAGACCATGTACCACTGCGTCTCAGCCATGAGAACGCCTTCGTGTACAAAGTCTGGAGAAAGAAGATTGAGATGGCACATCGAGTGAGTGCGAGTTCGATGGCCATAGGACTTCAGAAGAACCAAAGTATCTGCGAGCGTGAGCCATGTGGCTGGGAAGGTGATTACGGTCGTACGAAGAGCGTCCTCTCTAGTTCAGCCAGGGTTGCTGTGCACATATGCTGACCAACATGCCCAACTGCCATTGCTTCTCTGTGTCAGCACATCATCTTGGGGCAGTGATCGACTTGGACTTGCAGGTGATGAATGCTGCCACGATAATGTACAGAAAGATCTGGAGGTCGTCAGCACGTCAGAACGCTTCGCACAGAGAAGCACACTGCATCCTCACCAAAGCAAGGACAAGCACTAGCGACCATATTGACCCTATGGTTCTCTTTGCTGCAAAGCGCGCTGCCAGAAACACGGCGCGTAACACGGCGAGAATCGTGACGCCGGCGATATCTGCGCCGATAGACGTTACAAGTGGATATGCTCTCACGGAGCTTGATTGCCCTACGATGAAGCCACCGTTCGCATGGCGGAAGATGCTGTATGCCAAAAAGAGTGGGTTGAACCCAGAACAGATCGTTGATGTTAGGGTCTATACGAACAGCGAGATCGATCGATGGAAGTGCTCGGGCGACGAGCGGTGCGCCTGCGTTTGAGGCTGGTGAAACACGTGGAGATGACTGTGACGCAGGAAGTCGCTACCTATGAAGTTACCCAGAGACTGGGTGAGGCATTGCAGTAGACGTTGCTGCCCTTTTTGGCAGAGGGAGCGACAAAGTTTGACAGCTGGCACGCATGTTTAGACGCGCAGCTGCGAAGCTTGTTGACCCCATGGCTGCATGTCGACTGCGCTCTTTCGTGGAGTGTTTCGCCCTACCCGCAGGTTTCCGGTGATGTCATGCATGGGCATTGTTGTCGCGGGGTCAGGCAGGAGTCAGCGGAGCTGTCATGCGAACCCGAGTGGCCCGAACGGCATCAATTCGCCTTGCCGCTGCCTGGTCAATGAAACGAGGCCACCAGACAATTTGGACCGAGTGAGTCCGCAGCACAGCCGGCGCATAGGAGAAGCGCATTTGAGCTCACAACAAGGTTGCAAGTCGGTCTCCCCCTGAGGTACGAGTGAGTGCTGAGGCTGATGTGTCTCAAGATCTATTGTTCAAGACGCGTCCCAGCCGTGGTGTTGAGTTCGTCGCCCAGGCTAGCGTCCCGGCAGCTAATATGTCTGTGCCAAGCCGGTCACGTAGTCAGCTTTTAGAGTTTATAGGTACCGGTTTTTGCGTTCGGTCGAATCGCAACGGTTTTCTTTGGAGTTTGGCGTCTCTTCGTGCCTCAGCCTTGGTGCCGGCGTTGCGGTGCCATGCCGTCGGACCGATGATTTCTTTTCAGTGTGCATTGCGGACAGTTTGTGCCAGTGCCTCAGCTTGGCAGGGCAACGAGGCTTCAGCAAACCATCAGGAGCCCACAGCGGGTGCCGGTGCTTCGTTGCTACTGCAGAGTCTGCAGCTGGCGGTCCCGCTGCTTTCCGCAATATGCCCATCGGCCTGCAATTGGAAAATCTGTGTTGCCAACTTGCATAATTGCGACGTGCCTCTTGTGTGTCCACGGAGGGGCCCCGCGTACGTGGACAAGCGCTGATCGATTCACCTCAATTTTAGCTGCGACGGGCAGCCGTCCAGTCAAAGAGATGATTTTCAGGCGGTCACAGCGGGCAAGGCGGGCTCCAGGATGTTGACAGGGCTGATCAGGCCTCAGAGAAACGCAGACACACGAAGAAAGGCAAGGATGGCGGCGATCGTGATGATCACTTAGCATCAGCCTCGCTTGCTGCGACAGTGCGACGGTGAGAGATCGCAAACACGATACGACATGATTCACTGTCGCAGCCGCGCAGCGACCGGCGGTGTCAAGGGTGAGTGTCCACGGACCCACGGCCTCGTTTTCTGGCATCGAACGACATTTTCCAGTAGCGCAGCACCGGCAAGAAACCGATCAAGAATCGCCACGACGTTAATGCTAGCGGTGCTGTAGACGAGAAAGGTATGTGGCTTGGACCCGTTGATTGGCTCACGGACGAAACGCTGGGTGAAGACTAGCGGCATCCAGCAAGGTGGAGCCCACGCTATTCAGGGGTGGGAGAGTTCGTTCCTGCTTTCGCGCCTTTCCAAGGCCGTGCAAGACTCGCCCATGCTGCTCGTAAACGTCATGTGCACTGCCAAAGTGAACTTGTCGGCCTGTAGTGCCGCTCTATTTTCGCTTCGTAAGAAGGACAGGCCCACTCATATCAGCCTGATCCGCTTGCACCGACCAAGTTTGTAGCATAAGCATCTTGCTCTCCACCCCTCCGTTTGCAGTGTCTTCGACTTCACAACATCTCATTCAGCCTCAGGCATCCCAGGAATACATCGACCTCTCCTACGGTCAATCCACTCACTCCAAGTCAAGACGACTCTATCACTCGCCATCACAGCCGCAGGACACGGAAGTGATGACGTTTGGCCCACAAGCCTAAAACCGAGCATTACACAGCACAAGGAACTTATTCACACAAACAACACAATGGAGCAGCGACACTCTTCGCCGTCCTCCAGGGGCAAGAACGGGAGCCCCAGACCCAGCACCCACAGGAAAAGAAGCAATTCCGTACCTTTTGTTGAGGCACTGGGTTGCTCAACTCCAGAAGCTAGATTGATGATGGCCGAAGGCAGGGCTGCTGTTCGTAACCGGAGACGCGGCCGCCAAAATAGGCCAGTCAATGAAGAGACCAGCGCCACCACTTTCGATCCCCGCGACCATCTGAAATATCTCGATAGTTCGTACCAGGCACATGAATCACCAAGACCGCAAACGGCCAAGGCCAACCACTCCAGGCATCCCTCTGATGCCACAGACAAGAGTTCTTCGACCATAGTTGCATCGACCAGGGAATGTGAAACAAGCGGCAACGGCGCTCCAAGCCCATTGGGAGACTACTCTGCCAACCTCGCATCGTTCATCAAGGCACAGCTCAAGTCAATACCAACTTACACATCGTCACCTGATCAGATATCGCCTCGATCATGCCCGGACCTCTCCTTCCAACTGCGCACTCCTCCTCAGTCACCCAACAAGGTTGCGAGGAAACCGGCGGATGCGCCTAGGGTTATCAACATCCCTCCCGTCCGACCACCGATACAGAGCGCCTTCTCTGCATGGAGCTCAACAGATGATTCAGAGGACGATGATGTGCCTGCACTTCCAGAGATCGACCAGTACAATCAGGCTGCAGCCTCCAAGGCCACCAGCAACGGCAGCACACCATCAGTGCTAGGTTACTACGCAGGCTCCAACGACTCGTTCTTGTTCTCCTCAACGTCCTCGGAGGAACCTCACACTGCCAAGGGGTCCCAATTTCCCAACGTACCAGCGCTAATGTACTCCTCCAATTGGCCCCACTCCCCACCTCACGATGACGACCCAGACTACTACCCATCCTCACACTCGTCACGACCGCAGCTCACGTCCTCCTCGGAACAATCGATCTCGTCGTCGTCAGCCTCGGCTTCGTCTTACTTCGAGTGCAAGCGTCCCGCGTCCAATCTCTTCCCGCCCGACATGAAGGATAGGGTCATTGCGGCAGTTACATCACCAAAAGGAAAGATGTTGACGGCGATCTCGCCGTTCGAGGGCGCTGCGCTCTCAAGCGTACACGATGTGTTCATCGAGTCGCAGCACAGGGTGCACGTTGACGGCATGTCCTTTGACATGCTGCGCGACTTCGTAGTACCGGCCAGCAGAGTCTCAACACCAGTTTGACTCGTCATTCCTTAAACCCTTCGACTGTATCATACAAGATCTCCACGTTCGTCTTTAGCGTTTGCGTTCTTGCGGTCTGCAATATATCTGGGGTCAACGCATGTGGTACAGCCGGCCTTACCACCTGTTCTCTCGACCTTCTTCTCCTTTGTCATCTGGGTTGGCGTCCGCAAAACATACTTCTTGTAATCTCTTCCATTTTTGGAAACCTAGATTGCTCTTCACGGCTTCGACGCCAGCCGCTTCTTTTGCCTCGGGCTACATTTTTCTCTCCATTTGTTCGGTACCCATACACAAAGAGCGTACGACGCATATGATTTTCTTCTAGCCCAGGCGACCTTGAGGTGTTAGATTGGGCCCGTCACCAGTTTAGGGAGAGCTGGCAACATGGGTAGTACGCAGCCAGCGGAGGAGATTAGTGTGGATTACATAGCACACAGGTGCATACACACCAGCAATACAATTGCGCATCTACATCTTCCTCGCCTTCACATCTATGTTCATTAGTCAGCACATCGCATCGTGCCCATCGTAGACTCGGCAACCTTGACCGCCAGCCAACCCAACCCCTGACGTGATCTATGATGGAGAGGCGGAGAACTCAAACAGAGCTGCGCTATGCGATATAACGATCATCCTCGTGTAATGCGGGAACAACGAGCCACTGCAGACGTGTGCCGTGTTGGTGGGTTGTGGCTGTTACAGAGACAGCCGCACGCGCAGATCCTTCGTCCCTGCAGCGCAGATCTCAATGGTGGGTGCACACTTCGGGAAGGAACCAGAAAGGCAGGAGCGAGGCTGGGCAGTGGGGGTGCGTTATGTTTGGCTTGTTTGCATAGAGCTTCCCCACATCCACAACTTTTGGCAAAGCAACTCTTGAGCATCGAAGAGCAAAAATTGAGCGTAGTTGCTCGTTCATGTTGCCGCATGCTGTGCAAACTATCCTGAATTACATCCACTTCAACTTGACGCGTATAGACGCGTCCCAAACACGGCACATGACACCGTGTTCTTTGACAGCTTTGAACCCTGCACAAATATAGCTCTCACAACTCCACTCTTAAACATCTTTCACCCAACACGCTCGATTCAAGAACGTGATCCTGTCCAGTAAGCATTCCTGCTCACTGATGAGTAGTGACTCAAACATCATCGCACAAAATCGGTCCATCGCAGAAACCACGCCGGCAAAGAACCTGACTGCCACCTGCCACGATGGCGGACGCCGAGCCCACATTGGTGGCGCAGATCCTCGAGCGCATCGCCTACGAGTTCGCACTGGCGCGGCCTATGATACCTACGTACCTTCACCTTATTGCGTCCGCCCTCTTCCCAATATACACCGGCGCGCACGCCTCGCTTTCTCGCCCCTCCACAGCCGCGAAGCTATCGAAGAAGAAGAAGCGTGAAGCTCTACACCGCAAGACTTCAGACACCGAGGATGACGACGAGTCGAGCGATGATGAAGAGGAGGACGAGCGGCACAACATGGAGGGCTTGTCTCCCAAGGATGCCATTCTGATGCCGCTCTTCGCAGGCATTGCGCTCTCTGGGCTGTACTTCCTCCTCAAGTGGATGAACGACCCAACGCTGCTCAACAAGATCCTCAACGCCTACTTCGCCATCTTTGGCGTCTTCTCGGTATCGAAGCTTGTAACGGACGTCCTTGACATCGGCCATTCGATCATCTTCCCTCGGCGACACGTCATCAACGGCACGCTATACCACGTCAATGGCAATGAAGAGAAGGCCATACCTGTCGCAGGCAACACACAAGGAAAGAAAGCGCTCAGCACACCACTTCCTGGCTTCCTAGCTAGTACGCCCTTGAACAACAAGCTGAGGAAGATGGTCTGGGACGATCGGGCGATGCCCTCGAACAAATGGTCGCTGAAGCTGTACCTTCACCGCGCTCTCGCGGCAAAGTTCAAGATTGGAGCTCATGGCATCGTCGGCGCGCTGACTGGTCTTTGTGTTGTGACATACTTCAACCTTGTCGACAAGCCATGGTACCTCACAAACTTGCTCGGCTTTGGCTTCTCGTATGGTGCATTGCAGCTGATGAGCCCCACGACATTTGCCACGGGCAGTCTGATCTTGGGGGCGCTGTTCTTTTACGACATCTACTTTGTGTTTTACACGTAAGTTCATGACACATCCATCTTCGATTCAACGCTGACAGGTGATAGACCTATGATGGTCACTGTCGCAAAGTCTCTTGATGTTCCCATCAAGCTCATGTTTCCCCGTCCTGGAGACCCACAAGACCCTACCTCGGCTCCATCACATGCCATGCTCGGTCTAGGGGATGTTGTCCTTCCTGGCATCGTAATCGGCCTGGCGCTACGCTTCGACCTGTATCTGTTCTATCTGCGCCGTCAAAAGCGTGTACGCTTTGGGTCAGCAGATGGTACGGAAACTATTGAGAAAGCAGAGTACTTCCCTCTTACTGGGCGCTGGAGCGATCACTTCTGGACCCACTCCTTACTCGGCCGGCCTTTGTGGAAGAAAGACGACAACAAGCCCGAGGCACCATTCACGTTCCCTAAGACGTATTTCAAGGCTAGTCTGGTTGGGTATGTGCTTGGTCTGCTTGCCACACTCGGTATCATGATGATCTGGGACCACGCTCAACCTGCCCTTCTGTACCTTGTGCCTGGGGTACTCGGCAGCGTATGGCTCACTGCAGCTGTTAGGGGCGAGCTGAGCTTGATCTGGAACTACACCGAAGCCATCGAGGAAGAGGAGGAGGATGCGCAGAAGAGTAAGGATAAGAAGACTGTCAACGGTACCAGCACACCTGAGATCAAGCGCGTGACTCGATCGCAAGTGAAGGCTGTACAGGTTGTCACGGGTGACAGTGAGAGTGACGACCGGCCCAGCCGCTCACGTCATAACAGACATGGTAGGCCAGAGCGTGAGATCTTCTCATTCACCATTGAGGCGCCGTCGAGCTCGAAAAAGAGCAAGGAAAACAAGAAGCATGCGAGGTCTTACACCGTCGATGACGCCAAGCCCGCAGCGAGCAGCAGGACGCCAAGCAAGAGTACAGCTACCGAGGCTAACGCTGAGCCGGCCGGAAAGAGGCAGAGGCTGAGTTGAGTCGTTGGTGACGAGTACCCGAGT
Source organism: Didymella pomorum (assembly GCA_022225945.1). Lineage (NCBI taxonomy): Eukaryota > Fungi > Ascomycota > Dothideomycetes > Pleosporales > Didymellaceae > Didymella > Didymella pomorum. The sequence continues at coordinate 175,131 of JAKJXN010000021.1, read as the reverse complement.
TCAAAATCACAGATAGCATTGCGACGGCGTTCCTAGCATAAGTCACAAGACGGTACCTTTTCGTGGCACTCTGATAGTTGTTTCACTCTGCAAGTGAGTTTCGTTTCTCCTCTGAGATCAAACTCGCGTCAAATAGAAAGTCACAAAATCCGATTCTATGGCTCACCTTTCACACAAGAACAAAGTCTCCGAGTGGTATTCCGGCAGCTCGTAGTGTCTCTGGCAGCACGACGAGCTTATGTGGGTCCCTTTGATACCTTTCAACTCTGATGCCAGCCTCTCCCAGTACTTCTGCTGGATTTGTTCTGAATCTGTTCGTCTCTGGAATGTGCAAAGCTACACGATATCCATTGACAAGTTCATCCTGCTCGTTCGCGGTCCGTAGCACAGACGAAGATGCCGAGTGTCGCCCACGGTATATGGCTTCACCATCCATCACTCCGTGAACCTAACATGGCCCCACCACTAGCCAAGTGCGACCGCCTTTGAAGTCCTCGATAGGTCTCAAGATATTGGGCATTCGACGTTCAAGTGGAATACCTACGACATCGCCAGCTCTAGTGGCAGATGGGGCGAGCCCAATATAGCCCTTGTGTGTTTGAAAGGAGCATCGACCGATGGCGTATTCAAGCGCGTGAGAGATGTCTCCCAAAGGTACGTCTGAGATTGTAGGGTCATCCAATGTTGGGTTGTCGGACAATGTTACTGCCAGTAATCTTAGTCCATGTTGAAGAAAGGGATAGTGCGGCTGGCTGGCCTGTAGTCCATTCATGACGAGGGTACGACAGTAAGCTTCGAACAACGGCTCTTCTGTAATATACTGGGTGTCAGAAGATTGTACGGTCGAATTGGCGGCCTGACAAAATGATGAAAGATCTTCGAAGCCACTTGTGATATTGTGTATGCAGGATTCTGTGGTGTCCATTACATGTGACCAGTCCGCCGGCTGTACATTGAGAGATATTGAGCTCAATCTCCGCAAGGGTAGAGATAAACCCAGACGAACTCCACGTCGCACACAAGCCTATCGAGGCGCAAGCCGAGCGAGAGGACCAGTCAGGGACCCATGACGGAATGTTGGCACATGCGGTCGACAGCTCACACGCTTCCAGGAGCTCAAGTGCTTGCTGTTGTTGAATCTTACGGCGGGCGACATCCATGAAAACACTTCTCATGTCCAAAGAATAGTCCGGACGCACATCAAGTGCTCTGTCTGTCCGGTCTACCAACCACAAAGATGCGTAGATGTAATCGCGTGGACCGTGACATTCGACTTCTCGCAGTAATCCGCGGATAGAGCTGTATGTGTCTTCTGAAACACTCATGCGTCGATAAGCGATGTCATGTAGACGAATCCACACACTTTTGTCTTTCACATCACCCAATTTTTGGCAGAGGCTCAAGGCACTATGCCATAGGACATTCTCTTCGAAGACGGTCGGGCCACAGTGAAATATGGCGTGGCGGGAAAGCTGAATTTCTTTGCTGGATCCGGGCCGTTCGAAGTAGGACCGCTGGAATAGAGCAGGCACCCAATGCCTCTCAGCCGAAGTCCATGGATGATCAGAACCCGAAGCCATATCACCCCATTTTGCAGCCCTTCGTTCGTGTCGCTTGTTTGCTGGAGTGGGGAAAAGCGATCTTATCTTAAGGTCTGAGGCTGGTAGGGTAGGAGGTGTGATGATCTCTCTCTCCAAGTCCACCTCGATTCTGCAAGCGATCTCTTTCAGGACTGATACATTTTGAGCTATGATCTTGCTCGGACCCAAGCCAGGACATCGTTTGATGCGCATTTGCATGTTGGCAACTTGAACGCTCTTTTCGTCATTGTCCTCCATGATTGATGCACAGTGCATCAATCCAAATCAGGCGTGACATGACTTTAGATCGGAGGTGTCGTAGGGCAACATCAAGATTACGCGTGATCGATACAAGGCTCGATTGGGCCTTCGAGTCCACTTTCACTGATAAAGTATTCTCTTTCGGGCCCCATACATAGGACAGGGCCTCGTAGGCGGGTTGGTCAGCCTCGCAAATAGTCAACATGGGGAAGAGGGTGTCAGAGCATGAGGCACATACCTCCGGCTCGCAGAAGATGAACTTTGTTCTCAACGAACCATTGTACAGTCCAGGCCGTAAGATGGCTAAGCGGATATACCGCTCTGGATCCGGGAGCGTATCATACTCATACATGACCCGGTTGGGTCCTCGCTTTTTCAGGACGACTTGTATGTACGCCGCAACCTCGGAAAAATGCGATGATGAGTGTTGCAACTTAGCCTAATGGTTAGCACCAACAATTCTCAGATACAGTGTTGTTGTGAAAGATGGCTATTTGATCGATCCTAGCGTAACAGCATCTGTGTGAATAGTTGAGAAGCAAGATTCAAGGGGAAACAAGTGAAGAAAGAGTGACAACAGTAACGAAGCCAAGGCGCCTTGACGTCGTGGGATGCTCGCCAGTGCTGATGTCAGCGGCGCAATGAGCGAATGCGCATTAGCAGCAAAACAATTGACCATGAGTAGAAAGCACTCTGATCCATTTATCCGATTTTCTTGATATGGTCCGTCACCAAACAAGTCCAGTCCGAGCTGTTGTAATAGATAGTATGCCCATCGTTGTGCGTCTGCTGCCCAGTGCTGGGAATAGTATCACCCAGCTGCCAAAATAAGTCCGCAGCAAGTCCATCGTTCTTCAAGCCAAGAGCAGTGCTCTGCCACTTGCCCTCAACAGGGCAATGGTCCGAAGCAACATCAACACCGTACTCCTCCAGCAAGCAGGGCTTGTTTGCCTTCTTGCAAGCGGCTGCGTGCGCAGTGATCCATGCATTGCCCCAGTCGTTGGTCGTGCCCCAAGACTTGGGGTACAGGTGGATCGTGCCGAAATTGACGTTAGGCAAAGCAAGGTTGGCGGCGAAATCAAGACCCTCGCTGAATTGGTAAGGGTACGAGCCATCGCCGGTAAGACCGAAGCCTTCGTCGCCGATGGCAATCATGTGGTCGGAGTCGAGGGAGCGGACGTAGTTCGACGAGCTGCGGATCCAGTTCGTAAGGACTGAGGTGGCGCAGCCGTTGCAGCGGGGCTCGTTGGCAAGCTCCCATGCGAAGACGGCGGTCGAGGTGCGATAGCGCGAAACCACGGCCTTTATGTAGGCTTGGTACATGGTCTGGCACTTGGCAGACTGGTACCATTGCGCGTTACTGCTGACGCCGCAGGCTGAGAAGTAGGCTGCCATGCCGCCGTAGTCGGTCCAATTGTTCACGAAGTTGATGATGAGCTTGATGCCGTTACTCTCAGCTGCCTTGACAACGGCATCGAGGCGCTGCAGGCCGTTGGCGCCAGTATTGATGGTTGCGGTGGAGCCTGAGAAAGACTGGAAGTAGACTGTGCCTGAGCCGGGAATCGAGGTTACATCGTTGAAGCCCCAGACGCGGAGGATCTTCTGTCCGGAGGACTTCAGATGACCCATGATAACATTGACATCGTTGTCGTTGGTGAGAAACGGGATCCAGTAGCTGTTGGTACCAGCGTAGTCTTGACAAAGTCAGTACATACATCGACTAGCTGTAGTTTGACCTACACTTTGTGACTCCATCGACGTTGAATTTGAGGCCGTCAACTTTGGAGTATGATGCTCGAGCAGAGATGTCGTTCTTCGCTGCTGGTAGCGCTGCTACTGCTGCTACGAAGGAGATGATCGTTGCAAGCTTCATGGTTGATGTGCGTCGAGACCTCAGAGCGATGTCTGGTCAAGGATGGGGAATGGCATGCTTTAAGAAGAGAAAAGAACTCAGTCGTGGCCAGAGCAGGACTCAGGCTTAACGGGGACCTCTGCTCCGTTTCGAAACAGAACTGTTCGCCGTTGGCAGATGAAGGAGTCTAATGGTGGGGTCACTATAGTATAAACCCCCTAATAATGTTGATCACCTCTCTCGAGACGCGAGATGGACGGCTTTGACGCATGGGAAAGTGCATTCTCCATTCTGCCTGGTCGGACGTCCTAAAGGAGGGAGTTGATTAAGCGGAGCATGAGATTCCGGGCTCGAAAGGATCAAGCCAGGCGAAAAGCAGACAAGTCATGAGGTTCCGTATAGATTAAGCAAGCCTGTCAAGCGTCCGGGATTCTGATTAGCGAGGCGCCAAAACCTGGGGTGCAGTGGGGCGCATTTGCTTGGAAGAGAAGTTTCGAAACGCAAAAATGCAAGCAAAGTCGCGACAGTCGCGCGTAGAGATGTTCCTTCCTTCGATCATTTCGGTGGTGGTGTTGCTTCTACTTCGTCTGGGTTTGCGTACACGTGAGCGGCGTAGGTCACATTGTGGAGAGCCATGGGCTACAGCTGTGTCGCCGGTGCACTCAGAACATTCACTACACGTCGAGCTCTGCATGACATTGAGATCAACGAAAAGAGGAGCAGATTGATGTAAGGACACAGGATACGAGAACGAGAACGAGAACGGCAGGCACTAGCCCCCCACTACCGTAGCTGTTGAGCCAGGGAAGTGCGACCGTTGCGCACGTTCACCTTACGCACAGTCACACTCACCCTCACCATCAGCAATGCTATGTTATGTGCTGAGCACGGGTCGCACTGGACATTTAATGTTTTCCAGATTCGCAATAGGCGATGCGTTGTCTGCATTGACTTGGTCGAGTGACGCCTGCAACGGCCGAGGCACTACCACGGTGTAAAATGTGATTACTGATGAAGCTTAGAAACCACATCGCGCAACGTTGCTCCACACAGGACACGGTACCATGCTACGATCACGTCTTACTGCTTAGAAATGTCAAGCTTACATATTGAGGGTCATCAAGGTACCATAAAGATGGAAGCTTCATTCATCGAAGACCATCATGCCACGAGCAGCAGCAACAACCACCCAGATCCTGGTCCTCCTTGCCTCAATCGCGATCTTTCATCTCATCAGACAGTCAGTTAATATGTCAACACAAACAGCACTCATCGTCTCCGAGGTCGGCGGACGCATCCACACAACGTCAGACTGGCCCATTCCCCAACCAGGCCACAATCAAGTTCAAATCCGCGTCACAGTCGCCGGTCTCAACCCACACGACCAAAAAGCGCGCGACGTTGGCTTGTTCATCAAAGACAACCTACCAGCCGTCCTCGCAAACGATGTGACCGGAGTCGTTACAGTTGTTGGACCTGGAACTACCAAGTTCAAGGTTGGTGACAGAATAGTCTCGCAGTCGAATCTCGGTGTCTACGCACAAAATGGCTTGCAGCAGTATGCCATTGCGGACAAGGATTTCGCGTCGAAGATCCCGGAGGGTTTCAGTGACCACAACGCTGCCACGATACCAACCAACGCGATTGCATTGCTCATCGGTCTCTTCGATGAGAGTGGTCTGGGTATACCTGCGCCATGGACTAGCGAAGCGAAATCTTTCGACTATGCTGGAACTACGCTGCTCATCCTGGGTGGTGGCAGCAATTGCGGACGCTTCGGCGTCCAGTTCGCCAAACTGGCTGGCATTGGGAAGATCGTAGTCGTCGGTGGTTCTGAAGATGAGCTCAGAAAGTACGGCGCAACACAGGTCCTCGATAGGCACGGTGGCGACGCCGCGGTGCTGGAGCGTATTCGCAAGGTCGTTGGTGACGATTTGGTATACGCTCTCGACGCCATCAATCCTCCTTCAGAGCAGCATCTCGCCGTCAGCGCGCTTTCTTCTAGCAAGAAGGGCAGACTGGCTCGTCTGCGCGCCTCGGTTGGTGCTGTTGACGAGTCGAAGATCGTGGGAGAGAAGAAGGCTGGATATGACCTGCGCAATGTCCTTGGAAGTTCGCACCTCAAGGCTGATACAGCGAGGCCATTCTGGGATCGTCTAGCAGGCTATCTAAGGGATGGAAGCCTGGTGCCGCTGAAGTATGAAGTGGTCGATGGGCTAGACGAGGACAAGGTCAATGAGCTGTTGGATCGGTACAGAGACGGGAAGAGGGTAGTTCAGACACACTTTAGAGTGTCTGCGTGATCTCAGACAGCTCATCATCAAACCCAAAAAAAGGAGAAAGCACAGACCGAGAGCTTTTGACTGATAGAAGGTGTGGGATGGTCAAGCGGTATTGGGCGCTGAAGGGAACGTATCTGGCGCAGGTAGAGGCTCAAGCAGCGGTCTCTCCACCTTGCTTTCGCGAGACTTAGATCAACACTAATTTTGACACGCCTAATCTTTAGATACCCGTCTTTTGATGTCTGATGAGCCGTCTTGACCGTGACCATAATGCAGTGTCTTATCTTCGGGTAGCTGGGGTGGCTCCTTCCAGTCCGCAAAGGGCAGCCACCAATTTCGACCACGCAGCTGCGGCGTAGCTGCCTACCTATACATTCCAGCCGTGACCCTGACTTCCCCAATTGCTCATTCGACCTACTCACGTTCCTCAATCACCAGTCTTTGACGTTTCTATTCTCTCAAACCTTGATGTCACGGAGAGTCGAACGTTCAGCCTTCTCGTCAGGCTCTCTCCCTTACCACCCACCATATGCCAGATTCAGCTCTATGCACGGCCTAAGACTGGTCCACGCGTCAACGCATGTTTGTGACGAATGATATCCACATGTGCACCGTCTCAGACTCCCGCCGAATGTTTGCCAATGCGAGGCTGCAGGCGCCGCAAACCCTGGCATGAGCGTCCTGGAGTTGCACCCCGCCAGAAACCCGCCAAAACCAACGTCGAGCAGCGCAAAGGATGCCAAAAGAGCAGTGTTTCGTCTTGTGACGCACTCACAGTGCTACAGGCACCGTGATGGGCAGCGTCGTGCCCGAGCAAACTTACCGACATCTTATTGGGGGCTGAAAAGCAGCCACATGTCGGCGAGAAGCTGCGGCAGCCAGCTGAACGTGCACCATCTCAATGGGGCGCAAGGGCTGAGATGATCCAGCGCTGGAGCCGCAGCGCCTGAGGCAGCCCGCCGCGCGGTTTCGATATCTCAAGCGCATTCTGCGAGATACTCCTCTTTCACCTGAGCCTGCTACAGTCTTTACGCCGATGACGTCGCTGCTCCCGAGCGCTGTCACAGACCGCTGTTGCACAGTACGGGTCACCCCAGTCTGACACGAACCTTAGCCTTGCCGAACTGTCAGCTTCGATTCGGCGATAAACAAAAGACGGCTGAAATCCTTCAAGCAGCGCTGCAGCAAGGGGTAGCAGAAGCGGACCCCAGACAGCCCTACGTATAATACCCGCGGTAGCAATGGCCGAACGCCGTCGCGAATACCCAAGCAACCCCAACAGCGCCGACTCAACGCCTGCACTGCCCGCGCTGGGCTTCGAGAACAGCTCTCCAACGTTTGGTCTCTCCTTTGCGCCGCCGGCCTCGTCACCTACCACACGCGCCGGCTACTCTCGAGTTGGCAACGAAGCCTCCGACCGCCATGCCCCACCTACAATCGCAGAGGAAGATGAGGAGGACATCGCAGACAGCTTTCGAAGACAGCGCAGCAGTGGGCTTGGAATAGCAGCAGCTGGCGACTCCCCTGCATTGGGTGGTGGGTCTGCGATACCGCCTCATGTGCGCGACACAGCAACTGCTCCTATGTGGAGTCCCGATATTACACTGTCACCACCGGGCACGAGCGACCCTTTTCTCGGAAGATTTCCCCACGATTCTGCTGAGGCCACCCCCGATCTGGCGCGAGACCGCTTCAGCCCATATACTGGCAGCTACGAGGAGTTCCGGCGCGATATCACAGGACGTCTGCGCACAGCTCCCAGCACGGACGACTTTCAGCAGTACATGCACGCGTCAGATACACAACGGTTGCGCGGCGCGCCTTCCATAAGATCGGCCTTTGACAACAATGGGTTCCACCCTGGGCACGAATGTCAAACGAAGAGAGATTTCTACCAATCTCGATTTTCTTGGCTGAATGCAACGATCATCTTCATCTGCGTGCTGTCCACGGTGTTGTCTGGCCTATTCCTCGTACTGGCGCTCAAAGCTCCACGCTATGGACGTTTCATCAGCACTAGCGAAGGAGCAAAGATGCGACCTGCCACTGCGATCCTCTGGACATCTATCTTAGCGAAGATTATTGAGCTGTCATTCGTCACCGGATTTGTAGCGTTCCTAGGTCAAGTGCTGAGCCGGAGAGCTTTCAGTCGAAGTGGAGGTGTGACACTTTCAGAGCTGAGTATGTGGCGATGGGTTGTCCAGCCAGGTACACTCATCACCCACTGGGAGACTGCCAAATACGCAGGTTTGTCTTTCCTCGGCATGATGAGTCTACTGAGTGCAATTTTGGCCACGCTCTACGCGCCCGCAGCTACCGCCCTGGTGCAGCCTGTGTTGACTCATGGCAGGATGGAGACCAGGCTACTAGCCGGAAGTGTAAAGGCTGATTTTGCAAGCATTACCCACATCAAAGAGATGTGTCAGACACCAATAGGGTCAAACATTGATCCAGAATATGCCGGCACGACTTGCTCTCAGATCGAGCATGCTGGGCAAGGATTCTACAACTACCACAAATACCTTGCCGATTGGGACAACCGAATCATGGCTCGAAACGTGTCCAACGACCAGATGAAACGCCCGCTGGGGTTTGGTTTATTGTACGAAAATACTACCGTCACAGCTCAGTGGATCGATATTGTGAATACCACAGAGGTATCTCGAGACCACGGCAGAGTCATCAATAACGTGTCGCTTGCTATGCCGCACGCTGGTGTGTTCGCTGCAGCGCGTGACGAGAGAAATGACATCCTTCAGCCCGAGGAATTGGACTCCGAGGGGACCTACACTCTGGAGGCGTCCGTACCAAGCCCCATTATGAAGGTTTTGTGCGTCAATCTGAAGAGAGAGGAACTGGCACCGCTTGTCTTTCAAGAATGGACTGATGAGATAGTCAATGCCACATCGTGGACTCCGGAAAAGCTCATGGCGAAAGCGACTACCAGAAACAAGACAGTGGTGGACGACATTTTTGGATGGACGAAAGAAGACAACGAGACGATGCTGGACTACCCGCCAGTATTCTCTAAGTTCCCGTTGCCATTCAACACTATCCTCAATAACACCAGTGGGTTCTGGGGACGGCCTGCAATCTACATCATGGGTGCGGGTGGTACCCCGGTTGAAGGATATGCGGGGCCTGACATGACCGACGTCTACTCACTCTGTAAGGTTGATGTCGACATCACCCCATACTGCAGCACTACCTACACGGCGGGTGGCTCGGGTGGGCGAATGGAGGTCAAGTGCGAGACGCCAGAGAGCGTCAAGAAAGGGTCAATGACGTATATCAACAGCCTTACGAATGCAACAGTGCAGCGGGGTCTCAAAAATTGGCGCGACGTTGGGACTGACTGGTCCAACAGTCTCTCACTTGGCACTGGTCTGAGTGACGGTGCGGCCAGCAATTCCAGACTTCTCATGCAGCTGCAACTAGCGCCGAAGGGCTGGCCAAAAGTCGATGAGAAGAATCTTCATGTCGAGCTCAACCCAGAACTTCCTAGCATGGCCGAAGCTATTGCAGTTTTGTCTGGTTGTACACTCCTCAAGAGCTTCATTGATGCTCCTTTTGTTCCCTTCTTCGTAAGTCCATTTCAGCTTGCGTGACGTGTCAAACGCGACATTCGCTGACACCAATTAGGAGTACACCCTTCCCAAGGGCGAGACGTCACTACCGCAGCCAGCCACCCAATACTTCAACGCAACCATCGTAGCACAGCAATATGCGTCTGGGGGGGTTGATAATCCGTCCAAAGCATGGTTGGCTATTCTCATCTTGGTCTTCGCCATGAATATTTTCGTTCTGATCTACTTCATCTTTCACCGCGGCCTCGTCACCGACTTCTCTGAACCTCCGAACCTATTTGCGCTAGCTGTCAACAGCCCACCGAGTCAAGCTCTGGCTGGAAGCTGCGGTGGAGGGCCTGAAGGCAAACAGTATATGGTCAACTGGTTTGTTAATCACGAAGGTGAGCATCTGTATATGGAGCCCGGTGAGAAGACCGCTCTTTTGGCTGGACAAGGGCACGGGCATGTGCACGAGTACACTCACAGTCGCGGTGCGCCACGAGCGACATCGGGCGGTGGCAGTAGCGTTCTTTCGAAGGCCGCCTTAGCGTTGACTGGCATACGGCTGCCGTTTGGCTCTAAGACCAAGGGATCAGCTCGAGTCAATCAGCCCATAGGTGCTGGTGCCGAGCAACTGAGGCCTGTCAGCATGTCGGGAACTATGCGTTCTGGAGCTTCGCCGTCCGAGTACGAGCTTGAAGATGGAGAAACAAGGACCCAGCGGCAGTATGCCAAACTTTCGAAACGGCATAGCAGACTTTGAGCGTTTTGATTTCAAACCGCGACCGGTGGAACATTGGATTCATGCAGCTTGTCAGCCACGTCTGCAAGTCAACCGAAAGGGTTAGATACCAAGCGGTGCTGATCGAGCCTAATCTCTCATGGCAATATCCTCTCTCAACTTCCCTCTCACACTAGCCATCTCATGTAGGGATGGCGCAACCATGCGGACCCTGTCTCGCTTGTCTCGTTCGACGAAGAGTACAATCTGAACTTCACAATTCAGGACGACTCCTTTCATCAGCCATGTTCCTCCTGCAACGATGACGAGTACAGAGCTATTGATCTTTGCACGTGGTGCGAGCACCTCAGGTTGCGTCATCTGATCAGATGCGTTGAGGTACACGACATCTGGCCTCGTCAGAGGAATGCGCGACCATGGGCGCCTTCCTTACCTGACTACGCTTCTTATGTACAACTGCTGGTCCCACGTACGCTGCTTACGAGCCCTTCGCAGATGCAGCGGTTCAGGGCCACGAACTCGATGGAATCACGAAAAGAGATCCTCGTCACCTTTGCGCAGACAGCCATTTTCGACTGGAGGATACCCTTGCGGGAATCCAGCTTCTGTCTCTAGACGGAGACAAAGTTGACGAAGCTGCAATACCATTAGAAGACCGGAGTGAGTACACCAAGCAGACGGGGCGATGGGGGCAAACAATAGAGATCATAGATTTCTCGCTCGCGATTTTGACGGCTCCAGGCCATGATTCCGTGGGAGTATCTGCTTTTTGAATAATTCGCTTGACGCGTACGGAATGCTCTGCACCTTTCGTCACATCATTGGGACATCTTTGCAGATCGCGTTTACAGACCCGACTCTGCATAGTATCTACGTTAAAGACGTAGCTTCCTGCCAAGGCAGAGTAAGAAGTCGGAGGAGGTGTCAAACTATATATGAGGCTTCTTCAATTCTTTCACCACGTGGTTGCCAATTGACGCGGCGCGTTTCTGTCGTGTGTCCACGGCGCTAGTTCCATAACAGGGAAGGTGCATATTCAATCCCGAGGTCGGGAGGTTACTTCCCAAGCTTTGTCTGTCCACACCAGAACATCACGCATCTTTCATCGAAGTCGATGACCTTCGCAAATGAGTTTTTCGAATCTGCCGGTCCAATCGCAAGCGATCTATATCCGTCTTATCTAGCAAGGATGGTTGCCAAGGCGAAAGGAGGCTGACTGTGTCCCCACCAAACCCCCCAGATGCGCAAAAGTCAACGGCCTTGATACGCCAGCAATTCTCCTCGTCGCGTTATGACGGGCAACGTTAAATCTGAATGCCTCGATGGTGCTGACGGCTATGCCCTTCGAAAGTAGGTCTAGCGGCATGCTGCAGCCCTTGGCCAGTGCGGTGTCACTATGGATGGCCCAACCGGCAAAAACACCCATGCGCATGCGTTAGGCGTGCAAGGCTTCAGCACGGAAATGCCGTGCAGGGACCATGAAACGGCCACAACTGCGCAAGGCTGAAATTGTACCCGGTAGGGGTGCAGATGTGAGGCCCCCAGCGCCTTGTCCTCATATCACATCAAATTCGCACCGCTGTCAAAACCACGCCCTTGCGCAGCTGTCTCCTGGCTTTAACCGGATAAAGATGGCGACGAATGTCATACCGGGTTCGTTAGACGATGATATCTACCTCGGATTCTGGATCAATCGATCTTTCGACACCGTCCGAGGTGCGACACTAACGTTAGATCGAACACGGGGTGGATTGCTTATTGCCTTCCTTGCATTGTTCGTCAGTACCAGCGGGCGCAGTGTATGGAAGGTGGCTCGATGCCTACTCCATTTTGCGCAGTCATCAGAAGGGAGCAACGACGGCCTTCATAACCAACGGCAAGCAATACTAAGGAACACACCTTTGCCACTCGACGCAGCATATGACCTCGCTCTTGTCATGTGCGCCTGGCGAAGGAAGGGGGCCGGCTTTGTACGAAAGCTGCTCTTACCCACGACTGTCGCTGTGTTTGTGGGAGTCTGCTTTATCTTTGCAGGTATGCACAATGGCGTACATTTGGAGCAAGAATGCCATTTGGGCTGATCAACATAACTAGGTATATTCTCGTCCAAAGTCTCGAGCAGTTCGGCAAATGAAGTACTCTTGAAAGGGAGAGACTGTGGTACCGAACTGCCTGCAATGGATGGCGACGACAGCTACCAAGTCATCACCCCGTATCTCAATCAGAAAGCAGCCGAGAATCTAGCTTATGCTCAGCAATGTTATCAGCTTGAGGAACACGAACGACCGGATAGCTGCAAGATCACCACTATTCCGACTCTACCGTACAAGGTCGACCGCAACGCTGCCTGCCCATTTCCAGCAGGGTTGTGCAAACTCTCGTCAGGTAATTGGCTTTTAGATACTGGTGTACTTGACAGTTACGAACACTTCGGATTGAACACAGGCCCGCACGTCACGGTCCGAGTAAAGGAGCATTGTGGGCCGCTGACTACAGTTGGATTTTCCAACTCTTCTGTAGACCCAGAACGAGGCGGTGCCAACTACACAAGGTATTACTACGGGGGCGGTTCATTCAACTACACGTTTGAAGTTGTCAACAATCCGACATGGCTTACGTCGGAAAAAGAAGGTGACTACCAGATCATGTACGTCTTGTTTGTGCCTTCCTCAATCCCGTGTGACGGCTACGTAGTGGGGTACGTGCTGACAGAGACAGCCCTTTGCAGGAGCGATTCGAGACCATGCGATGGGTACCCGAGCTTCTGATCGATCATGCCCAAACGACACTGTATTTCCTGGTGCCCTTCGGTATTGCATACATGAATCAAACAGACGATCCGTGGTTCTCCGCAAACACGCCCTCCGGCACGTTAATGCCTTTGTACGTTCCGGACGAACCTGCAGCAGTGATGGGTTGCACATCGACAAGGACCTTCTGCAATCCCAAGATTTCCGGCCCGGAAGGCTGCCTCAACCTATATGACGATGGTGACGGAGAGGCCGAGTTCCGTGAAATCTTCCCAGATCTGGAGGATCGATTATTCTTGCGCCCTCTGAACGTCGTACTCCAAGCGTTCGGATCTGGTCGTATTCGAGACTTGTATGCAGCCAAGAGTGTACCTACTCTGCTTGCGCGCCAGACTTTATTGCCGCTATTTCCCCCAAACAGAAATACAGGCATTCAAACGAAGGTCTTGCCATCGAACCAGTGGCAGAAGGAATTAGAATATGTAGCGCAAGCGTCATTGGCATCGATGCAGCATTTCGTGGTAGACTATACCCGAGGGTCCTGGCTTGGGGGTGGCAGTCCCTGTCGGCAACCTGGAGAACCCTGTCGAAGAACGTGTCATAGCCAGGTGTGTTTACGAGTGATTGTTCTGGAGTCCGCCTGTTAACTTGCGAACAGAAAGCTCGAAGCTCGAAACATTATTCTTTCAGTGTCCTTGGAGTCGGCATCATACTGGCCGTCGGAGGTGCCTTCATGCTTGCTGCATTCCTGCTGGAGCCGGTACTCGCGGCCCTATTCAAGCTATCGTGGTTCCAACACAATCAGAAACTACGATATGCCTACGCGGAGTGGCAAGCCGGGTCGACTCTCCAGATCCAACGACTTGCGCACGAAGGCTTGGGCGTTGGCACGTGGTCGAACCCAACAGGTACCGTACCGGTCACACAAGGAAATGAAAAGCTCGCCGCCTTGGACGTCAGCGACGCAAATCACCCCCGGCTAAGGCGCTCTTCAATGGAACTTGGAAAGGTCGGCTATACGACTGATTCGACGCAAAAGGGCCCAGTGCCTCGCTACTCAAGGGTTCCAAGCGCTGAGCATATCTGAGATGGACCAGCGTCGGGCTGACCACGCGGAAGCCAATTCCCTCAACATGCAGCCGTAATTATAGGATCGATACAAACATGGTGTTCGAGCGCGACACAGCGGCAAAACAAATGCTTGCCATGTGCGGGGCCATCGTGGAGGCACGATGCACGGACCTTCACCAAAAATTCGACTTTTCGGCCAATACCTTCACCACACCGCGACCTATACTGGATGCCGCGAGGGCAAAAAGAACAGTATCTCTCCGACGGGGAATCGAACCCCGGCCTCCTGCGAGCTGTTCCGAGGGATGACAAGCAGAAATACTGACCACTATACTATCGAAGATATCCGCTGAATAAGCGGGAAGAGAATTTACTGATCGATGGAAAATTCCAGCACTGTACAATCTCTATCCCTAAAAATACGATTAGACTTCCCCACTATCTCTCGAATTCCCTTTGCCTTCTTCATCATACCCTCGTCCCTCTGCAGCTCGCTCTTGGCCCATATCAAATCGCCGGTGAAAATTCCGCGAACGGTGCCAACCCAATTGAGGAGGTAGACGAGAACGGCGAACATGTATAACGCAGCTGTCAGGGCTCTGCATGCCGGTAAATCCATTGAGGTGCCCAACTGCAGACAGGCGGTCATTAATGTGACTGTTGGGAAGACCACGCTCCACCATGTCAGGGTATACGAGAACTGCTTCTTCATGAAGGCATCAGCAACGCCTACTACCGCAAGACATAATGTGACGTAGTCAAAGCCAAGCAGCAGCTGGCCCAACAGCACATCCGAAAAGTCGATGCCAGCACCAGCGTCCTGCTGCCAGAACGTGGCACCAGTGGCCTGGGCTTGGACTGCTGGAGGACTTCTGCGTTGCGTTTCCTAGGATCTGGTATGCAGAGCTGAGCTGGTCTGCCGCACTAATGAGAATGAACAAGCCAGCTCTCTGCGCCGGCGGGTTCAAGCCAGCAGCCAGCAGTCGATGGAAGAAAAGCGTCTACAAAATGATGCCCATGAACAGCCCAATTCCGACGACAAAGTAGCCGACAACGATCATGGGAATCGCGAGTCTGGCACTTATCTCAGCGCCGTTTTTGACGATGTTTCCAGCTTCCACACCCGCACTGGCCGGACCAACGGGCACCATGAACAGCACCGGCGTCATGCTGCAATCCGTCGATTACCAGTGTAGATGCACGTCACAATGACCACGACACCTTGTGGCAGAAGTGGCAGATTTCGCGTCAGGTACGCGTCGAGTCTAGACGCGAGAACAAATTAGCTAAAAAGTGGAGCACTGAGCCATAGCAGAGCCTCATGTGGGCCATCCGGCATGCGTCCGCCGACAAGCTCGATGCTCCCTCCGATTCCGACATACGAAACACATGTCCATCTGGGCCAGGCCGTTGCTTTCCCAGTGACGTCCGCGATGTCAGATCTGGACACACCCAAGTTCGGGTTCCCCTTTAGTGTTCCTTCTTGTTGGCTTCCGTTTTCTCAGCGCCCTCCTTGTTGTTCTTCGCAACAGCCTTGATAATGCCCAATACGGTAGCTGCGACCGCGACACCATTGACAATCCCAGTGACCACGCCATTGCCAACTGCCGCACGTGCACCCTTTGCCCCTCCGCTTTGGATCACTGCGCGCACGACCGTATAACGAGAGCTTTGCACACGTGTCCCTACTGTCTGCACTAGAGGTTGGAATCAAGCTTCAAGAGATCATGTTACAATTGGAGCAAACGTTTTTCAGCACATCATTACTGTTCCTTGACTACTGAAAGTCAAGTTCATGCATGTGCAATTCCCAAGAAAGAACCGTGTAGTCATAACCCTCGTGGCTAGATCGGCGATCAGAGCCACGATGGCGAAAGTTCAAGAAGCGGCTGCACAAGGTTTGATCTACCGACTGCACTAACAGCGAGTCATTTGAGACGTAAATACCCCTACATCCTCTGGGCCTGAATCCCGTCGTTCAAGTGAGCCCGTTGAGCAGAGTGGCGTCAAATTCGCAAGCATGCAGAGCTCTTGGTATTTCGACAGCAACTGCTCAGTAAGATACAATCCTACCGAAACTCTGATGGCTACAACATCTCAATTGGGCGCGCTCATACACTACATTCGCGAGCTCTGTGCCGTCATCACTCGAACTCAGCGTCGAACGCCTGCTGATTGACCCTAATGTCTCGTTGTTGAGCTGATCTTGGGTATTTTGCAGTGTCCGGCTTCATGAAGCGCTTGCGACTTATCGTTCGCAAGCGTGATCTCGCTGTCAATAAGATAGGCGTTGCCCGATAGGAACGTTGTCGTAAGCAGTCGATCGGCCTGGTTGGACGTGCTCGATGTGACCAGCTTTGCCCATGTTAATGAGTGACCCCACAATGTCGTCACTCAAGCGAACCGACGCAGGCGGCCAGCAGGTTGGGATGACTGTGAAGTCTTGGGCGAAGAGCTTCAGTGAAACCGCCCATTGCAGATACTTTGCGTCCTGGGAACGGATGTGGGAAGGAGGAGTGACGGTAGAGAGTGGTTGTTTATATGCCTGAGCGCCCCTCCGCACTAGGTCCTAAAACCGTAAGCCTAGGGGGCCACGCAGAGTGCAGAGCATGCCTGATACCTGGGGGTGTGATGGATCCAAGCTTCAGTGGTTCTGGATTGTCACGGTAGCTAAGGTTTCGGAAGTTCTTAGGCGCGACTGTCCGGCAGACTATTATGTCAGGGCCACTCTGACGACTACAACGTTTCAATTATGCGCGAAGACATCCGACTTACACTTCAACTTTACAAACTCCCTGCTGTTCCTTGTACCAATCTTGGTACTGCTCTTGCTCTATTCGGACGTTCCAGTCGTCAAATAGCGCATCTTTGCCTACGTGCATGCGTAAGTCAATGGGGTGGCGAGTGAACTGCCCCTTTCCTCGACTGCCTTCAACTCCGGGTACCATCGTCGCGGATTATCGATCGTGAGATCCTGACCCTTGAGCCAATCCACCAGCATTTTCATCTTCGCGGTTCAGGCGTTTGTGACCCTCCCCCTCCCCGCCTTCTTGATCCTAGCTTCTTCGGCTACGTTATCTCTCTTCCGCAAGCCACCGAGACGAATGCCCAGACGGCGGGCTGGATCGTCCCATACGACGAAAGATGCGTAGTTTCCTCTTCGGACAATCTCGTTTGGGTGAAGTGGTGGGGGGACGATGCGACAGAGGACAGGAGCTGTTTATATGTCTTGACGCCTGCTGCACTAAACCACAATCCGGAATGGTCGTGACTGGTGAGGCAGGGGGTGACTGAGTAACGGTTTAGAGTGCAGCGGCAACCAACGTGGAGTGCGTCCCTGTCTCTATGCGTTGTGACTCCCTGGCTCTTCAGCAGACTGTAGATAAACATGCAGATATGAGCTCACTGCTGCCTACAGAGAAGTAAGGTCACTCCTCGATGACATCTCTGAGCTTCCCGTCCGCCGCATTGCTGATGACCCACTCACCCAAAGCATCCTCACACTTGGCTATGATGGAGTCTGGTTTATCAAGCGCTCGCTAGTAGTACAATCTGACCGTGTCGTCTTTCGCTGTGCGACATCTCGCTGAGATGAAAGATGGGTGTAGGAGCAATGATTGACGGAGGGCAGGAGCAGTTTATATTTCCCCAACGCTTGCACACTAGTTTGGTCCCCTATCCGGTATAGCTGGCTACTATCCAGGCGATGTGCTCACGGCTGGTGAGTGCGTCCATGGTCAGAGAAGGAAGCTGCAACACGTGTGAGGCTAATCACACCTTAATGCCTGTCACACTAGCTTCCTACTCGAAGCGTCCTCAAACGGTGATCTTCTCATGGAAAATTCGCGTAGGCTGACGCTTTCGGCCAAAGCTTCGCGAATCCGGGCACCATACTGCATTTCTGCAGCCGGGATGTTGGTGAGGATGTTAGAGGGAAGATTGCTCGAGAGCTACTGGGGCTGGAGTCCCAAAAGCGACACTGCTGTCCACTGTTCGAGTATATCCAGGGTCGGTCTACTGACCAGGTGGCTGCCTGACGCAGCGGGGTGGTGGAAGGAAGGAGCGACGGAGGGCAGGTAGCTGTTTATGTAGCCTAGCGCCTGTGCACTAGTTCTCAATTCGGTATAGTCTAGGCAGGTACCCAGAAGTGCCCAGGTGAAGGTGGCTCGCGGCCGAGCAGACGATAATGGCGGTCTATTGAGAGAAGGCGATGGTCTTTTAGCTACAATGAAGGTAAGAGAGTCCAGTTGCGGTTTTACACGCGCTCTGGCAGACATCTGTAAAGCGTTCGATGGCTATTAGTTGGCTCTTGGGGAATTTGTAGCCAACAACGGCTGAGAAGGAGACAAGAGGAGAGACGCCTGAAGGGGTGAGGGACCCGGGAGTGGACAAAAGAGAATCGATAGAGATGATCGCATGCCCCATGAAAAATCAAAGTGTAGATATCCTGTTGCGTCAATGTTTCTCAAAACGTTCAAGCCGAATTTATGTTGTGACTGTGATGGTTTAGTGAAGCTCGACCGACGCATCACCATTTTAGGTAGTAGACCCTAGAAGAGAATTACCCAGAAAGACTTGGTGACTACAAACAGCGTCTCGCAATCTGTCGAAAAATACAAAACGCCAGCATCGCGAAGTTCTGGTGACAATTGAATGGTACAAAAATGATTAACTGATGTTCGGAGTGGTGGGTCGAACTCCATATCACTAAGCCCCAACCTCGGTTCTATGACGCCTCGACGCGCCAACTCTAGCACCAAAGATGACTCAGCGATTCCCATCCTTTTCCCGGCCGAAGCAACATCTTGCCCATATCAGCGTCAAACTTCAGCTAGCACTGCTCGTTTGCCAGATCAATAATTCAAATTATAAATATCTTATTCGACCAACCTGCCATCAAAGGAACAGCCCGGCTGGCACAATTGGTTAGCGCGTGAGACTTTTAATCTCAAGGCTCAGGGTTCGAGTCCCTGGTCGGGCGATATTTTTGTTGCCATACATGCTGTTTTGTGGGTTGCTTACAAACGGAATTGATTGATTGCAGAAAGTGTCTGTCAAGTGCATCTAAACTTAAATAAGTGCATGCAATGTCGGTTAACTGCTGACATCGTTGCTTGAACATATGTAGAGTTACTTTATCCCACGTATGGCTGTATAACTGTACGCAGGGTTGGACAGCTGCATTCTGACTTAGTTAATCACATGTTGGATTGATTCAGTTCACGCTAGCTTGGTTAGTTAGACGCAGGTTTGTTCAAAAAGACGCTGTCTTATTCAAATAGATGCTGGTCTGATCAAATGAACGCTGCTCAGGTGGTCGATCAAACGGGCGCTGGCTTGACAAATGGACGCTGGCTTAGGCAAACGCACGCTGGGTTGGTCAATCCATGCTATGTTGTAGTGATGTGATATTCCATTTTGCTTTTCAGCTACATGACAATGACATTGCACACAATCTCTCATCTCGCATATATACCATCCAGCCGTCGGTTGCAAAAGTCTAGTCCAACTGAGGCTCAGGGACCTGTCCAGCAACAAGCGCAATAAGCGCGGCACCAACGCCCGAACCATCCTTTGCAATACCAATGCGGATGTGCTTCTCACCGCGGTCACCAATCTGAGGGACCGCGCGCAGAGCCTCGCGAATGTGCTCCTCAAAGTCAGGGTAGAACTCGACGAGCGAGCCGTCGACACCGACATCGACGACGTCTTCCTCGTTGATCTTGACTTCGCCGCGAGGCGGGTCGATGCCGGCCTTGTCCTCGGTTGTAGCGGTTCCCTTGGACTTCTCCAGACGGCCGGTGTTGATGATGATGGCGCCGATGGCGACGGCTGAGAGACGGGCAGCGCGACGTCCGACGGCGCCAGCGATGACCTTGACGGCCTCTGCGTCCTCGGTGCTGGCGGCTGAGATGCCAAAGTCCTTGTCCAGTGTTTGCCTGATGACGCGGTGGCCGGCGCTGTTGTCGCCGGCGCAGATGGACAGAAAACTTGTGTCGATTCCCCACTGCTTGAAGATCGCGCTGTTGGGATCGATCTGTGTTGTGCTGTGGATGTCGTTGGACGAGGAGTTGTCGTCCGAGAAGAGAGGGACCTTCGGATCCTTGATCAGCTTGACGAGAGCAAGGCGGAGAAGTTCGCCCAAGAACATGCCAGACACGCGCTTCTCGAACATCTGGATGCCAGGGTTGACAGACTTCTCGTCAAGCTCAACATCGTATGGTGTGTTGGGCAGTGTGCGCAGAGAGTTGTCGAAAGAACCCCACTCGGTGTTAACAATCATCTCACCGGTCGACTTGTCAAACTCTCCCACGTCCTTGGCCTTTGTGAGCTTGGTCACCTTGTCCAGCTTCTCGACGTAGGCGCCGTTGGTACCGGTTCCGAAAATAGCTCCGAGCAATGTCCCGGTCTTGCCTGGCGAGGCGTATGAGCGGGCCATGAGCGTTCCCACGGTGTCGTTCACGAGAGCAGCGACCTTGACTGGCAAGTGCAGCTCGTCAATCTCAGCCTGCAGCAGGGCGCAGACGTCCTTGCCAACTGCATCCTGGATGTCGAAGCCCTTGGTCCAGCGCATGAGCAGACCCTTATTGATGCCCACCTGGTTGACAGGGAACGAGAATGTGAAGCCCAGGTTGAAGATCTCCTCAGCCTGTCCGCCTGTCTGCCTGCGCTTGAGTGTGCCAGCGTAGTGGTCCTCGTGGTGTGCCTGAAGGAACTTCTCAATCTGCTTCGCCAGGAAAGAGAAGAGTTCCTTCGATGTCTTCGCGGTCATGAGCTCTTGGGGAACGGCGACTTTGCTTTGGGTGAGGGAGAAGGTGGTGTTGCCGTGCAGCTGGATGGAGCAGACGCGGAAGTTGGTGCCACCGAGGTCGACGGCCATGTAGAGGCCCTACATTGCTGTCAGCCATACTGTTTCCAATGCTCCAGCAGTGATCGCGTGCCTTCTCAGTGCCATTGGGAACGGCTGTGACGTAGGTCGGGATCTGGCTGAGCTCGGTGCCCTCCTGTGTGAGGCCCTCGTCTGCACGCGGTCAGCCTCTCAGTCGCGCCATTGTGCCTTGCAGGCGCATACCCATCTCCCTAATGAACTCCTTGACAGCCTTGTTCACACCATCGTCGCTGAAATCGAACTCCGCGGCGACCCGCTTGGCCTGCTCGGCGAGGGCCATGCTGCGCTTGGGGTGTGATCGGAAGGTGCCCTTGAACTCGACTACCTGCTCGGGCTTCGGGCAGATCTGGGGTTCGGTGAAGAGTACGGGGTTGCGGAGAGTGATGCCTGGGGAGCTGACGGTCCAATGCTGGTCTTTAGTGAAGAAGCGCAGGACCGTGTGAGGGAAGTGGGGTGCGAAGACTTGGAAGAAAAGCGCTAGCAGAACGACGATTGCACCGATCACAGTGTGGGTCGCAAATGAGGCTCTGCCAGGTTTACGAAGAGGTGGATTCCAGCTCGACCGGGGTCTATTGGGCGCGGTGGTGGTTTTAAATGCGCCTGCAGGAGCGCTGTACCTCCTGGCGTGTCTGTTGACGGGCATCACCCCGCTTTGTTTGGTGGACAGCTATGACGTGAGGGGTCAGCTCGAGCTCGGGGCAGCCCACTCAATTGCGTGCATGCACAGCCAACAGCAACGCCGTGCGTGCCAACTCGTTGAGGAAGCGGCCGGGAGACGTTGAGCCTCGTAATTGGAACACCCGTGTTCCTTTGAGGAGCGCTGTTTACGCTCCGCTGCGCTAACGGAGTCGAGACGAGGGGCGCCGATCGCCCGTCTGTCTGCAAGCTTCATCGAGCGCGCACCGCGGCCGTCAGACCATCACCAGCTTCGAGAGGGCATGCAAGCCGCCTATGTCGGGCCGAGACTCAATTTGTTCCAATGTGCTCGGGTGTGCATTGGGCGTCTTTGCATGGCTTATTACTGACCGTATGCATTCCATGTGGATTTGTCACATGACAAGCACTGCACCGGACTACAGGTACTATGGGGTGGGCACGTGAGGCCCTCGCTTGTCTTCTAGAACTTCAGGACAGAAAGGCGGTTGCCTCCAATGGATTGGACGTTACACTGAGCGTAGGATTTTCGACAAAAGCGTCTGGTCCATGGAGAACGAGACGACTGGAATGCGGAAGCCCACAGCCGTGTTGCTTGATTCCCGCTCTAGGCCAGGCCATTGCTCGAATAGATCGTGAGCGTAGTGACACAGTGAACATCGAAAAAGATACATTGACTTGTTGTCGTAGAAACGAACGGTACCTGGGCTGGAAAGGCATTGGAGCGTTGAGAGCCACCGAGTAATGCACTCACGCATTTGGAGTTCGAGAGAAGTCTGAAGGAACGCCGTGCTTTTGTTACGTGCTCAACTAAGTATGCATCGCTACAAGGTGTGTCGCTCCTGCCACAAGCGCTTGCTCGCTCGCCCTCTGCCAGTCCTGCTCTGCTTGCAACATCTTCGCTAACAAAATAATAGATGATAGTAGTGTACACTGTGTCAGTGGAAAGCCAGACACAGCAAAGTGAGGGATGCCACAATGGCAGGAGCAAATGCCAGAAAACAAAAGACATGTCCTTGTATCAAAACTCCTAGTCGAAACAAAAGCCAGCCCACTGAGCAACTCATGCAAGAAACATGATTAGCGAGTGCCAGTGCGAAGTAACGACGCCGCCACGAAAACGTCTACAATATGTACGATGGTGACAAAGGAAATATTCGAAGCAACAACCTCGTCGCCAGGTTGGTCTGTATACGTGAAAATGTTCCTCCCCTGCCAAGTTCTATAATCGTCATTAAGGTCCGCCACAGGGCTGAGTCAGCCCCGGGCCGTTCATGAAGCCCTCTCAATTCCAATGTGTTGCGGTCGAGAGAGCCATTTGGTGTATGCGTGATCGAGAAGAGAAGCCGAGAGGGAATTGAAGCCAGTTGATAGGTGACTTCAGGGTACGCGTCCGTCGAGGTATGCGTTGGAAAGCCCGCCAGCTCCCAAATACAATAGATAGTTTCGTCAAAGTGTCGCCGAATCAAGAACGCTGTCCATGCAAAGTCCGAACATACTCCAAACCAATCGCCGCAAATATGAACTGATGAGATCTCGTCTATCGAACGCCGACTGGAGGACGGGGTCCTAGGCTGCTCTGGCTGCTGTGTGCCGAGTTTTCTTCGGTGGAATTACTACCCGCGCTAGCGCTTGCGGATCCAGTCAGACTGCGAACATTGGGACGGGTCTTGGGCGGGTAAAGAGTGCTCACCCCTGCGTGTTGTTCCATTTGTTGCGGTGCGAGGGGAACAGGCTGTCTTATGCCGGGGGGTGAGGGACGTCCGTTGAGGCCGTTTCGAGGCATCCCATTCATCCCATTCGGTGGCATCCCGTTGGGGGGCATACCGTTAGGTGGCATCCCGTTGGGTGCATGGCCGTTGGGAGGAGAAGGACGACCCATTGGGCGAGGGCCAGGGCTGAGAGGGTTGCCAGGCGACTGGCTGGTGCGGCGGCTCATCGAAGGGTAGCCACCGTAGTTACCGCCTCCTTGCATTTCGTCTAGACGTGATGCAGTCAGTGAATTGGTTCGCGACTGAGCGCCCATAGCGCCGCGGTCGACATCGCCGTAGCGATTCGACGAGTAGCCCATGAGAGGGTCGTTGAGAATGTTCTCTCTCAGGTTCGGGAGTGTCGAGAGCATTGTCGCACTCGTCCTGTTCTTAGCTCCCGGGCGTGGGAAAGGGTTTCTTGATCGGCCTTGAGGACCCATGTAGCCCATGCCCTCTGGGTTGTTGCGAATCTGACCAGCGCTGGGGACTTTGCGGTTACGCTTTGACGTGACACTCATCATGTCGAAGTTGTCGGGGTCAATCACTGGGCCAGGCTGGCGACCTCCAGCCATGGGATCAAAGAAGTCGTCCTCGTCATCGTCGTCGTCAAAGCCGTTGATGGATTGTGGTGGTGGGGGTCGACGTCCATGACCCATGGGAGGACCGCGACGCATGTTAAGCTCTTGCTCTCTGAGTTGGATTTCACGCTGCCTGAGCATCAGTTCCCTCTCGCGAATGGAGAGACCGTTCTGCGGGTGGGGAGCTCCATTCTCATAAGGACCGGCACCAGGAGGACCAGCGGGACCGCCCTCGACCATATCGTCATACAGCATTAAATGCGAAAACTCCTCCAGATCGTTGGCCTCGAGCGATGGGCGCCGCTGGCCGTTGGGAGCGCCGTTCATGCGTGGTGGGTATCCGTTCATGCCTGGCGGAGGGCCGCGACGCATCATGGGTGGGGCACCTGTGATTGAAGGTGCGCGGCTTCCAGGACGTGGTCCACCCTTCATGGGACCGTTTCCATTCATCATCGTCATAGGTCCATTTGGACCAGGCGGGCCTCGTGGCAGAGGGGCTGAGGAGAGCCTGGGAGGGGGACCCGGTGGCTGCTGCATGTTTTGAGCTGGCGTGGGTGTGGGGCCAGCTGCTGGTCGGGTTCGATTGACAATATTCAGGTGGTGAAGGGTGGCGTAGAGGGTCTCAATACGAGGGACAGTGACGTTGACCTCCTGGGCGAGCTTCAGCGGAGAACCAAGGTATGTCTCGATCTCCATGGGACGCTTGGCCTCGAAGTCCATCCACATTGTGCTGTTGGTTTCCTGGGGTTGTGTCATCGAGCGAATCGTCTTCTCCTTGAAATCGGCGGAGAATGTGCAGCCCTGAGCGTTGGCAAGCATGATGAGCTCGTCGAGCACGCCAGTGACCATAGCACGGACTCCAACCTTCTCAAGGAGCTCTGCATGGTTTGCTGTTTCGAAGAGCACGCTGGCAGGGTGAAAAGCGATAGGACTGCAGCATGTTAGCGGTGTGGCTCATTACAGAGCGAGAGTTGACAAACCCTATCATACGCTCAAATTGCTGTTGCCTTATGTTGGTTGCGACTTTGCAGTCAACCTGTCCGGAGCTCAATGTCATGGCCAGAGCTTCAGCCATGTCGGACTGAATCTGCGCTGGAATGGCAGCGTTCTTGCTGGCAGGACCGACCCAGATGTCAGTCGCGCCCTTGTGTTCAAACTCGCTGGCTCCAAGCTGTGAAATCTCTGCTCCGGATACCAATGACAGAACGACGTTTGTAGGGAAACGCTGCTCCAGGTACGACTCGACGCCCAGGCTATGTGTAGTGTTCATAAGGATGCAGGTGTGCTGGGGCGAGACGACCGACTCGATGATATTGGCGATATCGTATACGTCAGGGAGGGCTTTTACGCAGAGGAGGACATAGTCAAAGGGCTGCTTGGAAGAATGGGCGGCATCTTCGGGGGTGCGAACGACTGCAGACGCTGTTAGTGTGGTGTTAGTGGCAGCGAAGGGCCTCCAAACTTACCAGCATGGGGCTTAAAGCGTTCGTTACCGTAGAGGGCAGACCTGCGATGAGGTTAGCAGCGATTGAGACATTTTGAGACAGGATGCTTACTTGAACGAGATGCCATACTGTGCGACGCTCTCGTATCCTGACTTCCACACGAGTGTGACGTCGCAGGCGTTGGTTGCTTGTAATCGCCATGAGAGGAACGCTGAGACGGCATTTCCGCCAACTGGGAGTTGTTAGCAGGGAGTTCTACATATGCTCGGCGTTCCCGGGACAGAGCTGTGTATACGGCACTGGGCCAAATGCACCCTGTCCCGGAAGCTGAGGAGGCCCGGATGGTGACGCACCTGACAGAATGCGCAGCCTGGGGACGGCCGGAGCCATGGCGGACGCGGTGAGGAAGCGGTGGGCGGGTGGTGAGGTGCGTGGACGGCGGCGGATGGAGAGCCAAAAAGTTGGCGATGGGTGCCGCGATGCTAGAGCGCAGACAGCGCGGCAGCAAACCTGGCAACGACGGGGCGATTACGGATTAAGATAGCGGGAGAAACGAGCGTGCGGTGTCGATAGACTCTTTCACCGGGGCGACATGTAGCAGGGACTGTGAGCGGAGTCGTGGGAAGAGCAGTGACAACGCAAAGGCGCAACGGTCGCGACGGCGGAACCTTAGCAGGCGGGAAGCAGCCACAGACACGGCGATAGGACGGCGTGGAAAGAGCCAGTGGGCGCAGTGTCACAGCGTGGAGAAGCGAGCGGACGCTGGCAGCAAACAGAGGGGAGGCAATGGCAGTCGTGCAGCAGAGCTGAGCAAGGAGCAGCGCAACGCAGTAGCAGGCAGAGCGATGGGAATGGGCGGAGTGCACGCGGAGGAGAGGGAGCGCGCTGGTAGGCTGGTCACGTCGAGGGAGGCTGTTCCCAGGTCGATGTGCCAACTTGATTTGCTTGATACCCGTTCACTGCAGCAGACGGCGCCCATGCCAGCCCATGCCTGCCACTCCCATGTCTGTTCATGCCTGTCTGGATCCTGCCGCTAGCCCGCTCTGCCCGTAGTGCTGCACTTATCGCGCGCAGCGACGCCTAACCGTCTGGCCCAAGAACCGCGCTGCTGCACTGACACACTGATGCACTCTGAAGATTATGGCGGGGCTGTGCCCAGTGCCGTCATTGTTTCTGCATCACAGACGTGTCGCAGCACGGCCGGCCATGGTTTGACGCCCAGCGCGTGCACCGGTGTGGGCTTGTCATCCCATTGCGCGGTCTTACCAGGCGACGTAGTCGTAGTCAATTATGGAATAAAGCTATCCAGTCTGACCTCTCACTGTTGGACACTATCTACGGCCTGATGGCGCCTCCGGAGCCGCGAGTGGTAAGCAGCTCCCCTGCCGTCTGCTTGCGCGGCGTTCCGGGCAGGCTGGAGATCCGCATGCAAGACTGGCAGATCTGAGGCGCCTATCAGGGGGAGACAGGCCACCACCTCGCCAGCGACCACACGGCGTGCGATGGATGATGCCGATGGCGACTGCTGCAGATTGCATTGCGCCGCTTGGCTGCCTCCAGTCTCACTCGTACGAAGATAGCTTTGTGCACTGCAGTGAGTACTGACTACTGGCCGGCTCATCTCCTGATTCTTTGTCTGCACGGGAGCTGGCGCGAACTCAACAGGCCCGCCGCAGCCAATTGCGAAATTTCTGTCGCCCGGTGCTGCGGCAGTTCAACGCTCCTGACGTCGGCGGACGAGTTCGCGTATAAGACTCGCCAAGCCTAACCAAAATACGATTCCCATCGAAATTAGCCTGCGTGCACGGTCTGACATGTCCACATCCTTGGTCAACCTCCCAACGGCAGCCTGTGAATCTCCCAATCTGGGAATGGTTTCGTCCGAGATAGAGGCTGCCGTAAGGCTCCAGTAATCTCGCTTTCGCGCCTCTGCCAGCATCACGTCCATCTTTGGAACGCTCGTCGTCCGTAGTGAGAGCCGACGTTATTGCCAGGGCAGGGCGGAGCGTTGAGGCGGGCCCCTTTTGAGTTTGCAAGCTCGGTGTGAGCGCGGGAAGCCCGCATCGGCGACAATCGACCAGCGAATTGGAACAGCGTACATACGGCACGACTCGCATTCCGAGCCCGAAAGTCTCGCGGCTTGGCACCATTGTGAGAGGACAGCAGGATCGGCTATATGACGAAGCTGGTGTCGAACGAAACCAGTTGATATTGCAGCATTGCAGCTCTCAACATCATCAGTTCCAGATGGCAAAAGAAAAGGTCTGTCACACGGGACGATCCCTCTCTGCGGCTGGCTCTTGCGCCAAGCGTGTCCTGCGGCTCGACGATCGCTGTTCCGAAGCTGGATGCAGACATTGTGCTGTGATCCCGAGTTGGAAGCCTTGCCAAGCACTGCATATCCTGCTGTTCACGACTACGACGTCCGTGGAACGTTGAAATTGACGACAACTGCATGCCACACCACCGATTGTGCGCCGTCCGTTCAGCAAGCGAAAAGTCCGGGTCGGCGCCGTCGCTACGGACCCACCGATCGAGATTTCAACTCTTAGTCCTTCCGTACCATAGCAGCCTCGAACTTGCGGTGTCACGACAGGTTTCCAACTTTCCACTACCTCAGTAACCCTGTCAGATATTATGGGTGATTTGTGAATCTCTGCACATCTCGATGGTGAGGTCTCGGAGGTTATGATCTCTATCAATTGACTCAAGCAAAACATTCAATATCTCGAAGCTTTAGCTGTCCTAAATAGGCAATCGAAATTATTGACATTCTTGACAGCGGGATGCCACGCGCTGCCGAACCACAGTCAATTTCCAATGGGTAATACGAGGCACGTGTGAATCGCTGTACATCTGAGTCTCTCGAGGGTTCCTAGGGTCGCACGTTCATATGTAAGGAAATATTGGCCATGAACCGCGGTTGCTTACAATCTGTGGGGCTTAACAATCCTCAGCAGCTTCCAGCTCCGCATCCCAAGCTTCGGATCACGCATCAATATCAGGTCCGCCGGTTTAATACCGAGCCTTACGTTGAGTCTTGTATCGGCGGGGTTCAAGGTCCCCTGGCGATTTCTTACCTGGCCCCCACGAAACTTGACAAAACCCACGAAACGGTCTCAAGCGCTGCATCGGAGGCGAGCCATCGACATGGAAAACGCGAATGCGATGTTAATAGCCTTCAGATCTTCACCACACATTCCTCGCGAATGTTGTACCGTGCAAAAAGGCAAAAAGCATCTGTGCAACTGCGCGCCTCGCCGCCCGAAATAGAATCAACAACAGGCCTCCACACATCCCTCCCAAGGCTTGCTCCGCACCGCCATCAGTCTTGCCACGTCTGCAGTCATCCTATTTCATGCATCTTTCCGAATTGCCTCACATCACATCCTCCGCAATGCAGAAATTGCTTGCAGCGTATCGAATCACAACAAGCCACGGCTTCAGCCTCTCGGCACTTTTCTGGCAATCAAAGTCGAGCTAACCGCGTTCAGCGTCACCACCTCGTGCTCTCCTGAACCAGGCTGAACGCAAACGCCTCCGCCGCGCCGCCCCACCTCTTTCCGTGGCCCCGTTGTCTTCGTTCCGTCGATCGTATGTCATTGCCCACTTTTCTTTGATGGACGCGTTTACGAGTTACGGCATCGATGAGCACGCGTCAACAACATATGGCAACACCCGTGAATCATCGCAACTGCATCAGTACGGTGTCGACAACTTAAGATGCAGTACTATGCTTACCGGCAAACCCCCAAAATTGCGTCCCGTGAAGAAAAACAGCAACCCTCTCAGTCGAGCGTGTGCTCAAGCACATGTAGTGCCGCGTCAAGACCTTGTACTAGAACCAGCGTACCAAGAACAACAGTAACCAAAGCGCTTCCTCCGCGGATATGGCTCATTGGACCGCGATTCCCATCTTCGAGGCATCGCAATCTTGGATATGCGTTGTATAGGAGAGGCATCCGGATGCTGCACATACCGAGCGCTCGCGCCGAAGGCATGCGGTCTGAAGCACCCCTGCAACTACCTATAAGCCCTGAGCCCTGCATGAAAGTCCGACCGCCACTAAGACATCAGGTCACACTCGTTGCTTTGGTGTATAGCACTGCGATGTAAGGCACGGCTACAACGAGTACCGAAATGGTCTCACCCCTGCAAACAGTTCATAAGCGAATGCTATGTATACACATCGCCACTGATCAGCATCAGGCGAGATGTCCCGGGCAAACAACAACAGTTCTGTGTCGAGATACAGGGGGGGGGTGGCTACACCCTGCCTCGCGAACCTCGCACCATTCCAACGTTCTAAGCCGTCAAGGTCAATGCTAGCAGGAATCGATCGCTGTGTGTGTTCGAGCACCACACGCATCCTCTTGCTCGCTTGTACTCTTGCACACTCGCCATTGATCAACGGGATCTTATTTGCTCACAACGGCTGACTTCGTAACGCCCAATTTAGTAATGGCCACCTCTATAGTCCCATCGAACGGCGAGGAGAGTGCCACAGCAAGTCTGTGTTATTGGTGCACACTCGCTACGTATGAAGTATAGCTGCTGGGTATCGCCAATCCACCCACACACGCTCAACCGAGAGTGTAACGTCAATAAGGCGCGCGTGCAGTGCTCACTCGTGCTTCAGATCCCACGTTGACTTCATCGACAACGGTGGGACGACACATCCCTATCGCCCACACTTCAGTACAGCGCCTCCTCGCCACTGCTGGCGTCGCGTGCGACGCGAGCCGTTTTCTCTTTAAGACGATGGCGGTAGCTTGTCCTCATACGGCGGGAGTTGAGCAAGCCTACCGTCACTGTTCTTATTATTATTGTTGTCATTGGAGTCTGACATGCTCGATGAATGGTCTCGCTTATCTTGTGCGAGTGCGCCAACGAGCGAAAGAGCCGGATATAGAAGTGCTTGCAAACCGGCTCATATGTAGACTTGATCGTGAGTTAGCATCGTTACCGCGAGAATTTGAATGCCAACCACGATCTTGTCTGATTCGAATGCCATACACAGCTGATTCCCTCCTATTTTTACTTGCTTACACATCCTCCCTCGCTGACCAGTAAGGACTATGCTCCACTTGCCTTCTCCGTGACCATTATGGCGTCGAAGCTCGATAGTCTTGCATTACTCAATCTCTTGATGGGGTGGTG
The DNA here is from genome assembly GCA_022225945.1 of Didymella pomorum. Lineage (NCBI taxonomy): Eukaryota > Fungi > Ascomycota > Dothideomycetes > Pleosporales > Didymellaceae > Didymella > Didymella pomorum. Next base: position 144,547 of record JAKJXN010000021.1, on the reverse strand, counting down.
TTGATGTATCCTGAAAGAAAGACGTACTAGTTGAATTGTCTTTGAGTGTTGGCTGGCGAGGGGAAATTTCGAGGGGCTATGGCAACGTACCGGGTGATCTGAGTCGCCCTGCGGTGAGGACCGAATCGCAGGCACTCCAGCTTCTAATACGCCTGTGAGTTGCAGCGCAGATACTCAAACGTGCTCGTGATTTATAAATCAGACACGTTCTCGTATTGTTTCGTTGTTGTTATTGGTGTATCGTATGGTATCATATCTCAATATCTCATCACTCATGCCGCATTATTCCGCCCTAAATCTCAAGCCTCTCCCAGTTTTCCATTCTCTCCCATCCCACCGCCCAGCAGATCCCCCACCCCAATATCTTTTCTTACCAACCACGCGCCCTGTGGTCTTAACTTCCTATAATACGCCTCCTCCCTACCCAGCACCTCGAACCGCCGTTTCTTATACCACTCCAGCCCCTCCTCATTCGCCTCCCACACATGCGCCGTCACACACCTCACACCATGCAACTTGACTGCTTTTTGGATAACGGCGGATAGTAAATGCACCGCGATGCCGTGCTCGCGGTACGGTGCGAGAATGCCGATGGTGCTGATGTATAACTGCGACGAGGGGAGGAGACGGCAGCGGATGGCGCCGACAACTTGTCCCTTCCCTTCCCCTTCCCCGTCACTCCCGCCTATTGATGCTGTCGAGGGCGAGGCGTTCCACAACGCGAGCAGGGTTATGCTATGGTGCGGCTCCGTCATAGTCTCCTTGTAGAAAGACTCCGGGTACGGAATGGGCAGGGTAAGCGCATTGAGGTTCTTATACGCATCGAGATGCTCCGGCGTCAGCGGCTCAAGGGCTACGTTCTTTGGTAGGGGGCGCAGCGAGAACAGGTTCGATATCGAAGCTCCTGTGGGCGGCGCTGAGGGTGTCTCGGCCGCGGTCTGAGGGGTTGACGAGGGCTGGCCGATGGGTGTAGGCACTCGTGATATAATGGTCGGTGTGTTCACGGCCGAGGGCCGCGGGCTCTTCTTTGAGCGGGGCCGTGATGAGGGCGCGAGGAAGTCGTCGGGGATGTCGTTCCACTGCTCAGTCGTCCGGGGCATAGGTGTTGTGCTGGAGGACGCGCGATTCAGTGGCATGCGGGGAGGCGCGGAGATGGACTTGGGCGGCGGTGGAGGGCGTTTCGGTGCGGATAAAACTTGTGGCGGCGGTGGAGGAGGAGGCTGCGTGTTTTCTTTGCTGGCTGCTGGCTTCTTCAGCCAGCCTGAGAGCGAGGACTGGAGCATGTTTGCGGGTTACGCGTCGTTCACGATCGATTTGAGAAATAGTAATGCAGACTGATGGCAGAAGGCGTGCGGGAGAAGGTTATGGCTAATGATACAGATGCGCCTATGGTTTCTAGCAATCACCGGGCGGCCTCGTCATGAGGACAGATGTCGCGTTGTTGAGTGCTAGACATGTCGTAACTTTCTGGTGAATCCAACATTCCGCGCCGATCGCTGCCCCTTCGGTCGTAGCGCATCGCAACGCTCGGCCAAGGCGTGAGCTCCGACTTCTTCTGGCAGCTGCATCATCGCGCTGGCATCCCGCACCGCCGACCGCAGCAACATGGGCGCCGAGAACTCGAAACCCTCCTCGGAGGTCAAGCAGCATGTCTTCTCCACGTGAGTTGCCTCCGATGAACCAATGGCTGCATGCGGCTGTGTAATGCGTCCAGGACGTGCAAATGCTGATAGCCTCCCAGAGACCACCCCGTCCGGTTCTCGAACGAATTGGTAGACTCGCTGCAGAAGAACACCTTTGTGAGTCTCCCGGCAGTTGCGGCGTCGGAAACGATGGGACTGGGCTGATGCGCGCACCAGACAGATGCCACGCGCTCGAAAGCGCAGGAGCTGCAGTACCAGGAGCGGCTGACGGCCGAGCTCGAGAAGCTGCGCGAGCAAGGATCGCAGGACTTCTCCAAGTTCAGCGAGACGCTGTCCGGCGAGGAGCCCACGCCGTCGGAACCCTCGTTCGCCGAGAAGCTCGCAGACGCGACATCGTCCTCGTCCACCCTCGCCGAGAAGAAGAAGCAGCAGGACATGAGCCGGACGAGCGTCACAAAGGAGATCGAGCAGCTGCGCGCCAAGCTCGAGCAGAGGAAGAAGCTGGAGCAGGTCGATGCAGAGCTGACCAAGGCCAAGGAGGACGTTGTCACATGCTTGCGGGTGCACGACCGCCGACCGCTGGACTGCTGGAAGGAGGTCGAGACGTTCAAGAAGGAGGTGCAGCGGCTGGAGAACCAATTCATCGAGAGGACGATTCGATGAGCGGAGACTTTATGAGAGATGATGGAAGCTCTGCCGACTGGAGCTCTGTACAGATAGAGTGGGCTTGTAAAATTGACCCATGAGCGGCTTCTATTCCTTTACCTTTGTCACATGTCCTAGCTCGTTTGCACCCTCTCGTTTGTTCAATTCGTTGCCTCCGCCTCCCGCTTTCTTTCCTCATCTTTGTCCCTACCACCTACTTTTCCACATCTGCTTTGAGTTCTCTTTTCAGTGCACTTTTCCATTCAACACGACAGTTTGATCCACGTCTTTGCAGCCATGTGCCGCAACCCGGGCCCACCGCGCTCGAGCTACGGTCTTCACCTTCACCGCGTGTCACGCCCGCGCGGCGCAGCAAGCCCCGGCGCAACTCGAAGCCAGTAGATAAGCTGGCAGCTCGCCCTCCCACCTACTCACCTCCACTCCTCTCCTACGCTCCATGCGCCGCAGCTTTCGCGAAGGTAGCGTACAGTAATGTCTAGTTCAAACCCGTACTACGTCCACGACGACGAAGAAGAGGAACACGCAGCGCCTGACAGCTATGTCGAGCCGTCTGACATTATAGACCTTTCCGAGGCATTCGAGCAGCTCCAACCGTGTACGGCCGGAGGATCCCAATGTACGTTCCTGATGCTAACGTTCCAGCTCTACCTGCAGCCGGCCAAGCTCGCGAGCCCAGCAAGAGCAACTCTCGAAACCTCTTCAATGAACCGATCCAATTCCCAGACAAGATCGTTCGTTTCGCCAGACTCTACGACGGTACCACCATCAAGGTCGGCGACAATGTCGAGCTGTTTAACCATCGAGAGGACAATGGGCACAAGCTCCAAAGCGGCGACTTTCTGCGCGTGAACACAATCATCCACGACACAGAGACTGACGAGATACGGCTCCGCGGGCTCAGGCTCGTAAGGGCAAAATACTACGATCCGATCTTTTGCTGTATGTCTTTCAGAATATTGGTTGTAGCGGTACTGACAAATTTCGAGACAAGTTCAACGAGCTCGTTCTGAAGCTTAATGTCTTTGAGCAAGATGACCGATCGCCCTTCATACAAGGACAAGAGGAAGTCCTTGTCACTGAGGTGTTGCGAAAGCGAGAAATTGTCTTGAGTCATAGGGCATACGAGACGAAGGTTGAGGACCGCAAGATCAAGAACGATACCTATCATAACCAAAGATATCCTCAGAGCTTCGCCACACTGTCGAAGGCAGAGCAAGAGGATGAGATCTTTTACGGCGCCAGACTCGTAGCCCGCAATGCGCACATACTCAAGCATCACGAGAATGGCAAGTTTTATGAGGGTGAGGTAAGGTTGCTATTTCGTTCTGAGGGCGACTTCGCGATACCGAGAGCAGCATCAGAGAACGCTGGAGGGTCATCGAGAAAGACCTCCATAATGTTAGATGACGACGAAGAGAACAGCGGTTCAACTACCCGACAACCTCCAGTGTCACGACTCCCTACCAAGACACCGCCACTCACCTTTGGCGACTTCTTCTGCTGCTCAGGAGGTGCCACACAAGGCGCCAAACAAGCGGGCCTCTATCCTAAGTTTGGGGCAGACAAGGATAACGAGGCTCTCCAAGTGTTCACGATGAACCATCCTAGCGCGCATTACTTCCTCATGGATGCTCACGACATCAGCCTGATAGGGGACGAAACAAAGGAGATCATGAAAGTCGATGTGCTCCATCTCTCCCCGCCATGCCGCTACTGGAGCCCAGCGAAGTAAGGACCAATTCCAGAGACTCTTGAACTATGTGTTGACATTCACAGGACGTCAGCAGGTCAAGACGATCAGGCCAACTACGAGAGCCTCAAGACCGTCGGCCCAATCCTCGAAAAGCTAACGCCGAGGTTTTTTTCGATGGAGCAAACCTTTGGGCTCGTACGCACGAAAGAGTTTCGACGCTACTTCCACCTTCTTCTCAATGACATCTACCGGGCCGGCTACAATTGTCGTTACAAGGTCGAAGACGCATCCAAGTTCCAGGTCCCACAGCCGCGAATGCGGCTTCTGATTATCGGTGCTAGGTAAGTTGCACGCAACGATCTGTTGAACATCTTTGACATCCATTAGGCATGGTTTACCAATCCCAGCATTCCCAGAGCCGGTGTGCGGTCCTCCCGGAAGTGGTTTGAAGCCCTTTGTATATGTCAAGGATGCTCTGAGACTCCTAGAGCGCCGGAGACCCCATGCCCGGTACGATAGATACGATGATATCGCAAAGAAGAAGCGGACGAACGGTTCCACTTACGATCCCGCGACCAGTTTCCTCAAGGGCTGCGTCACGAGAGGTGGAGGAGACAACCACCACTACACTGGCGTTCGCAAGTTCACTGCTCGAGAAGTTCTACCACTCCAGACGTTTCCAATCGACTATCAACTCGAGTTCAGTCCGACCAAAGCCATCGGATTCGCTGGCGACGCCTTCCCGCCGAAGTTTGCAGAGTCGGTCCTACTGAGAATCGCACAGACCGCTGAAGCGTTCAAGCATGGTTTGATTGATGCAGAAGAAGACACGACAGACCTCCGCGGCCTTGTTGCATCGAAGGGCGTGGTTTTCAGCCGTACACCCTCAACTCCCAACAGTCTTTTCAACGGTATGTCGACCGACTCTTCAATCTCCGGTCCGAACTCTGCGTACAGATATCTCCCGCGTCTCGCCGATAACGATCCTGAGCCAGCATTCGCAACTCCGGCGGCACAAGGCAGAAGCATGCTGAGGAAGAGGGAGAGAGAAGCAGGTGTTCAATCTACGCCTCAGCGGAGCTCAAGATATGGCGAGAACGTTATCCGTTCCCACTTCTCGCAGAATGTGAGGAGGCAGAGAGTGCAGCAGGAGATGAGAAACGCTGAATTTGAAGAGGCATTCATCGACCTTAGCAGTGACGACTGAAAGCAACACAGCAAAGTTGCGATCACGCGAATAGAAAGAGCGACCAGCAATGCTTGAGTTCTGTGGAAAGAACATTTCATTCTACGTAGGAGCACTATGCATCTATGCGAAGGCAAAGAGCACGCACTGCACACATGCATCCGCCACGTAGTCTGAATAGATAAGAATAGACAACATCCTTCCAGTTTGCCCCCACAATCTGACCGGATTATTTCTTTTCGAATAGTGAGTGCCCACGGCCCGAACACTCACGGTGAACGGCGGCCAGACCTTACAAGGACGCAGTCAATGCTTTACAATCACCCTTACCCTCTGTTGACCATTCACTCAATACGGCACCGGCAATAATGCGGCACGCAGAGACATTCAATCAATCATCGGCTTGCCTTCCCGGTACACCACATCACACTCCCATCTCGGCCAAATCAGACTCTGACAGCTCACACCACCAGACGAATTTTGTCAAGCTTTGCACTTCGGACCTTCTCCGCCAGCGCCTGACCCTCTCTCTGGCAGCGACAGATTCGAGGTCATGCGCGCTCCCGCTCGATGCGTCAACAAGCCAATGTGTCAGCGACTCAGCGGAGCCAACTCCGAAAGCACAGTGAACGATAGGAAGGCAATGCATTAGTGCACGCCTGAAACGATAGGCAAAAAGGTCGAACGGGTGCAACGAGTGGTTACTTTGGAGAGGGACTGGAGGATGAGGCTCGCAGTGTTCTGGCCGTCGGGACATCTCTGTGCGAGAGCATGCACGTCTCAACACATAAATTCACCGTGCATGAGGCTCGGGGACAGCGAGTGCCACAGTAACACCACTTGTGCCTCGCGAGTGCGTTCTTCAACGTCCAGATCTCGGAATGCAAGGAGCATTCCGCGGATGTCTACAACCGTACAGCCTGGAACGTTCATTGGCAGCGATCTACACCGTCCGAGACCTCGCTAGAGCCGCACTACGGGAGCACACGTGGGAGGGTGGCAGAGTAAGGTTTGAGAACTCGGCGTCCCAAAGACAGCGGTTACAAGTTATCAGACACTGACAGGAAGTCGTGTGCCTAAGTGCATCCGAAGGCTCCCTTGAAGAATCTCAAGCTGGAGCTGGCCGAGCATCACCGAGCGGAAATAATTGGTCAACGCTACAGTTTCTTCGACGATGACATTGTGGAGCCCAACATCAGAGCTGCCGAAAGTGGAAGAGAAATGTTCCATGGTGCTGATCCACTCACACGTCGCTAGCCTTGCGGTCTCGCACTCGCTGCGTGCCTGGTGACCACACTGGGTACTCGTTACACGCGTGCAAGCCTCAGGTCGCATCATCCCGCTTCTGCATGCTTCTGCCTTTGTTCGCTGCATCTCTAGTCTTCGTCTAGCTCGCGCCCGCCGTTCGAGAAAGCTTCTGGAAACACACCAGCGTTGCCGTGCACAAGCTTGAGGGTGCGCACTGCGCGTGGGAGCGCGGGTGACAGGCCCCGGAGCGCTTCCGTTGCAGGGATCAGCACAGATCTGCAACGGTGGTTGCTGTGTGGGCGAGTGGGATGGCGTCGTGAACGGTAGGTTCTGCGAGTCAAAGTCCCATTGTGGTCAGCCGGCGGTACCAAGCTTCCACAGACGTGTCGCACCCGTTGAAGACTTGGCTCGACGATTTGTGGTGTGTAGGGAAGCCGTAGCGAGCGAGAAAACAGCCTACAGCGCCCTACGGCGTCTCACGGGTAGAGCGGACGGAGGATTTGTGGATGCAGGCGTTTTAAGGCTGACTGGGGTCGTTTTCTAGTATGCCGGAATACGCAGGGTGAAGGATACAAAGGCAAGCAAGCCCGGTCTTGGTGTGGCTTTCACACCTTTGTCCTCCTCGGAGCCGCTCACTACCTACATCAGCCCCATGCGAAGTTTAGAACCCTTGAAGAAAGAAAAGGCTTGGTGGAGCCTCTCAAACAAAACCACTCACGCGCCCAAATCATCCCACACATACACTCTCTTCCCGCCAGTGCAGCAGCAGCGCCGCGCGCCTTCTCCACTACGAGTCTCTCAATCCACACGCTCGTAATGGCGATCCCAGCTCAAACAAGTCCATTCCTCGACCTTCTCCCGCCAGAGTTGCGTCTCCGGATCTACGAGCACCTCCTCGTCGCCAACACACCACTTCAAGGTGTCGTCGCGCGGCGCAGCACCAAATACGCCCTCAGCACCAGCATCCTCCGCACCAACAAGCAAATCTACGCTGAAGCACGCGCCTGTTTCTTCAGCAGAAACACATTCCACATCTCCTCCCTACCGCCCGTGGACACCACCGACGCCGACACCGAAGGCAGCGGCGCCTTCGAGCCGCCCTTGCAAGCGAAAGACCTGCCCTTGATACGCCACCTAGTAATCGATCCGCTGTACTACCCGAAGACGCTGACGACGGTCCCCGGGGCAAGGGGCTGGAAACCCGTGTGTCCCGCGGCGGAGCGGTACATCATGAACCTGACGCACATTTTGGCATTCGTGCGGTCGACGTTGCTGAGTCTGAGTTTCGCGACCGATACGCGGCCGTACGCGGGGTTCAGTGACGAAGCATTCGGCGCCTCCGCTATGACTCTTGAGGAAGACGACGAGCGCCTAGACGACGCGCTGGATGTGAAGAAGATACTGACCAGTTTCCACGTCATCGAGGGGAATCTGCGGTTCCGGCAGGCGGTGCGGGAACTCTCTGCTATTCGGAGTGTGGCAGTGAGTTTCAATTTCCCAGAGTCGGATTTCCAATTTCAAGTCGAGAAGGCGGAGCTGTGTAAGAGGGGCTTGTTGTTTTTGGCAAGTCAGACGATTTTTGCGAGGAGCGAGATCAAGATTAAGGCGATGCTGGAGGGAATGGGTGACGACGAGTTGGAGGGAGTGGAAGAGGGGGACGCGGTGCTGCTTGCGGGGCAGCGGAGGGAGTCGGTTGTTGAAGAGGCGAGACGGATTGTTGAGGCGATGAAGTGAGGCTGAGCAGTGAGAGATGTGATGATGACGAGAGATGATACCCATGATTGTAAATTAGACGTGCATAAACACTAGAAGGCGCAATTCGGATTTGTAGTACCATCATAGAACTCCATGGTCATTCGTTCATTCGTGTTTGCAGTCGTTAGTCGTGAGTTATTTTCATCTGCAGTTGCCGCTGGGTTCAGGACCAGAGCACATCCAGACTTAATCTGTTTGTACTCCTCATCTCTCAGTTCAACCTCATTCATTTCTTCCTCAGTAGTCCCTCCTCTTCGTAGTCTTCTTCCTCCGCTCAACAACCGGTGATCCATTGCCCTCGGAATCAGACGTGAAGTAGTCATACTCCTCATGAACCTTGTATCCGCGGTCCGGTCGTCGACTGTCTCGACTCCTGTCGCGGCGTCGACGCCGGTCATCACTGTCATAGTGACTATCGCTGTCGTAATGACGGTCGCGGTGATCACGATCATCGCGTCTGCTACGGTCGCTGCGGTCGTCACGGTCCTCTCGGCCTCGTGACTTGGAGCGGAAGCGGTCAATAATACTTCGGCTTCTAGCTCGAAGTCCTCCGCCGCTCTTGCGGTCGCGGCTGCGGTCACGATCGTCATGCTTTCGGTGTCGCGAACGTGAGCGTGAACGGGATGGGAGACGACCTCCGTGTTCCTCTTTTGCCCTAGTCGCAGATAAGCTTGTGATCGTACAGCAGACATCAATTCCTGCGCTCCACTTACCGGTCGACGTTCCTAGTGGCGATGGCTTGTCCACCCAATGCTCCGGCCGCAGCACCTGCTAACATTGTCAGCCTACTCTTACCTGCAGCTCTGCCCGCAAAGCCTCCCGCCAACGCACCAGCCACAGTAGCCCCTAGATTCTTTGTCCGCAGATCCATGTCATCGAATCTTTCTCGCATGTCAGACATACGGGACTTATCACGACGGGAACTGCGGGAATCTGCAGACCTAGCTCTATGCCGATGTTCTCGGCGGTCGTGCTTGGTGCTGCTGCGGCGGCTAGGGGAGTGGCGGTCGTCGTACGGAGCAATCTGTTGGTCAGAGCTGCGAGGGTTGTAGGGCGATTGATGCTGGTCTTGGTCGAACGAGGGTTGTGAGCGCGACTGTTGGCGGTAGAATTGCGGTGGTGAATTGTAGACGTTTCCGGGTGAGTAGGCGGCGTTTTGTGGAGCATATGTAGCTGGATTGTACGGAGCATACGGCGCATTCACACCAACTGGTGGAGAGTTGACTCCAACAGGTGGAGGAGGAATTGGAGCTGCAGGCATCACTGCTGGCGATGGGGCGTACCCAGGACCAGGAGTGTAGCGCGCTGCGGACGTCGATCGTGGCTGACCGGATTTTGCGTGTTGAATCTCGTCATAGCGATGCGCTGCTTCATCGCCGTATGCTACTGCGGGTGGTGAAGTACCATCGCGTCTGTCGATAGGAGGTTGTGTAGGGTATGATTGCCCGTACGATGGCTGAGGGGAGTTAGTAGGTGGGCCGCGGAGTACTGCCGCAAGAGGCGGCTCATAGGACGGAGAGAAAGAAGCTGAGATGGGAGTTCCCCGACGAAGGTGATCGAATAGATGAGGCTGCAGGCCAGCGAAAGGAGACTGCGAGCTCGACGGGGCCCTGTTCAGCAACAACGGTGGAGCAGAATTCACCGAAGTCGGGTGAGAGGCCATCATCGGAACTGTCGCACTGCGAGAACGAAAGGGACTATTTACCTGTGTTGGGTAGCCGTACTGGGGTTGGGCCGACGTTGGTCGGTAGTCACCCTGGTTCGACCTCGAGGCATGTTCCTGGTGGTTGTACGGTGCATACTCGGATGTTGGCGGAGGTGGAAAGTATGGTCCTTGTCCCTGCCCTTGCTCTGAATACGCCATGTCTCTGTCGCTATATTCTCCGTCTACGTCCCTGCTGCGCTGCTTGTCTCTGCCACGACTCCGGCTTCTACTAGTGCTCCTTGCCGCGCTCTTTCGGCGTCTGCGCTCTTTTCTTCGCTGCTCCTCCTCGTCCGTATCGTGATTGCTGTAGTCCGAGTAGCCGTTCTGAGGGCTGCGTTCTCGTCTCGGACGATCACTGTTGCGCCTGCTCTTCTCTCTAGGCGATGATCGGCTCTTCTTGCTGTCCTTTTTTTCGTCTTCTGGCTTGAAGAAACCGCCTGGAATTTTCTCGAAAACTTTGTCTGGTATCTGTTCGGCGCCGTAACCGAGCGCTTTGAATGCAAGAACAGACATGTTTCTATGGGGCGCACGCCAGGATACCGGATGGCGAAGCCAGACGTGTGACGTAAGGCAGGTCCAACAGTCGCGGCTGTGATTGGACGACAACCACCGTACCTACGGATGCGCGAGGGGCTTGGTGAGCGATAGCGCGTGGGTAGGACCGTAGTGGGAGTTTGGCACCTGCAGCCTCGAAAGGTAGTCGTGAAGAAACAATATACTTCTTGAGGTCTGAGGAGTGTGAGGATCGGGGAGGTTGGGGGCTCGTCCGCGTGATGAGTGCACAGCGACATATAATTGCTTTAGTGGCAAGCGCATTAAGATGCGCTCGGGAAGGAAGCAATCATGGCAGTCGGGCACTTGCGCTTCGAAAGTCACGATGCGCTCTGATTTGCCGTTGGTGAGTAGCGCAACGTGGAGAACAAGTATGACATCATCGTGCTCGACCTCGTCACCGCTTGAGACTGCGCCTGGATGCACGCTCGAGAGCCGCGGATCTCCCTGCGGAAATAATGGCCCCGCTACAGATGCCTCCCTTGCGCAAAATTGTTCTACTTTGCACCTGCGTGCTCTCTCGCGGTTCAGTATGTCTGGAGGGTATCAGAATTTGTGGTGTGCCTCGGTAGTCAGAGAGGGCAAGAAGCTGCGATGACGTAGTGCCTTCCACAAGCCACTCTAGAGGTCTCGTGAACAACAATGTCCTCCTCTCAAGAAGAAGCACGGGTATGATCGCCAATCGACGAAAAAAGCGCGAACAGGGAACCTCGTTACCGGGTTCCATGCCTCGATCCGTGACGGCAGAGGTCCCAGAAATACCCTGGCCATGTCTTAATTATGCAGGGCACACAGGCAGCCAGGGACCATTGTGGGATGTACTTGTGCGTTGTCCAGCCCCATCAGCGGAGACATTCGACACTTCGCGTCCATGTACGGTGACGGCATGTTTGAAATTCTATCCTATCGCACAACAGTCTGGCGCACTATTGACGCGTCCCTACCACGTTGCCTCGATTCGCCAAAGTCTCCCCTGGGGACGGTCAGCTATACGCAGCATGGACTTGGTTGTTGGTGTTGTAAGGGTCAGTAAATTTACTGCTATATGATCTACAGTCTAATGGTCAGTGGGTATCTTCAAGTGCCAACGCCGCACGACTCCATGTCCTCCTTATGTGATGGAGGGCTTCGGCTTGACACAAGCCGCGTCGTCCGCTCAAACGTCTTGAGGGACGCTAGGTGGAGTTCTAATCTCACCCGACGGTCGTCCAGAGCTGTCCGGAACTTCGACCATGTCTTCCACCATTCCAAGGAATCTCTGCCTGTATTCGTCGCTGTCCGCAGTGATGCTCATTGGTCCATGATCCTTACCGAACTTGATAGCGTTGTAGAACTTGACCAGGCCGGTAAACGCATGTGCTTGCAAAGCATCTTTTGACCAGAAGAAATCCAGGACAATGGCGCGGTAGATCCACTTCCCGTCCCGGGAGACGACGCCTGTACGCCACGCAGAGCCACGCCCCGGTGGGTTCGGCACCTTATGCTTGCCTGAATTAAGGTCCGCGGGGAAGCGGACTAGGAAGAGCGAGTAGTCGACTGCATTGTTCTCTTGCAGCAGTTTGCTGTCTCTCGCAAGCTGTGCAACAAGTTCCTCCTTTTCGTCGATCGTTACTCTGATCTTGTCAGGAAACTCATCGATGAGGCGATCTTTGACACTTTCAGGCGCGAGTCTACCGCCAGCAATGTCGCGTTCCGGAAAAAAGAAATCATTCGGCTTCAAATCGAAAGTTTCCCACAGTTTCTGCTGGCTCTTATCGCAGCTGGACTTCCCGTACAATATGTTCTCCATAACGATATGATGGCTTGGAGCAGTGCCGAGCCAGGATCCCAGCGTTGATGTTGGACAGTAGAGCAGATCGGTTATGCGGACGAGAAGCGAGTCTTTGTTGGTCTGCATGTGCTCGACATACGGTTCGAGGAGTCGTTTGCGGAAGAATGACTGCTCAAACCGACGCGGTAGAGATTTGACGAGTAACTTAGTATTTGGCGTGGTGAAGAAAGTCTGTGTGATCGTTAGCAGTGTAGCATTTGAAGCATGCAACTACATACCGATCCAGAATAACCTAGGTCGCCAACGGACTTCAAATCCGTACGCTTATATTTGCTCTGGCTCCTGAAGCTTTCCGTGTATTCCTCTTCTTCGATCTGCCACGACTCATTTCTCAGCTTCTTGAAGATCTGATCTCGATACCGTGCAAGTGTAAGCTGGAAGATAGAGAAGAACGCAATGATGCGTGCGAGCAGCCCATGGTTGGCTGTCTCATCGTTGCTGACAGGCTTGGTTACGAATATTGCACGCAGAATAGAAGTGCTGATGAGGCGCTGTCGGCGTCCCATCGTGAGTGTTGACGTTACAGCTCTGAAGATTGCGCGCGCTGAACTTTGTTTGTTTGTAGCTCTTTCTCTGGCGCCTGGGCAGGCCGACGTCATAACGCGCTAATCACAAGCTCACATGCTCGACACTGCGTTCTTCTCAGCACTGTGCTCTCTGTCCTCTTCACGCCAACCACCATCGCATGCCACATTGCCTTCAGGCCAAGGCCGCGGAATTCTTGTGGAGCGATCGCGCGACAAAGGGGTGAACTTTTGAGTGGGAGAGATGCTAAAGGCCGCTGGCCTGCAGCTAAGTTTTAGCACCAGGCAAGAGTACCCGTGGCCAACGCTCGACACGGGACCGGAGCATGGATTCCTTGTGCTACCAAAGCCCAGAGCGAGCCGCGCCCAACACAGCCTTTCAACCGCATGCCCATCAGGCGGACAGCGTTATATTGACACAGTGTCTATATTCGTCAGCTTCCCGTGAGATGAACTGAAAGAGCTGTGGTACATACGCGGTTACCTCGGACCCGCCATAAGCTTCGCAAGGTCGAAGCACATCCCGACTGCCTATCGCTTTTACCACTTCTGAAGCGCCGGCTTGAGCGGCAAGTTGAGGCTGCGATGCCATGGGTCCCTGAAAACTGTAAACCGTAAACCTAATCCAGACTGCGCCGCAGCTGTGCAGGACGCTGGTCTCGGAGATGGATACTCGCGCATCGCCACTGCTTCGTTCCTTGTGTCTGAAAGGCGGCTTAGGAATCTTGGTGATACAGACATGCAGCGTCCGATGCGCTCTTTGATGCAAGTCAAATGCTCCTGCGCTGCTGGCTGACCAATGTCTGAACGGTCAAGGAGAGTGCCGTCCAGCCACAGCGCCGCATGTGGTATCTCAGGATCTTGCAACAAATCGGACCCCACAGCAGGATTAGCGATCTCCCGTCCGGATGGGATCCCGCGGCCTCAATCTCGGACCCACCGCCTCGAAGGGCAATTGTCTCACAATCAGCCGGAGTGACATTGGTGGGGGATCTGGGCGAACCGTTGATCTCAGCAAAACAATGGTTCATTAGACGAACTGGCGTAGCTGCAACGTCCTCTGCCCTTGCCTCTGCTGGACGCTTGTTAGGATTCCAAGTCATGCAGTTCTGTTTGAGCATCCATCTCTGTAAGCATCAGGCCTCTTCACTGGTCCAGGGTGTTGGCCTCTGGATCTATCCGTTGCCTTGTTGGCGGTGCGAGACTGTCGTCTGGACCTCCACATCGGCAGCGTGCCGAGCTAAACGTCCCGTTAGCAGTGCCTCAGGGCCCACCAGGCCTCCTTCAAACGCCGTGCCGTGACCAATTAGGTCTGCCGCATACACAGTAGTCGACGAAGTACAAGCCCTCACTCGAGATGTTGCATCTCTGCGTAATTAGCTTGTCTGCAGGGCTTACGGGGCTACCGCTGAGACAGGTATATTTGGATAAACCTCCGTTCTAGGCGCACTGGTTGCTGTATAAATTCAGTTGCAATCATCCACCGGCGCTGCTACATCTTCATTTTGCGTCTGCCTCCTTCGATCGTCTTCTCAAACGATAGTCGCACATTCATATACCACAATCGTCGCAGGTCGAGACTACATTATGGCCGCCGCAGACGTTCAGCAGATGCCCCAGGAGCCGGCGCCCCCGGCTCTTCCAGACTACCTCACTGACCCCGATGCCGTCTTGAAAGACACCGAGGTCAATTGGCGCTACGGTCGAGCACCTGATTACTCGAAGACACGAAAGGTCTTCTCCGAGAGTTCGTAGCACCAGCTCAGCCACCAATGCTACGTTGCTGACAATCACCAGCAAAGCAGAAGTCCCACGAAGCCGGCTCCCTCCCCGAACTCGTCCAGAACCTCGTCAAGAACTGGGAAGTCGAAGCCTCATTCAAGCCCACGCTCAAGGACTGGCGAACAATCGACCACGAGAACTACTCGTTTGCTATTAACAGCTCCGAGCCCGAAGGCGCAGAGGCCATGCTGAAGGTCGGCACATACAACGCCATCATCGCTCCCAACGAGTATTACTCGCCCGACTACTCGGACTTTGCAAGCAGCCACAAGACGTTCAAGCGCATGATGCCCACCTTCGCGTGGGAAGTCTTGGAAGTGTACAGCGGGCCTCCTACCGTCAGCTTTCGGTGGCGGCACTGGGGCGTTATGAAAAATGACTACGTTGGTATTAATAACAAGGTAATTCCCCCTGATCCTCCTCCTCTCTACATTTCTGTCTGCACTTGCTGACTTCCTAACTTTTAGGGCGAGAAAGTCACAGCCAAAGCCCACGGCGGCGCAATCGACATCCAAGGCGTCACGGTCGCCACCGTCAACGACAAAGTGCAGCTGCAGAGCGTACGCACGTGGTTCGACCCCATGGACATGTTCAGGCAGATTGCACCCGATGGTGTTGTGAAGAAGGAGAGCATTGACAAGAACATGGCGCCTGCTGATGTCGTCGACAGCACGAGCGGTGCTGCTACACCTGCTACTCAGCCTACAACCACGAGCGTCACCGAGGCGCTTGAGGCGATGGGGCTCGGTGATGCTGCTGCGGCTGGCGGATGTCCGTTTGCCGCCGGGAGTCAGAAGGATGGCGAGACGAAGTTGCCAGACGGCCATCCTCCCGTTGAAGAGAAGATGGAAAAGGTTGTCTCCGAGTCGCGGACAGAGAACGACACGGTCAGGACCGAGCTTGATCCTGAGCAGCACGGCAAGTTCGACAGCGAGGTTGCTGATACGCCTTACATGCCGGGCGGTTTCCGCTGAAGTTCTTGAGGGATTGTCAGGGCTTGGGCGTTGTAGCATACAAATGATTTGAATGATACCACTTCTCCGATTGCAGCTGCATTCACCTATTGCTGACAAGCGCATACTAGTGAGACCGTAATGCAATAAGAGATGGTCTTGGGGAATTTCCAAAGATTAAGTGAGCATGGTATCCTCCTTGAATGCTATCTGAGGGCATCTTCGCGTCGCTAGATACGTCATGCGAGTGAGCATGGGTGCCCAGACGGTTGGATGCAGTTCGGCCAATTTCCACGTGGAGACTGCACCACATTATGAGGCTCTTTCCGATGCGCTTGTCGAGAGGAATACATTTTCGAGATCGATGCTCCTGGCTCTGAGCGCCTATCTGGGAGTGTCCGTTGTCCTGAACAGGAGGCGTTGGGTTGCGACCGTGATGGGAAGGCCTGGCGGTGTCGCGTGCGAACGTTGGGTTCTGCTGTTATGCAGCGCATCCTTGCTCTGTAGAGACGGCCATGAGGCATGTGCAGTAGCTGTCAGTGAGCTGTCGTCCAGTCTGAATACATTGTAATCTATGGAACTTCTGCTTGGTTCAGTGTTCGTCGAGATTCTCACTGTACCTCGTCCTGCGTCGGTTCTTGGCTGACGAACCGGATTCGCGGGCCAGTCGGGAGAGAGCCGCAGCAGCCCTCACTGACGTCTCGCATTCACCACCAACACAGCCATTCTTCCCCAGCTTCTGTGGCGAGTGCAACGCGCGGCCGACCAGCACCGAGCCATTGAACATCCCGCATCGCGAGCCCGGCGAGTGCGACTGCAGAGCATTCGTTCATGTGCTGCCTAGTCGGCGCATAGAGCACCGCGCCCCACTGAGCTGGAGACACGACAGCAGCTCTACCTGCCCGACCACGACCACGACCCTCCCGACATTCTTAGCACGCCGCCGCCATGCCCTCGATTCTGTCCGACGAGGACAAGCTGACGGTCAAGCGCACCGTCCCCAAGTCGGCGAACAAGATCCACGCCGTCGCCGTTGCGAAGCTGTACATTGCCTACCCGAACAGGAACAACTGGACGTACACGGGCCTGCAGGGGGCAGCCGTGCTGGCGAATGACTTGGTCGGCAACACCTTCTGGATCAAGCTGGTCGACATATCGGTGAGCTCTTGGACTACTCCATACTAATATGCGCAAGCATCTGCTGATACCTGCAGTCCGCCAACCGCGGCGTCATCTGGGACCAGGAGATCTACGACACCCTCACGTACAACCAGGACCGCGTCTTCTTCCACACGTTCGAGCTGGAACAATGCCAGGCCGGGCTGTCCTTTGCGGACGAGAAGGAGGCCAAGACATTCAAGAAGAAGATGGACGACCGCGAGAAGAACGCCCACAAGAACACGAGGAACAAGCCCTTTGGCTCGGCCGCAGGAAGCAGCGGGCCGGTCGCGAATGGGAAGAGCCACGGCCACGGCCTGCTCGGAGGCTTGTTTGGACACAGGCACTCGTCGAACCCCGCGCCGCCGCCGCAGTCCATCATCCCTCCGCCAGCCGTGAGCGTTGTGTCGCCGTCGCAGAGCAGCCACTCCAATGCCACGAGCGCGCGAAGCTCGGCAATCGACACGACAGACCCCTCATGGCAGCCGCTGCTGAAAGAGTTGCTGGCGATGGGCATCACAGAGGACCAGATCGAGGAGAATGCCGACTTCATCAAGCTGTACATTGAGCAGAAGAAGCACGACGAGAAGGCCCAGGCTGAGAACGAGGCCAGGAGAGCGAGAGCACCACCGCCGCCTCCGCCGAGCGCGCCGCCCACAGCACGAACCATCAGCCCCCAGACAACCGGCAACTCAAGGCGCGGGCCTCCGCCAGCACCGCCGCCAGCTCGACGGACCAAGACTGAACTGCCGAGCCGCAACTCCTCCTCGAGCCCTGCTCCGCCGTCACCTCCGCGAGAGCCATCGCCGCCGCCAGGCCCGCCGAAGCCTGTCTTCAGAGCTCCCCCACCGATTGCAGACGCCGGCAAGTTCGCAAACCAGCCTCCTGCACCACCGAACCGAGCACGAGCACAATCAGGAGCTGCTTCTGGGCCGCCCCCGCCGCCTCTGCCACCGAAGACCCCAGTTCCAGCAGAAGATCAGCCCGTGGGAGGCAAGTTCGGTGTGCCGCCTCCTTTCACTGGCAACCGAGTACCTTCAGGTGCACCACCACCGCCTCCAAGTCGAGGGCCAGTTCCACCTCCGCCTCCATCGCGCAACACGCCGTCAGCGCCTCCACCATTGCCGCCGAAGACGCCAGGCACATCACTCCCTCCACCGCCGCCACCAATGAACAATGCACCGCCAGCACCACCGCCTTTACCGCCAACATCATCCCGGCCTGTGCCACCGGCACCTGCAGGCTCAGCGCCTGTTCCACCACCTCTCCCACCTACATCCTCGATCCCACCTCCGCCGCCCATGCCAGGAAGGTCGATTCCACCACCTCCGCCCATGCCAAACGCCGGCGCACCTCCACCGCCGCCACCAATGCCCCCAGGCACCGGCCCGCCTCCTCCTCCACCGATGCCACCCCGAGATGCCGGCGGTCCACCTCCGCCCCCCGGACCGCCGCCACCTCCTGGCGGTGCGCCTCCACTGCCCAAGGTCGCCGCGGCCGGACGTGACGGTCTTCTCGCAGATATCCGCGGCGGCGCGAGGCTGAAGAAGGTCTCGGACACCGAGAAAAGGGATCGCAGTGCCGCAGCTGTTCCGGGACAGGAGCCTGCGAGCGCGCCTGGGGGTGCCAGTGGGCCTGCTACGCCGGGTGCGGATGCGGGTTTGGCTGGTGCTTTGGCGAGTGCGCTTGCGGCGAGGAAGGCAAAAGTCAGCCACAGCGGTAAGTGTTTAATTTTGTTGTTGCGTTTGATGGGATACTGATCTGATCGTGTGTAGATGATGAGAGTGATAAGGATGATTGGTAGACGACTATGATTGTGAAGTGGATAAGAGATATCATAAAAGCGGACGCTGCTCAATCAAGTGCACACCGAGCTATAAGAGAGCGAGAAGTAGGACTGTGCCAAGCAGCTTGTCAAGCCAAGGTTTGCCTTGCAAATGGTCCATTGGACGAGCAGCTGACGAGGGTCAAGGTGAGAGGTTGTCGAGGAGACGAAGCAGGGGAAGCAGTCAGGTGTTGTACAAAGCTTTTAAACCATATTCACATGTTCACAGCAGTACAAGACGATCCACGCAAGAATGAGGACTTACGCTAGAATGCAGGGCAAAGATTCTTGCCACAGCGAAGAAAGAGCCGCCTTCGTGGCAAGCATCACCGTCTGCCGTACCCGCTGTACCTGCTGCGCACTGGCCAAGTAAGCACTACCAAACTCAGCTAGTCGGTGTTTAGTTCGCTGCCTCACTACCCACTTCTCTTCTTCAGCCTACATCACGGAACCTCGCTCCATTTCACTGCTATGCCGAGAACGAGCATAATATATCGCACAGTCTTTGTGGCTGCCAGCCAGATCGTGTCTTCCAATGCTGACACATGCTGTGCTACATGGCGATGAGACAGAAGTCTGTTAGCTCGGCAACGCCGATCCAGGAAGCTTGACCAGAAGCTTATCGTTCTGGAAAAGCTTGTTAGCTGGCGGTGAGATGCAGCCGCTTGCACGAGCCGTCCTGCACGCCTCTATTGCTTAGTCCTCATTCCATTTTAGACACTGCTGACAACACCCAGCGGCTGTCACTTCGATTGGTCGCACACTCGTGTTCCGAGGGCCGAGACTACAACACAGTACCCTTCCACGCTAACTTCAAGATAGCCTTATGGCATACAAAATGCCGTTCGTAACCCAACGCCAAAATACACTCACTTGAGATCAGAATCCCATCGACACAATGGCTCCACTCTCTCCAGACACAGTTGCAGCCATCAAGTCCGCAAAAACGATATCAGGTCCACATAGTCTCTACAACGACACCTTCATTCTCGAATTCCTGGAGCCACCACCTGCGCTCAATGCCACAGCACTGATGCGCTCAACCTACCTATGTCCATCCAACAAGCTCGGCAAAGCCCACCCACAAGCTCCTCCTCTACATCTCCACTTCTCGCAAGCTGAGACGTTCATGGTGACCAAAGGCATTATTGGCACAACACTCGACTACGAAGCGAAAGACCAAGGGTGGAAGGCAGGCACGTATCACGAGATCTCACCGTGGATGCCGCACTGTTTCTGGCCGCATCCTGATGCACAGGAGGACAGCACCATGTACGTGTGGGCGCACCCCGACGCCGGATCGGACTCGATGGACCGCCTGTTCTTCGAGAACTTGTTGAAGTACATCAGTGATGCGAGTGAGGGGAAGGTGAAGATGGATTTGGTCCAGGTCATGGTTATGCAGCATGCGACTGCATCTGCGCTCGTGGTGTTTCCGACGGCCTGGTGGCTGGGGCCGTTAAGGTGGTGGGTGCCATGGACGCTGCAGGCCGGTATCTCCAGCATTGGGAAGCTGTTCGGTTACAAAGCGTTGATGAAACAGTATACCGGGGAGGAGGAGTGGGAAGACTATTTGAGGACGAAGAGAGCGTAGGTGCGGGAGAGTACTGGACGGTAATGAATCCTGCAGTTTCCCTCGTGGCTGCTTCATCTACCCACGTGTTCTGTTAGTTTTTGTTCATGCCTCCTTCCTTCCCTCACTGTTGCTCTCTTCCCGGCGGGACACTTTTAGCGCCTTAGCAATATCACACAATGTCTATGGATCTCCAGCAGCTTTGCACCTTTACTAACTACGAAACTACTTTTTCAACCTCCACCGAGCGAAAGTAAAGCAGCACCAGTCAACACAATGCCCACTGCTTCACCACTGACAGTCACTGCTCAGCGAGATGACGCCCACATTAAATCTACTCGATCGATCTCATCAGGGCGAGAAGCTCTGTCGCCGTTCTTTCGGCTTCCCACAAAGCTTCATCTCGAGATTTTCGCGCTGCTGGAAATAAATGGGGACTCAGAGTTGCTCCAGCTCACTGCCACATCGCGCTACTTTTGTCAAATCACCACAGAGCCCAATCACGCAACTCTTCTAAAGATCGAAAAGAGCCACCTGCGCTAGAAATCTCTTTGTTTGCGTGCAGATACTATTCACGATTGCGACACAGCACCGAAGTTCGCTGACACCATGCTAAAGGGGAAAACAGGCATCAATAGATCCAGTCGTAACATACGGTACTGCGCCGATTGTAGCTCCACTGACCTTGTCGGTCCAAGCGGTGTTCATTACGGCACCGGCTGTAATATCAAGGCCAATGGTGAGAGGTGGATGCGTTGCTATGGATGCGATGAGGGGAAAGGCCCTGAACCTCTTTTGCTCGGATCCTGCATCTGGCCTTGCAGCACCCGCGTCGACTGTTACAATCTAGGGCCTTGCATGAAGCTTTGAAGAGGCTATGCGTGTGGGCCTAAACTGACTGAGCACTTGGAAGCGTACCTCAAGGAGCTACAGTACCTCAAAATGCTTCGAAAGCAATCTGTCTGGTCCGAGGACTCAGACGTTGCTGCCGAAGCGACACTGAGCTGACTGACTGCTCGGGAGAGTAGCTTCGTGCCCGAGATTCAATCGACAGAGGACCCTATCTACGCGACTCCCATTGCGATCGCTGAGTAGATGGCGCCGTTTCAATTGTCACGCATGTAGAAATCTGTCGAATGTACGCTGGAAAATAGAGAGATTTGAAATTCGAATATCCTCAACGATAAAAGGGATGGGCGTGTAGCCGGTCACCAGTAGCATTCACAATACTCCGCCTCCAACTCTTAGCGTACTTCAGCCTTGTGCAAACATGCAGGCCAAGACCGCCATCACAGCCTCATGGCATCTAGTCACCAGTAAGTCGTCGTTTCAATGAACGCCTTGGACGTCCCATTCGTCAATTCTTTGCGGTGCTGTGGTTATGGCCTGCAGCTAAGACGAATGCGCAAGGTACCTGCGCAGTATCCGAGCCTTCAGGGCCCCGATTGGAAGTCTTGCAAGTCACATGTTGCCGCTACCAGCCTCGTAGCCATAGTCTTGAATCAACTCGGACCCTTCGACATCCGTGAGGAGCTTCGTCTTCCCTTCTCCTCGTTTGCAGTACTCTCGCCAGCGCTGACGTGCAGTTTCTCCAGTCTGGTGACCTCTCCGGTGATTCATCATGCGACTACGCACCAGCTACAATCTTGTTCTAATTTCTGTCTTCGGCGTCACATACGGTCAAGGAAACCTCGCGAATATCCCTACGTGTGCAGTAGGTGCTCCCGGCCTCACAAGCTCGAAGATTGCAGCTGATCGAGAAGCAAAATTGTTTCAGTAACGCCAACCTTGGGGACTGTAGCTCCGGATTAGATGTAGAGTGTATCTGCAAGTCATCAACAATCACTGCGGTGAGCTGTTGCGCACTGGCGACATGTTCGCAAGCAGACCTTCAAGGTAAGACAAGAAGTTGTGGAACCGATCCAACGACTAACCCAAGCAGCAACGATCACCTTTACAACTACCCTCTGCAGTGGAGTAGGCGTTGCAATCAACACTAGTCCCGACTGCGGTACTTCTTCCTCCTCATCTAGTGCTCAGACTTCATCCTCTGCACCTGCTCCTTCAATCATCGCGCCACAGCCGCCTTCGTCGACAATTGTGTCCAAGCCGTCCACTACCTCTGATACACCTGCGCCTGCGCCCTCGACATCAGCGACATCCTCCCCCTTTCCACCCTCAACCCCTTTTTCTTCAACAGTCATTCCTTTGCAACCAGCCTCGACCTCTTCGATACGCTCGAGTACATTCTTGAGTTTCTCAAGCCGCACGAGTGAAGTTTCAGCTCAGTCCACAACCTCATATACAAGCTCTACTTCAATAGCAGCTTCCCCTGACTCTGGAGAGAAGGGATTGTCCATAGGAGTCAAAGCAGCGATTGGAGCGGTGATACCCGTCGTCTGCATTGTCGTGATAGCGCTCAGCTTCCTCTTTCTGCGACGTCGGAAGAAATCTCAAACTCATCGAGATGGTACCGAAGCAACAGGAGTTCAACGGCGAAGTACGCAAGCCTCGGACTTGATGGTGGTTGAGGCGAAGTTTGATAGACCGGACAAACCGGAGCTGCACGGCGAATCGGTTGTTTTGGCTGCGAATAAAAGATACGACGAAAGGTCTGCAGATGGAAACGTTGACTCCGGTGTGGCTGCTACTGCATTTTCCTACACCAATCCGCAAGAGATGCGTCATCCCCACGACTGGACACAGAGACACGAATTGGGCACACCGTCACGCACCGCTTCCTTACACTCGGGCGACCAGACTTTGGCATCGGCTGGAGAGCAAGTAGAGAGAGACTTATACCTGGAGAAGTTGGAAGCGAAGAAGGCAGTGATTGCTGAGGAAAGAGATCGACTTCGGAGGATGGAGATGCTGAAAGAGGAAGATGAGAGATTGGAGAAAGAAATCGAAGACCACAAAAGATCGCGAGGCTTTTAGATTACGGCCACCCCGGTAGGAGCCATACTGGGTAACTGCCGCATCGTGAGCTCCCATAAATCAAAATCATCGGCCTTACCGCTTACAGTATGCTGCGAATGATCAGACTCAGAAGCGCAGCCGGCCTCTTTGGAAAGCCACAGCAACGGGTGGTAGCAATGTGTACAAGAGCGAGACAATTTGATGGGATGGGGAGGGAGTCAGAAGGGTGCCTACTGGCACCAAAGCAGCCGGGAGCGATCTGCAGGAGTGAAATGAAGCCATCCTTCGCGACTCTCTTAGATGCATCTCACCACTGACATGGGCCCCTTCTCTTACACAACACTGCCCAACATGACCGCAGGCAACTCACCACTGCTTGCGGCTATCGAAAAACTCCAGACAGGGGACACCTCGGAGCTCTTCTGCACTCTGCCGCAATCACAGCCTCCTCCATTCCTTCGCCTTCCCATCAAACTCCACCTCGAGATCACCTCGTACTTTGAAGTCGCCGACGATCCAGCAATTCTTCATCTGGCTCACGTCTCTCGTTACTTCCTTCAGACCATCGCAGAGCCCGATCACCAGCCACTTCTGAGGATCGAGGAGCACCCATTGGCACGATGGGCCAATACCCAGCTGTTCCTTGCCTGCTGATACTGTCTGCGTCTGCACAAGCCCCGTCACTTCAGCGACGACATCTTAAAAAAGACTGGTGTCAACGGCAGACACTGCCACTTGAGGTACTGCGTGGACTGCAACTTCACGAATCCTCAAGGCCCTTGCGGCTCGCACTACCGTCCAGGCACGTATCTGATTATCAAACGCTAACGATGGCTTTGTTGCGGTGTCTGTACCGCGTCGGGGACGGTCGATGCGGGCTTGGAAGAATGTGGAATCTGCAAAGATTGCCATGTCCAGGGCAAGGGTACCTGTCATTCAAAATGCGACAGAGCTGGCGGGACTACCCTGGTCGGTCTCACTCTTCAGAACAGTGCAGGATTCTAAGAGATGGCAAGTACATTTTGCATAGCCAACAACAGTCTCAGCTTACTGAGTGTCCAACATAGGAAGCCATGCGATCTCTTCTGCACAACACGCGTTCGTGCGCCCGGGTTACCGTTGAATGTTGCAAGTACATCGCAAGGGCCTAGCGGCTATGGTCTCCCACCTCTTATTGGAGAGCGACTGTCGGTGGAATCCTTAGGTACAAGTCATTGAAGGAGATGAATTCGCAGAATCACATCTTTTCACGGGACGACAATTGTTTGCGCCTGCCTCATGTGCAAGGTTCGCAGATGTTCTCAGCCACAGCGCTTGCTGTTCGACCGAAATACAACCAGGATGTACCCTGACAACCTCTCCAAATATACAGTGACGGTGTTACATTTTCCTCGAGCCTGGATCTACAAGCTCACCAGTCATTCGGTTGATCGTAGGACTGGAAGAGCTGCGGTATGTTTGCGTCTCTCAACCCCCGTACAGGCTCCGCAGCGTTGCCCAGCGATGCAGACACTTACCGGCCTCGTCATTTCAATCAACCAGAGAACTAGCGCCCGACGTTCGATGAAAGATGGCGATGCGGCGACTAATGGTGTCCTTTTGCGGCGTCTTCGGAATGAAGTTCTCGTTATCACTCCGCACTTGCGATCGGCAATTACGTAGCGGGTAGCTATTCCCGAGGCTGCACTCTTTCGCGAACAATGTGAACAACGACGCCTTGGACCTTCGTGATTCAGGCCCGACATTGTGTCCATCTCTTTGCTGCGCTCCACCATCGTTCCCATGGAGCAACTAGAGACATACCGATCGATTGAGACAGTCGAGGACCAGGAGCAGGAACCTATAGCCGAGAAAACAGCACCGACATCGAGCTGCGACGTCACCAGGGTCTCTTCGATCGAACCTCCACCTAATGGCGGATGGATAGCCTGGTCGCAAGTACTCGGCGGACACATCGTCACCTTCTTCGTCTGGGGCATCATCACGAGTTTTGGGATGTTCCAAGCCTACTACACCTCTACTGGAGTCTCATCGCCATCAAACATATCCTGGATAGGCTCGTTGATGATCTTCTTCCTGATGCTCATCCCGCTCTGGTCAGGATCGGCGTCTGATGTTGGGCATTTCAAGCTTGTTCTCAGGGCTGGTATTGCGCTCTGGCTGGTTGGTATCTTCACGACAAGCGTGTGCCATGAGTATTGGCAGTTCCTTCTGGCGCAGGGTGTGTGTATTGGCCTTGCGAACGGGTGCATGTTCGTGCCAACGATGTCTGTTGTCTCGACGTACTTCGACCCCAGCCGAAGAAGCCTTGCAATCGGGTTGATCTTGTGTGGATCAGCGACAGGTGGTATGATCTTTCCGATCATGTTGAACCGACTTTTCGGCATTATCGGCTTCGGCTGGGCAGTCAGAGCCTTTGGCTTCATGGCACTTGCCTTGCTTGTGATCGCTGAGAGGCTGCTGAAGAAGAGACTGCCGCGGAAGGATTCGGCGAAATTTTTCGAGCCAAGTGAGCTGAAAGACATCGTCTTCGTTCTCTTCGTAGGTGTGCTATTGTATTTGGATGATCCGCCGCTGAATCGTACAGATCATTGGCTCTTTCCTGAACTTTAGTGGTCTCTACTTTGCGTTCTTCTACGTCAACGAATACGCGCGCAACCAACTGGGAATGACGCTGGAGGAGACCATACCCATTCTGATGGTGCTCAACGGGGTAGGTGTTCCTGGACGACTCATACCGATGTATGTAGCGGACCGTTACTTCCGTCCAATCCACGTGGGCCTCCCAATTAATCTCATTACCGCCCTTCTGCTCTTTGTGTGGATTGCAGTCAAGTCCACGGCCTCTATGTATGGCTTTGCAGTTGTGTACGGGCTGTTCGCCAGCGCTCTGCAAGGGCTCTTTCCAGCCACCATGGCAGACCTCACGATCGACCCGAGGAGGACAGGTACGCGTTTTGGCATGGGTTTTGCACTGTCGAGTTTTGGTGTTCTCATCGGTAGTCCGGTGGGAGGTGCATTGATCGAGTACAAGCATGGCGACTACCTGTACGCACAGATTTTCGCAGGGTCATGTGGCATTATGGGCTTTCTCTGCGTCGGTTTGGCAGCATTCATCCACGGGAAAAAGGCGAAGGTATTGAACTCGTAGAGTTGGGCGGTAGCGAGAGAGATGGTGATGGAAATACAAAATGCGGTTGTGACAGAAGGCATCAACGCGTAGCGAGCCAAATGTAGCTAGCGCAGATGACGATAGGGGAAGGAAGTTTCGCGTGCTCACAACTTTGCCATCAAACAAAACGCGTCACGAATGCACAACACTACGCGACTGAGAGATGCGCCTTCTATTCCGGTCGATTTACCAATCAATCAATTTTTTATTGACCTTGCCGAGTGTCGTTGACGTGCTGATCAGGTCTACCCATTAAACGCGCAATGGTCACGGCTTCCCTCAGTGCCTTGCCGAGATGACCACGTACACCAGCTTCCTCCATCACCATCAAACCACCTATGGTGCAGCCCTCTGGTGACGTTCCCTGATCTTTGAGGACGCCGGGATGAATGCCGCTCTGCAACATCCGTCCTGTACCAACCATGCTCTGATAGATCATGGTCTGCGCAGTCGCCCTGGGCATACCAACCGCTACCGATGCGTCGATCAGAGCATCACATATGACTGCGAACATGGCTGGCGTCGATCCACCTACGGCCGTCGAAGCAGCCATCAGCTTGGGGTCAATATGCGCAGTCTTCCCGACCTGGTTGAAGATGGCGTCGACGATATCGAGAAAGTCTTTGCTGATGTCCTTGTCAGGGTCCTCGACTGCTGTGAGTGACTCCGAAACCTGCGCCGCGATATTGGGCAATGTGCGGACAACCCAGACCTTCTCTTTGCTTGATGAGAGCAGTCTCTCAATGGCCGCTCTTGGCCACCCAGCAGCAAGACTGATGAGAAGTTTCCCGCTCAGCGCATCAGCGAGACCGTCTTGTTCCAAGGTGGCCGCAATGTCTGCTGGATCGACCCCAAGCAACACAACATCTGCATCTTTCGCGGCCTGGACGTTGTCCCCTCTCGATATAGACAGCTTGCCCGACTTAACAGCTTCTGGATATTTCTCGCTTATTTTCTTCTCAGAGGTCTCGCTCCTTACACATGCAATGTATCTGTCAAATTTCGCATTCTTGTCGCTGCCAGACTCGCTGAGGAGGCTGCTCAGAATCGGTTGCCCTAGATTGCCTGTTCCGGGGTCAGCTAAGCCAAAACAGGCCTTCAACGATTGACACTCAACGTACCACAGCCCAGAATTGTCAGGGTTTTGCCCGCCATGTTTCTGTTTTAGGATTCTCGGTGCCGGTTCCGTTACCTGAACAGTTAGTCAAAGTTGGCAAGGGATTGCGTGGGCATTTCTGAATGGTAGAGTCGTGCTCTCTGCATTTCATAGTCGTCCAGAAACATTCCAAAGAATGCCCCGCCTCGGGTTGCCTCCCGAGTACACACTATGTCCTTAGTCCATCCATTGAACACTTCCGCGATAAGCTCAGACTGACGTGCACAAGAACTGTTCGCGAGACCGACGTTAGCCGCCTTTTCCACAACGACCCCGCATCACATCCAGACAGCCCCACCAGGACTTCCGGTAGGCTCACGCACACGGACATGGCACAGATCCAGGTGAATGATAGTCATGGTTGCTTGAAACACTGTGTCTTCAGTCACTTCGTCCATATGGGTCATGGACAAATAGCTCGCTAGAAACTATGCAGCGCCAAGAATGGATCGCAGTCTCCTCCCAGCCTCCTTGCGGAGCGCAGTGTACTCGTCGTTCGTTCTGAGCACAGCATCTCTGTTCTCGACCGCTCTCCTCAGCAGATAACCAATGCACTCGCCCATACTTCCCCATGTCGAGCATTTGAAGACAGCAGGTGACTGGCCGTTGTTACCCTTCTTGGCAAGGAGCGAGAAGGAAACCTCGTCTGACATCCCGTGAAGCTGGCCGAAACTGACGTCGACGGTTGGCAATCCCGCGGCAAGTCTCTGTTCGTGAAGCTTTTGAGCAGAAATGACAGACTCGCGGTTGTGGGATGCAAGGAAGAGCTTGACCGAAGGGAAGGGACGAGAGACACCGTACTCGCCCAGCTGCTGACGGAGAGCACCCTGAGCGATGCCGTTGTAGTTGTCGTCTGTGTCTTGCTTTGTGTTGTGTATCAAGGAGCGGTCATCAGAAGCCATATATGCACCACGAACGAGCTTGAGTCCGAGAGTGAAGCCGTCCTTCTCAGCCTCCGCCATGTGAGAAGCAATGAGTGACCGTGTGCTCTTAAGGTAGCACTGGTACGTGTTGTAGACGACAACTCGACCATCGGTGTTGAATTTGCGCATCATCTCAAGAGAAGCGCGGGCGATTCCTCTCTGGTAGTGTTGAGACTCAGCATCGACGATGATCTGGATGTTGCGCTCCTTGCACTTGGTGCCTATCTCATTGAGGGCATCGAGCATCTGTTGTGGTGGGAATTCACCTTTGTGGAAGGCGTCGACAACTGCAGGTCCAGCCCCAGATGTCCTATGACCATGTCAGTGACAGTCGATCTGAATAACGTGAAGCCAGACTCACTTGATGGCCAAAATATCGCCTTCTTCAATCAAGTCAATGGTACCGACAGTGCCTGCCCTCCAGGACTCAATAACGTTGTCAATCTTGACTCCAGCTGCTTCTTCTTTCACATCGTCTGCTGCGGCTCCGGGACTGTAACCTGTGCCGCTCTTGCTGTCGAACACCATCTCCTGTGCATATGTGAGAATAACACCTCGGAACCCCAGATCTTTCAGCGCCTTCACGCATCTTCTTGTCTCAGCTGGTGTCGTTCCGGCGCAAAACTGGTCGTAAAAGGACTTCTTGATGATGGCCTTGAGAACAGGATTCTTGTCGAGGTTCAACAGCCATGTTCTGTTTGGCTTCGCAAAGAAGTCGAGAAGGTGCAGGGAAGGCACAAGCAGCCACTTCTTCGACGAGATTGTGGCAACGAGAAGCGATCTCAAGAACATTGGCAGCGGCATTGCTGCCAGTGGTGAGGCTTTTGTCAGTGACAGTGTCTCTTGTGTCGGTGCTCCTTTTGCCGCGTAGGTTGATGATAGTCTGATGGCTGTGTATGTGATCCCATCCTTCCTTCCAACGCCCCTCAGCACCGCAGGGGCTCCGTATCTGGTGTGGAACATCGCGCCCTTGTGGTCTAGTGTATGTATGAGAGGGCTTCGATGAGATATTGAAGAAGAATCTCAGAGAGGATAGGGAGGATACTGTTGGCGAAATTGAGGCTTGAAAGTGTATGCTGTAAACGACAATTATGCCGGCTTATCGTCCACGGCCATCCACTATCATGTAATGTGTATTTATGACCCCGCTTCAGCGCTACATGTTCCTAGAACGTGGGCCTCACATGCCCTCGTGACTTCCGCATCGAAGTACCGCAGGTCGGACGGACTGCCGGTTCGCACCTACTGCCTATATCCGGTTCTGACCAGTACGTAGCTTCAATGCCACAATGCTTATCACTGAGGTACATGATGAGGCAAGCATGCTTACAATCGGTACGATCGCTGAGATGCTGTCCGACTGGACTCCTTTGTCGGGAAACGTGGCGTGCGGGGTGAGATGCGTCAAATCGGGTTAAGAGCTCGGTCTAAGAGTGCAGGAGCTGATACGCTAAGCAACGTCATTGGTCCGAACAATTGTAAGATGCTCGATAGGGCGAACTGTTATCAACTGGATATGATTGTTCACTGTACAAGACGAGTTGCGGCTTAAAGTGGTGGAAGTGTGGGATATTCGAAGTGCTTCAAGTCAAGCTGTGTGCGGCAACTATAGAACGCCGCTACAGGTCGATATTCAATTACATGGTGAAGCCACCCGTTTTCATGTATTTTAGAACTTCTTCATACTATTAGGCTTCCTCAACATACCCAGTCTTCTCATGGAAGTACTCCCGTAGTCCTGTATTCGCGATAAGTCCGACTCCGAAAGCCGGAATGATTCTGGCGCATCTCACCAAAGTCGTTGCTCCGAGATTTCGTCTGATTCTTGCCAGTCGAGACTCGCGGTTTGGATGACTGTACATGTCCAGACCCAGCAGGTGAATTGGTGTCGCAAAGATCTGCGAGAACACGGGAACCAGAAGTTGCATCGTCGCCATCTTCAGCATAGGATTCGCGAATGTGTCTTCTGGCAGCGACGCCGAGATCATAGGAGGCAAATTGACAGCTCCAAAGATGGTGATCGCGTCTCGGATGAGAAAGATGGAGGCCACTGTTCCAAGAAACTTTGGTCGCTGTACCGGTGGAGGTGCTGCCCTTGTTGCTCCTTCTTGCACAGCAGCCAGCGCTGACGGTCTGCCGAACATCTGAACGAAACGTACGTCCTTCCAGACTCCAAGTGGTACGTTGACCGTGATAGTAGACAGGAATGTAACGGACTGCACCAGAAGCTGATCAGCCTTCTGGGTCAGATGCCGCGCTGCGGTCTCAACTGTGTTCGCTGTGGTGTAAGTTGCTGCATATAGCGTCCATATGATGAAGAAGGGTTTGGTGCCAAAGAATCGCCTCGGATGCTGAAAAGAGCAAAGGACATTTGTCTTCAACGCCTGTGCGAGCGGAATCTGCACTGGCCGGGCTGCATTCTCAACGACCGCCCTGACGTCTGTCAGTGCATGATCCTTTACACCACTCGATCTTAAGCGCACCACCTACCGATCAATTGCGGTGAGAACCGGTGATATTAACGTCGCAGACACAGCTGCAGCGCCGATATCTCCTGCAAGCTGCCCCGGCAATGCGCTTTTATCCCATCCTCTCCAAGCCAGTCCTGAACGCTCAGGAGCACCTTGCTGAGTCATCGAAGTCATGGAGCTGTAGTGAAGTACCTATGATTTGAATCACAGAAACACACGGTATCCGGATCGGAAATTGATGCGCGGGTTCGTTCGCGTTCTCTCAAGCCGGAATTAACCTTGGGACGTAATGACACAGAATTCGGGCCTCAGATGCATTTCACATCACGTTAATTGTCCATTCTGGAACATATGATCTTGTCGCTTGGCCATCACGTCTAGGGTACCGGTGATACACGCGCAGATGTTGTGTCAAGTTGGTGTCGGTTTCATGCCCGTGGCCTGCACGGTATGCCTGCCGGTGGTGCGTAGCAAGTGCGTCCCGTTGCGGCTGCGGGGCAGCAACACATCACCTTCACGCTAATGCATGCGAAGCTTATCGATAAGACAACTATTCCGATAGTCTCACGCTTGACCCTCGGAAATGGCGCCCGTTGATTGTGGGAGTAATATAATGTGAAGCTGCCTTCAGTAGGAGAGCATCACATCTCTTTGCTTCACGCGACTCGTCGTCACCGCCTCGGTCGCCAGGAACCGCCACGATGGCCATCTCGAAGAATGAGCATATTGCTATCATTGGTGGAGGCGCATTCGGGTTGTCCACTGCATTTGAATTATCGCAACAGGGGTACACGGATATCACCGTCTTTGAAAAGGACTCGAACATTCCCTCGAGATGGTCGGCGGCAAATGATTTGAACAAGATCATGCGCGCTGAGTATGAGGATCCCTGGTATACAGAGCTCGGAGTTGTAAGTCGAGTCGTTGATTTCTGAGCCAATTAAATCCTGACCACTGCGCAGGAAGCGGCGAAGAAATGGCAGACTCCTCTTTATGCCCCTTACTTCCACCGAGTCGGTTATCTCAATTGCGTGTCTGGCGCCGGCACGCAGAAGGCCATCAACTCAATGGAATCGTTCAAGGCGGCCAGCGAGGCACACCCAGAGATCAAGCCTTGGGTCTCATCTGTATCAACGCGCCAGGAACTTCAGGACATCTGCTGGCAATTCAACCAGGGTGAGATGCCGGGATGGAAAGGCTACTTTAACCGCTACGATGGCTATGTTCATTCCGCCAACGCTCTCCGGGGTATCTACCGTGCTGCAAGATCAAACGGTGTACGTTTCTTCTTGGGCAAGAGAAGAGGAGCTATTCAAGAGATTGTCTACAAGGGCACCGGGTCGAGCAGAAGGAGCGTTGGTGTCAAGACAAGGGACGGACAGTTCCACGCTGCGTCATTAGTGGTCGTTGCAACCGGCGCTGCAGCATCGAAGATTGTGCCTGAGATTGGTGGGCGCGTCTCAGCAAAGTCGTGGTCTGTTGCACATGTTCACCTCTCAGAAGAGGAGACTACGGCGCTTCGCAGCATTCCCGTAACGTATGCGCGTGACCTCGGATTCTTCTTCGAGCCGGACCCGAAGACCAACCTCCTGAAGCTTTGTCCAATGGGTGGCGGTTTCATCAACACGAATCCTAAGACAGGTGTGTCTGAGGCACCTGAAGGTGTTCAACGCTTCGTTCCTCCGGAGGATGAGCGCAAGATGCGCGAGCTCTTACGCCAGACGCTACCGTACCTTGCTGACCGTCCTCTGGTCGAGAAGACCTTGTGTTGGTTCGCCGATACTAGCGATTCGGACTTCATCATTGACTATCTGCCTGGGACCGGTAGCAGTGTTATGGTACTCTCTGGCGACTCTGGTCACGGGTTTAAGATGTTTCCCATTGTTGGCTCGTGGGTCAACAATCTCCTCAACGCTCCTGAGGGCAGACAGATAGAGAAGAGATGGCAGTGGAGGTTGAAGAACCCCAATGAAGGTGGTGCGAGTCAAGACGATGTCAGCTGGCGAGTCGGTGACGTCCAGGAGCTGAAGGACATCACGCCCTCTGTTGCCAAGCTGTAGATGGTGATATAGAAAGCGCACAGATCCTCGCAGTAGTCTGTTGCCATCGGACCTATCTGCAACGTGTTAGGATTCAGTAAGCAGAGTCATTTTGAATTGAGAGATTTGTCATTTGTCATTTAATCTCGGTGTGTTTGGCAGACGTCTCATTGGTTCGATACCTTTGACTACTGCATAATTTATTGTGAAGTTGTCGGTATTGACTGGCACAGCCATTGAGTGCTATGCCGTTGGTGAAAATTGGAATCAAAGCGCAAATGGCCCGCTATGTGTGCGATTGTTGTACTCCGCTTTCAGAATTTAACTCCGAACCAGGTGCAAATTCAGCCGATCCCATGATGATGCCTCGTTAAAGTCGTTGAAAGTTCGTATCCGCTTCCGTATACGTCTCGCTCACATGTGATCGTTCTCTACTGTATCGATGGATCTACCATGTCCAGAGGTTGTAGAGGCTGGTAGTTGTCAAAGACTCCAAATGACAGCCAATCTGTGCCCTCAATATCCATGGACTCAGCAACCGCCAGGATCTGCTCTGCGGTGAGGTCGTCACCAAAGCCACTGCCTTCGTCACTGAATCCGGAGTATAGTGGACCACCATCTGGTGAGGCGAACACAGGGTTCGGATGTGAGGGATCATTGGGAGCTCCGGCTGCGGTCTGAATCATGTTAGTGTTCAGCTGTGTGAGCTGTTGATGATTGAGCGTCCCCACGAGTGGCGGTCGTTCCTGGATCGCAGCATATTCTGCGAGCATCTCATCTAACCTACGTAGCTCACGCATACGGTAGTCTGCTATGCGGTTGCCACCAGCAACCATGGTATCCATGAGTGTGAAAGCTTGCTCTAGCCACAATGTTCGCTCATCCAGGAGGGTGGAGTCGACGAAGCGAGTAACGATTAGAACCATGGTTGATACAAAGAGTGCGTCCAGGTCCCAAGGGAGAAACGTTTCTAGTTCATCAGCATAGTCGATCAGATACGAACTCAGGGCTTACCAAGAAGCCCTTGATCTTGTAGACTTTCAAGGATTGCCACTATCTTCTGCGATGCCTCCAGAGACATGTGAAGCACCTTCCTGATCTTGGGTGAAGAGATTAGAGGAACCACTTGTTGTGGGGATTCAAAGACTTTCTTCATGCAGCAAAACAGCAGCGGTCTAGTGACAATCACGATAGTCTGAACTTGTCAGACAACCCTGGAAACAGAAGTGAGGAAGCTTTTACCTGGTAGTAGTAAAGATGCGAGTGTGCAGGCAATCTGGATATGCCGCCAAATCGCTCATCAGTGTGAAGAGGAAACGAAGTTCGGAGTTCTTCCGCCAGGACCCCCAACTTATCCAGGACCGTCTTGATACTGAGAACGAACTTCTTGCGAAGTCTCCCTTTCGAGCCGTATACAGTACTCGCAATGTCGGTGTGCACTTTTGCTAACTTGATCTGCATGTTGAGAGCAGCTGCTCGCTGGGGCGAGCTTGAGTAATTGGGAAGCTGACATGACACATCCTCATCTCTGATCGACTGAGGCAAACCCATAAGCGCAGTCATGTGGCGGTCGAGGATAAAGATGGTCCACCAAATCTTGCGGCACCGCTGGACGACCGCCTCACCAAGGTTCATTACTGGCATGTCGGTGTGCATACCCTGAATCAGAGCTATCCGCATGGCTTGACCAATGGTTACGTGCGCAGCGTTTCTCGAGTCTAAGGATTGCAAGTAGAGCGCGATGCAGCACAAAACTTCCGTTGCGACAACTGGATCTCGGCATAATCTGTTCGTGTCCGGGAGCAATTGGAGAGCGTGGACGAAGAACTCCGCGCCAGGGGGCCTGGGCGAGTGGTTCTTCTGCTGGACAAAAGTCTTGCCGAATGCTATTACCATCAAGAAATGGATGTACCAGAGGCGTTCCTTCCACACAGCTTTGTCGCCTGTACTCGAGTAGAAAATGTGCAGATTTGTCATGAACTCTTCCTCTTCGAAAAGGTGCATCATCTGCCCACAATGAAACTTGACTGCATTGATCAGAAAGATGGCGTAATCGATACTCGGGATGACAGGCGAAGCGGATTCAGGTAAGTGGCGGGTGCCGTCCCATGGCAGGTCATACGCGGAACCGTCGAAGAGTAAATCAGCAGCGGGCAATGGCGACTTGTGCATGTGTTCATGGACCAAACTCAACACTTGACCATGAAATGACCAATTGGACGATGTTCCCAAGTAGACTGCATGACATGTCAATATGTACAATCGCACGTGGGGTTTACAGAGACCACGTACATGTTCGCCCATTGGAAGCGGCCATGAATCTGGAAGGAGTCTCGGTCAGAGGGTTTGTCAAATTGCCTGCTTCTCGAGGTCCGTCCGTCCCAGGTGAGCTCTCCCGCGTACCGCCATCACTAGACTGCGCCGTCCTCCTGGGTCGATCATCTGGCGAGCGACTGCGATCTGTTCGACCTAGATCATCTTGATCATTATCAAGTAGTGGATTAGAGGCTGAATGTGCATTTTGCGCATTCTGGAATCTTGCAACTTTCGCCTGAAGATCTGAGAGGTAGCTGATACGGTCAATAGAATTACCCAGGTCAAGACTGACTGGCGTACCCTTGAGTGACTAAGACTTTGTTCTCTCGATCGTCGAAGATACAGGTCAAATTGCGCTTACCGCAGTTTGAGCAGGGCTGCTGGCCGGAGCACTTGATCTTCTGTCTTCGACATCTGGAGCAACTACAAGACCGTCAGTGAGGCAGCCAGAACAACAATTATCGAGGAGCATACGCGTTCGAGGATCTCTTTGTCACCCTTCTGTGTTCGTTTGAGGTGGCCATCAATACAAATGTCTGTCAATCTGCAGCATTCCTGTGGGAGGGTTGACCACAGCCAGGCGGGGCGCCGATAGCGCCGATAAGACTCCGTCTATTCCGGGGCAAATCTTGGTATCCGCCAGACGAAGAGGCTCAAGTCAGCATCAATCGTTGGTCCCATCTTTCCAGCTGGCGCACATGATCGTGTTCGCGTTTGCGAGAAACTGCCGCGTGCGTGTATGATGCGGGGAAGTCACGTCGTTAGGTGATCAAGGCTTGGCGGCTTTTTCCATCTCGTCACGCGTCGCGTCTCAAAAGCGCCACTCCCCTGAAGACGCTCGACGTTGGCAGTACTTTCATGCGGCCTTGGAACAACGCCATCTTCCACAGGCTTGGCAGGGACGATTTGCTGCATTGCTATCTCGAGCCTTTCGATCTCAGCGCAGCGCCATGGCTTGGATAGAAGTCGTAACCATTTCGCTCGCATGAATCGCAGCTTCATCATGCATTCACTTGCGTACTCACGTACGCGATGAATGCCGTAGTGGAATCACGGAAGCACTGGATCTACTTTCCTATTTGGCTTGACGGACAGTGCAGCGACACGCACGATGGATATCTCGGGAACCCGCCCGAGATTCGACCCAGCTCCCCCGGCTTCTCTCCCGATCAGCTCATGCCGAGCCTGTGACCACGGAGCAACCTGCATCAGCGCAGCCAGAGGCGTCCACTGGCCTATTTCGCATTCTACAAGCGCGATGAGGGTGTGTGCTCGACAACCTCGTCGATGGCCTTTGCTATCATTTCGATGTTCGACTGGTTCATGCCTGAAACATTGATACGTCCACTCAGAAGCATGTAGATGTGGTGCTTCCTACCGAGCGTCTCGCACTGTTGCGGCGTCAAAGGGAGGAAGCAGAAGAGGCCGGTTGATGTAAGGATTGCGTCCCAGTTTCCTGGTAGCTGCGAGGCGTCAGCAAAGGAACTAGGCGGACGAACACCACAGGGGACTCACCTTGTACTTCTCAGTCAATAAAGTGTACAATGCTCTCCTCAAACCCACCAACCGTTCTCGCATGAGGATCAGCTCATCTTGCCACTGCGATGTCAGGCTTGTATCCTTCAGTATTGTGTTCACTAGCCTCGATCCATACGCTGGACTGGAAGAGAACTCCCATCTGATCAAGCATCTGAGTTGATCGTACACATTGGCGGCAACAGTCTCACTTTCCGCAAGGATGTGTAAAACGCCGCATCGCTCGCCGTACAAACCGAAGTTCTTCGAGAACGACTGACAAGCCAGCAGCTCGAATCCTTGCTCTGCAAAGTATCTTAGTCCGAACGCATCCTCCGCAAGCGAACCTCCGAGACCCTGATATGCCATATCGAAGAATGGGAAATGACCCTTGGGCTTCATCACCCGCGCAAGCGTCTTCCATTGCTCATTGCTCAGATCTGCGCCGGAGGGGTTGTGGCAGCACCCTTGCAGAACGAATATGCTGCCACTCGGGGCTTCGTCCACGGCTTCGAGGAGGTCGCTGAAGGCTACGACACCCCGCTCGGCATCATAATGGCGGTACTTGACGACTTCAAATCCGACGAGGTTGAAGAGGGGCTCGTAGTTGCCCCACGCTGGTGTCCCAACGTATGCTCTCTTGCCTCTCAACTGCTCAGCGCGACTCAGAAAGAGTGCAGCAAGATGAATGCTGCCAGTTCCTGAGATGGCTTGCGCAGACACAATCTTCCCGCTCTTGACAACCTCGGAATCTGTGCCAAAGAGTACCTTGCACGCATTCGTGACGAACTCAGCGTCTCCTGTTGTTATCTCATAGTCGTGGCCGAGATCCGCTTTGCCTAGAATTTCCTTCGCTTGCTTCAACACGCCCAGCTCATTGTATCGACCTTGCTCGTTTCGGTATACGCCAACGCCGAGATCGATCTTCGAGGGTGATGAGTCAGCCTTCACTTTGGAGCTGAGGATGAAGACTGGATCCGCAGGTCCTTTAAGGACGGATCGAAACATGGCTGCGCGTGCGTAAGAGGTGCTGTGTGATCAAGCGTGGAGACCAGATTTCTGCTTACGTTCTGCATGGTTCCGTGCAGGCTATATTGCTGCAACTGCTGGTCTGCCTCAAAGCCGGACTGTTAGCCACGCGCCCACGCGATCGGTATCGATCCCGAGAGAGCAGTGGTGATAGCACCGACATGTGCCAACCGCAGCGACCGCGTGTATCCGCGGCTCGGACTACTGGGTTTGTCATGCTGTGACGCCTGTAGGCAAGCGGGTGGAGGGTTAGCGAGAAGAGTCGGATCCTGCAGGGATGCTGGCAGATGCTCGTCAAATCTGCTTGTAGGGACAGTGGTGATCTTCACGGCGGCAGTTGAGGAGCAGCATCTCATTCATGGCAGACCTTCTCTACTCATAGGAGACGCGGTATCCATACAGCCTATATCACCTGTCCCATTCGCACCCGTTTCCGTAATTGCCCAGCTGCTCTCGGCTTGTTCTGCAGCATTCTCGTTCAGACGTATCCACTCTGCTTCTTACGTCCTTTCAGTCCACACATGAGCATTTCGCCAATCTCTTGCCAGAAGCCCTTAGTCTCCTCGGCGAATGAAGCCTCGTAGGCATCGATGTATGCCTTCTCCCACACCAGATCAGCCTCGTGAGGCTTGACGAACTTGGTGTTCTTGAGGAACTTCCAGCCAAAGAAGAAGATGGGGGCGAGGAATACCATCTGTGATACATCAGTCAGCTTCGTTCGTGTCACACGCATTTCACATCTGGGTGGTCTCGTACCATGTAGTAAGTGAACAGTCCGTCCACAGTAAAATTTCCGGGGAGAAAGGTGCCGTAACCGTAGCTGCCGAGCACAAGAGTCAAGAAGATCATGCTGATCCATGTGCCATAGGGTTGGAAATAACCATAGTACGGCATAGCCCTGCGGTCAACACCCTGAGCCTTGGTGGCACGGTAGAAGAAGAGGTAAGTGACACAGATCACAATGTAGTTGATGATCTGCGCACCTGTGATGATATTGATGAACCAGGTGAGCACCTTGGCCGATCCAGCATTGACGTTCAAGAAGCCAAGGAAGGGGAAGCAGATAGTGATAAGAAGGCAGTAGAACGGCACGCCCTTCTTAGTGCACTTCTTCAAGAACTTAGGTGCCTGACCTTCGAGGGCAAGACCGTAAAGCGAGCGGGTTCCGTAGTAAGTGTAGGCGTTTCCAGCGGAGAAGATCGACGTGCACAGAAGTGCGTTGACGAGATGCGGAAGACCGCTGATGCGCAGGTTTCTGTTCGACAGTCAGCAAAGCTCGAGTCTCAGTGTGCATTCTCGTTCGTACCTCATAGCGATAACGTAAGGGGACGCAGCAGCGCTGCCACCACCGCCGGAATTACCAGCCAGAATGTCGAGCAGCGTCTTCTCGTTGTAGGGAATCACGATACCAACGCAGAGAGCGCTGCCGATGAAGAAGAATGCGAAGCGAGCATAAGTGACCTTGAATGCGTTCTTGAGATACGTTCTGGGAAGCTTGACCTCGCCAGAAAGCATAGACAAGTACTCAGGCCCAACGATGGTAAATGCCGCGGACCACAAGCAGCCGAGGAACCCCTCAAATCGACCAAGATCACCCGTAGTATTGTATTCGGCAAAGGCACCGGGATTGTTCCAATAGCGAAAGCCGTATGCGTCCTTGACGGGGTTGCCACCAACCATTGTAATGAAGGTAAAGGTGAAGACAATTAAGATCAGGAGGACCTTGCCAAGGGCGAGCCAGAACTCGGTCTCTCCGTATGCTTTCACGACGAACGCATTGATGGCGAAGTATAGGACGATACAAACAGCCACGACTGCTGCGACAGGTATATCGTCACTCCAGTACTTGAGCACGAGGTTCAGAGCTGAGATCTCGAAGGGGATTAGGATCGCTTCGTAGAGAAAGAAGTTCCAACCAGCCCAGAACCCCCTAAGAACCATGTGAGTAAGTGCGCTGCCGAGACTTCTTGGAGCTCCGATTACTCACATTGCAGGGTCAACCCAGTGGCCGGCCATACGGATGAAGCCGCCTGTGACCGGCATGAATGAAGCCATCTCCGCCATGGCATTGTTGACCAGACCGAGCATGCACGAGTAGATAGTGTAGGCGAGTAGCAAGCTTCCCGGGCCGCCTTTCACCAGACCATTCGCGATGGAGACGAAGGTAGCGGTACCAATCGAACCACCAATGGCAATCAGTTGGACCTGACGGTTACCCAAGTGCCTCTGCAGCTGATCGGCATTGTGGACTTGACCATGGGTAACACTGTTCTCAGTCTGGGTGCGGTAGACGCCTTCGTCCTTGTCGAAGATTCCATGCGAAGGTGAGGCTGACTTCTCGTTGACCTCGTAGGTCTTGTTGTCAGTCATGGTGTGTAATGACAGCCTTCGTGACTATATAAAGATATGATGAAGCGTAAGAGGAATGAAGATGAGATGGAGAGAATAGACCCGCGGGTATGGGTGGACTGGTCCCCCCTATAAGCAGTCACAGTGAAGGTCAAGAGCTTGGTATCTCGTAGCCCGTCTGCAACAAGTTAGCGTTGATAGCGCTAATTCAACCAATCAAAGACAGACCGGGCTTAAGTCCTGTTGGCCGCGAAACTCGCCCATACCGCTTGCTTGGGTTAGCCACTTTACGTTTACTGTCACAGCTAAATAGTCTGGGCATAGCCGTACCTTGGTGGTGGGCCAGACACATGGATCTTTCTGGGGTAACGCTTCGATTCGCTTCCCCACAGGAAGCTACCCTTGTCCGAGCAAGCCTCGAGCTCAGCCTTCGGTCACTCGAAGCTCTTCCGCACGCTACGGTAGCCCCACCGTTCCCCAGATCCTACTCGGGGCTGAACCCGGCTCTTGTCTCGGTCTAGCTTTCACGTGTGTAGATAAGCGACAATCCCCGGAGAGCCAGGCCTTGCATTCACGGCGCGCGGCCGGACTTGCGAACCATCAACGTCCGCACGGAAGCACTGGATGTCTTGCACAGTTATCTAGGTACAACTTTGAAGATAGGAAGCAGCTGCTGAATCTCTGATCTCCTATTGTTCTATTCCGAAACCAGCTACGGTCATATTTTGGAGGAGATAGGCCGGTTGATCAGAGGCAAGCTCTGCTCGATGCTCCCAACCTCCGCAGTCCTCGCCTTGACCATCTCTTGAACAGCGGACGCTGGCGCAACGTATGGCCTGCGCGGTGCCATCTTGGATGGCGCGTCTTGAATGCCGGCATATGTAGCGCTGTGGATCGCCGCAGCGTACTTTGTCGGCGCAATACCTCCCTTGATAGCCTGCTCAGCGAGCGCAGTCTTCTGGTGCAGTGCAAGAGCCTCTGCGTGTCTGCCCTGACGATAAAGCTCATTGATGCGCACAACGCATCGTGGAACAACATTCGCAAATGCAGCGATGCAACCAGAAGAGCCTGAGCTCAGACCGCCAATGATGAAGTCTGCCTGGCCGCCAAAAATAGCGAACTTGTCTTTGGAGAGTACGGCTCCGAGCCTCGTGATTTTGGCTACGGAGCCGCATGTTAGCTTCACGCCCACGATGTTGTTGTGGCGCTTGGCCATGGCTTCGATGAAGTCAGACGAAAGGTCGACGCCATTGCAGACTCCTGGGAAGTTATAGATTACAATGGGTAAATCGCTGTGAGCCGCTATCTGATCATAGAAGTTCTCTAGGACCCGAGGTGTGGTGGCGCCGCCTGTGACGCTTCGTTAGCCAATGCACTTCGCCAGCTATTTACAAGGGGACGGATCACGTACCGAAGTAGGCATTGGGCAGGACCAGCACGGAGTTTGCGCCAGCTGCTGCAGCGTCCGATATGAATTCGAGTGTCTGCGCGGTGCTGTGCGCACCAACCCCCGCCATGATTGGGAAAGAGGGCCCCACAGCCCGCCGCGCGGTTGCGATCAACGTTTTGCGCTCCTCCCGCGTCAACAACATGGTCTCTGCGTTTGTGCCCAATATCACCAGACCTGCGAGACCCGTGGTAGACAGGTAATGGAAGTAGCGTGCCTGGTTCTCAAAGTCGACCTTATCCGTGACTGGGTCAAAAAGGGTTACCGCGGGGCACCAAACACCGGCAGGAGGGACTTGAGAAGGCATTGTGGCTGCGAATTGACGAAGGGAGTATAGCGACGAATGTAGGGACTCCTTGCTACATCGAAGCTGAGCCTTGTTCCGCGATACTTATTGT
Organism: Didymella pomorum; assembly: GCA_022225945.1. NCBI lineage: Eukaryota > Fungi > Ascomycota > Dothideomycetes > Pleosporales > Didymellaceae > Didymella > Didymella pomorum. The sequence continues at coordinate 102,719 of JAKJXN010000021.1, read as the reverse complement.
ATCCCAGATACCTTCTCGCGTCGCTGGCCGGCGTGCTTCATCTCGAGCTCCATCACACACACCGGGCAAGCACCCGGATAACGTTGCGACGGACTAAAATTGATATCGGCATACTCAACACTGCTTCTCGTGAACGTGACTTGTGACTATCTCGGCGGCAAGTGACGGCTGAGCCAAACTTGGTGAACGGGATGCCAGCCGGTGGTGATGGAGATTCTCCACAGTTCCCCTCATTGTGCACGCTCAAAAGGCACAGAGCCGGCATTGAGAAGCACATTCAGCCTCAGTTCTTCGAGTCTTCACATAATTATAACTCAGAATGTCAAGCACTCGTCCTATTACATCACTTCGTGCCACAAGACGGCCGTTGATCAAAGCGCCTCGCCTCGCTTGTCTCCAGGCCCGCACCAACGTCACAGTACCCTTCAGACTACCTGCAGCACGCAATGAGCCCAACCCAACTTACAAGGAGGGCTCAGAAGAACGCATAGAGCTTGTCAAGGAGCTCAAGAGGCTGCGCTCGCAACTACCTCTCAAGTCTGAGATCTTCCTGAACGGCACTTCACAGCCCTCTGTTGGGTCATGGGACCAGCCCGTCCCCGCAGAGAAGGACACGGTCTTCACCAATTACCCTCTGATATCCAAAGAGCAAGTCTCCAATGCCATCACGTCAGCTCTCGAGGCTAAGAAGACATGGGAAAAGACTCCATTTGTCGATCGTGCCTCAATCTTCCTTAAGGCTGCGGAGCTTGTTGCAGGAAAATACCGTTATGAGCTGATCGCAGCTACCATGCTCGGCCAGGGCAAGAACATTTGGCAAGGCGAAGTCGATGCTGCCGCCGAGCTGGCTGATTTTTTCCGCCTCAACTGCAATTATGCAGCTGAGATTCTGGCTCGCCAGCCTGACCGTGGTTCTGACGGCATGTGGTCTCGCATGGACTACCGCCCTGTCGAGGGTTTCGTCTACGCCGTGTCTCCCTTCAACTTCACAGCAATAGGCGGTAACTTAATTGCTGGACCTGCCCTGATGGGTAATGTTGTGCTCTGGAAACCGTCTCCGTCCAATATCTACGCTTCTACCCTGGTCTACAAGATTTTGCTCGAGGCAGGACTGCCGAAGGACGTCATCCAGTTCATTCCTGGTGACCCAGAAGATATCAACGACGTCGTCTTCGCCAACCGGAACTTTGCCGGTCTCAACTTTGTTGGCTCCTCAGACGTTTTCCGCTCTCTCTGCGCCCGCATTGGTGAAGGCATCGGCAAAGGTACTTACCGCGAATTTCCCCGTATGGTGGGCGAAACTAGCGGTAAGAATTTCACCCTCATCCACCCTACCGGTGATATACCCTCCGCTGTCAAGCACACGATCCGCGGATCTTTCGAGTATCAAGGTCAGAAGTGCTCTGCTACGTCCCGTCTCTACCTTCCGGAGTCCCGTTCGCATGAGTTCCTCGACGCTTTCATTAAGGACGTCAACGAAATCACCATTGGTAACCCGGACAAGGACCTCTCCGCTTTCATGGGCCCCGTCATCCACGACCGCTCATTCAACAAGATCAAGCAGATCATAGACGAGTCCAATGCAGATCCCTCACTCAAGCTTCTTGCCGGCGGGAGCTACGATGACTCTAAGGGCTACTTTATCAAGCCCACCGTTTATCTTTCAGATTCCCCAGACCACAAGCTCTTCAATTACGAGATTTTCGGTCCTGTCCTTGCCATCCATATCTACAAGGACGCTGACTGGAAGAATATCCTTCAGAAGGTTGATGGCGCTGGTGGCGGCTTCGCTTTGACTGGGTCCGTCTTCGCCAACGACCGCGCCGCTATTCGCGAGGCTGAAGACACTCTGCGCTACTCCGCCGGCAACTTCTACATCAGTAAGTCTATCCTTGAACCCATTTACGGAATTGCATAAGCTGACGATTCTAGATTGCAAGACGACGGCTGCTTTGATCGGCCAACAATCGTTCGGTGGCTCCCGTGCCTCCGGTACAAACGACAAGGCTGGTTCTTCCAACCCAGTCCTCCGATTCACATCACCCCGCCTGATCAAGGAGGAGTTCTTCCCTCAGGCTGAATTCTTGTACCCCAGCAACAAGCCCGCTGAGAACATCGAGGACGTCAAGGGTGCTCAGCACTGAGTGTCTCGTTTGCCGGATTCAAGTTCTCAACCCATTCGGCATTTCATGACTTTTTATAGATCTGATGACAGCAGGGTCGAGCAGTGATCATATCGCATTACAGGGAGCAAAGGGGTTCATCATGCAATTTTATGTACATTCCAACGTTACGGTAATGGACCTAAACATTCCAAAGCAGTGCGCGTCCAACGATCGACCTATACATTGAGTCTGTCCAGTCAGCACAATATCATCCAATTTCGGCCCCTCAATCCTATGCAGTCGATGTGGCAAAGGCGAGCAGTGCCTCGTAGTTGGGAGTACCTTCAGACGTCAGTTTTGAAGTAGGTGAGTTGACTTGCATAACGGAAAGGAAGTACAAAGGGCAAACAAGCCCGGGTGCACAGACCATGTGCCATGCTTAGTCAGTGGGCAGAGGAGTGAAATGGAGATCAATAACATACCGAGGCCTGTTGCTGGGTCCCAACCACTTACGGCGCTGAACCCAGCTCCAGATATGACACCACTGCACCCACCAATCTTGCCATTCTTAATGTCAGTAAATCCAGTGCTCGCGGTGCCATACAACCAGGGGTTGAGGAAGCCGAGACCCTTCTTGCCAGACGCAATTCGAGCGCTGTTAAGGAGCTGGAAGATACCTGCGGTCGTGGGTGCTGAGCATGATGTGCCAGACACCGACTGTGCAGATCCAGACGCAACGATGACGAAATTGGTTGCCTGGGCAGAGATGTCGGGGTACGCGCGTCCAGAAGAGTTGAAGTAGTTCTTCACTGTGCTGTGGGTGGTGTCGGATGTGAGCCACTTGCTAACGACCGCGTCCTGGTAGGAAGGGCGGCCGAACACCTCACTGAAGCCGCCACCGCCAGATGACCAAGCATTCTCTGGAGAGTTGCCGGTAGTGCCGCCAACCGTCGTCACCCAAGGGCAGCTGGCTGGGAACGCGGTCTGGAAAGATGTCTTGCCGTTAACCTTGCATGTCGTACCTACACCCGAGTCGCCGGACGAGATGAGGATGGAGACACCACGAGCTCCCAGCTGAGAGAAGAGGTTGCATGCGTTTGTCGCGTAGGAGAGCGGTACGGTTTCTTCGTCATCGCCGTAGGAGATCGAAAGAGTGTTCGGAAGAGAAGCCGCCGGGAGCGCCAACAAGTAGTTCAAGAACTCGAGGTATGGCTCGTTGGTATTGGTGCCACTTCCGACAAACTGTCCGCGGCCTGCCGTACTGTAGTACGTCATTGGGACAGTGCTTGCAATGCTGCCCGCATATTGAACGTCCAAGTTTGCCTCGATACCTGCAGGCGACGTTGGACAAGTACCTCCGTTAACGCCAGTGCATGTGAAGGACCGAGCTTTGTTGTTGAAGTAGGCATAGCTGTTGAGGAAGGTGGTAAAGTCAGTCTTGATGGCATATTCTTCGAGGAAGCCTGCAACTCCTAGAAGTCCCGTGGTCTCGTTCTTCGCGTTTGCGAAGTTGTAGAGATTAGCAAGGCAGGTAGGTGTGATGCGAGTGCCAGAGCACCCTGTCACAGCTGATACTGCTTCGATGTTGAAATTGTCTTCCTCAATGGCATGGTGCTCGGAGATAGTGGATCGAAATTGCTTTACACCGAAGAATGTGGTCGGCTGAATCATGTCCACATGGCCAACGATCGCTGCGGGAACACTGTATTCGAGTGTTCGCAGCACTTTTGTCTTGGTCTCCTCGTTTACTTATAGAGTCAGGCGCAGTCTTGCAAAGAACAGTACTGTGTTCTTACCGTAGGTGTTGTATTTTGTCTTGAGCAGCTGTTCAATGGCATCGACAGAGCCTTCGACAGTGACGTAGTCACCAGAAACCGAAACTTTGGCATTTGGTGCCTCGCTGTCAAGCCACTTCTTTACGAGACTTACCGACTCCTCTTTGGGAGCTGTCATGGATAGGATCTGCTCATAGTCCAGATGTCGCCCATACTGAGAACTTCCAGGGGTCGCAATCTGCACGTACGTTTAGCTACGATATAAACGCACTATCGAAGGGCACAGTGCTTTCTTACGTCCAAGGCAAGTTTGTGGAAGTCGTTCATCCCCTGGTTCACAAGGTGGATCTTCAGGGTGAGAGTTGTCCTTGCTTTCTCTTCATTGGCAGCGGGATCCAGAGTCCACCCAGTTGGGCTACTCTCAATCTTTTCGAGCACAACGCTGTTGGCCGGGAGTGCATTGCAAGCACCCAGCAGGAGGGCTGCTAGAGGTAGCGAAGTCAGGGCGAAGAGTTGCATGTTGAGAGTTGGCGCGAAGGCTGCAAAGACAGAAAAGGACCTGCGGTTTCATGTTATATAGATTTGCCTACTGTCAGGGCTCTTCAGTCGTTCGGACAGAGCATTCGTGCAAGATGGAAGGTGCGTGGGTACCTGCCTGATGCGGTTAATGAGCAATCAGGGCTACTGGCCATTTAAGGAAGCTTCCCAAGCTTCGCCAATACACAATCAAGCTTTTAGCGCCGAGTATTATCTTGGGCATCTCAGAAGGCTTGTTAGCTGCCTTCTTGATCTGCACATACCGTTCCTGGCCAAGTCGCCCTGCCCTTCAGGGCCGCGTAGATTGTCCACTCCCAGGTCTACAGAATGTCACGGGCAGGATAGAGCCACTAAACCACTACATGTCCGGAAAAGTGGTCATGCTCGTCGTGTGTGAGACCCGAGTTGGACGTAACAGCGATGTTGCCCCGCTCAAACAATCGAATCTGTTGTTCTGCATCCCCTTTCCACTCGGCGCGATCACCTAGTGCGATGAAGCTTAGCGGCGGCGATCATCAGTGGTACCGAGGCACAGATACGGTGCAAGCGCATGTTGCATTGGAGTGTACGATGAAATATATCATTATCCAAAGTAAAGCAAACCCGACCAACTGCCTATGAATCAATCGCGGACCCCAAACGTTTGTACAAGAACATTGTGCAAGCTGCGATCAGCTCCCCTCAACGGAGCTTAAGAAGAGCCTACAATCTCTCGAGCAACCCTCTCTCCACTTCGAATCGCGCCGTCCATGTATCCCATCCAGTACTCACTTGTCTCTGTACCTGCAAAGTGCAGACCCCCAGCGCTTTGGCGCAGAGCACTGCCATACCTAGTGAGCACATTTGGCGGCGCAACAGCGACAGGACCACCCCTCGACCACTCCTCCAAGTCCCAGCGTTGCAAGACGAATTCGGTGAAATTAGCTGCCTGCTTGCCATAGTATCGCACGTAGTCGGCCACGATCTTAGACTGCGCTTCCGCGACCGAGAGCTTGTCAAGGGCGCGCATCTCATCAGCAAGGAGAAAGCCTAGAAGAGCACCGAAAGATCCATCTTCTGGTGTGCTGTCGAATGCGACTCTGACAGATCCGGAGTCTGATTGGACTTGGGCGCTGAGGTTCTCGCCCTTGCGCCAGAAAGGAGTCTCGTAGATCGGAATACCCTTACCAAGCGCACCCATCTTCGTCTTCTCGTTGAGCTTCTGGCGAGTCGCAGGAAGAGCAGGCTCAAAGTTGATCTGGCGCAGCAGTGGAGGAGCCATAGCGAGAACTACGTTCTTTGCGATAACAGTTCCAGCTCGCGAGCACACTTTGTAGCCCTTGCCGGTCTTTACGACGCTGCTGACAGGAGCGCTGAGAACGATGTGGTTGTACCCAACTTTGTCGGCCAGGCGTTGGGGGATCAATCCGGTTCCACCGACGACACGCGACTCTTGCGCACCGCCCTTAACGGCGATCAGCCTGCCAAGAGTGCCAACTGTGGTCTCGTCACCTGCAGCGGCGATGTAGGCAAGGACATATAAGAGCGAGATTTCCTTGGGCTCCAGGGACAGGAGGGAATTGCAGGCTGTGCCAAGCACGAATCGAGCATCAGCATGATTAGCGTACTGATTGAGGTAATCGTCGAAAGTCTGGCTGTCCCACTTGGCCGCCTGGGGGTGTGTCCAGGGAGCGCTGACATTGAGCTCGGCCGCCCACTCGTCCAATTGCGCTTGCGCAGCCGCGATCTGTGCAAGAGAGGATGGATCGACTGGCGGAGCACCACCTAGCGCTGGATCTGGGGTGAACACATGACGAGTGTTATTGCGCCACAGGATTGACTGGCCCTGACTGTACGTGTTGAAGGTCTGAAGTCCCAAGTCGGAGATCATGCTAAGAACTTTTTCTTGCGTAGGGCCAACGAACTCAGCTCCCACTTCTGTGACACCACCATTCTTGAGTGGGTGATTGTAGACTTTTCCACCGACGCGGTCTCTGGCTTCCAGTATAATGACCGACTTGCCAGCATGGAGAAGATCCCGCGCAGCTGTCAGACCGGATAGTCCTGCTCCGACGACGGCGACATCGACAGAGTCGGGGACAGCCGTAGAGAGAACAAAGGAAGCCTGTTGAGATAAGAGCGCAAGGACAGAATTTCTGAAGAAGCGACGCATGGTGACGGACAGTGAGGACGGAGAGAAGGTGGAAGGCTGCTTGTGATGTGTCTTTGGACATGCTGGAAAGGCCGCCATCTTATATACGAGATATCGTCCTGCTCAAGAATTGTGGCTGCTCACCATGCAAATCTGCAGGCATCCCCAGTTGTCGCTGCGGTATGACTGCGGTCAACTCTCGGCGCAACCTGGCGCCTCCGACAGCGACCGGATTCGAAAGGTTTACGAGGCTGCGATCATGGGTAATACCGTCTCATTGGAGACAACACGCCTTGAATCATGCATCTGTTCCTTATCGGATCGATCTACTGAACATCTTTGTCGCTGACATCTGGGCATACATCTGCCCAGCATCAGCATCGTGTAACCATCAGTGTCCTTGAAAATCACTGCTGAGAGGCCTGTTTCGCTATCGAAGCTCGATGCAGAGATTCCGGCTTCGGTCATCGGTTTCCGAAAATCCGAACCATTGATGGGGGATGTAGATCTTTGCTTTGGTGTTGCGGGGAAGTCGATCGGGTGACTCGGGCAGCCAAGAGTCCCGAATGAGGCTCAGGCTCAGGTAGCTAGTTGACTCATATTAGCCGTAGCATGCCTCTTCAAGGTAGACTTGCGACTGGAAAAGGCATAAAATCGAAATGAATAAAGGTAGTGAGATATTTTGGGTCCTGGAAGCCTGTTTTCACGGCAGTAATGTCGGCGCCTAGAGGTTGTCGGTCAAATCGCAAGAACTGGGCTGTCTGATCAGGAATCGAGACGGCGACTTACCAAGCTAATGGCAGTATCTACCTCGTAAATAGAGCGATTCCACCTCCCTGCCCTTCTCGGCCCCCAACCTGTATAGTGAGGCCTGCTTTGTTGTAGAAGCCACGATTTTTCTCTCCGCACAGTACACTGGCACACACTCCTGTGCCTTCTTTCTGCGACTTTCTCACACCCCATTGAGCGAGCATCTTGCCGACACCTTTGCCTTGACATTCAGGCTCGACACCGCACACGTACAAATCCCAGCACTCCGACCTATCGCCAGTCCAATACTGCTCAGACGCCGCCACAGCGTTATCAAGGAAAGAGGATTGTGAAGCATCGGCGGCACGATTAGGGAACAGAAACAGCGAGAAATTGTGCCATGTTTGAATGGCCGGCACCATGAGATTGCCTGAGTGAAATCAGCATACTTCATTACCATCGCCGTTGCCTTTCAGACATACGAGGGTCCACTGTCGAGAGCTGCATTGCAGCACCGCCTTTACCTAATCTTCGCCAGTCGGCGGCACCCGCGATCTTTTCCCAGCCATTCTCGTCTTTAGTCACAACGACCCAGAATTGATGCCGCCAGTCCCAGAAGCGCTCCCTTATTCCTCGCAGCAGGAACCAGTATACATCTTCGGGATGCTCCTTTCGATGAGGGTGCATGATCTCACCGATGATCTCATCGTCGAAAAATGCTCTGTGCCAAACGCGTGCTATAGACGTCAAGTCTGAGAGCTGCGCCAGACGCATTACATACTGAAATGGTGATGCAGTAGTTGCCGGGCTGGTGTCGCTCTGGACGTGCGTTTCGGTTGCCATTTTCGAGGTGTATCGAGAAAGAAAGATCGAGACACGCTGTTCTCTGGTGAGATGCCGAGTCACCGAGTATATGAAAGATCCTGGTGCACATGTTGCAGCAACAGCACCACTGCAGGCTGACTAGCGAGGCAGGGCGATTGTAGGGTCGCACAATACCGAGGCTGACCCACACAAGCCCTGTCCAAGCGAGGTCGTTGAGCTTGAGCGGCTTGAAACGAATGCCGCCCTCGATTTTGCAGTCACCGAATAAGTAGCTACACCGTTCCTGCTGCTGTAGTGCGGACTTGGCTCCGACGTGGCGTGAGGGCGGGCCGCAGGCGTGCTTCCTTCACGATGGTGGGTCCCACCTGCCGACTACTGTCAGGCCGGCTAAAGGCCAATGCCAAATCTGCGTGGATATTGACAGATTCTGTACAGATGTCCAACGCACATCTGAGCGTTTGATTGCCATTGAGATATTATCCATTGTAACCAGCCGGCATGCAGGGCAAATTGACGCTTTCGGTGGTAGCGGTCCATCGATATCGTGGGCGTGATAACGAGCAAGGGAGGACAACGATATCCACAGCGGGAGCGTTGAAGGGCCGTACCGCCTAGCTGGTCAATCTTGCCGTTCGCCTAGGATCCTTCGATCACTAGCGCATTCCCCACTAACCCACGATGAAGCCTCGTGCATCGGTCAAGATTACAATTAGGCTGCTGCAACGATACAATGCTGACTTTGGACGGTAGACCGCCCGGAGGATTGCATCTATCTCGAAAGAACTTGCGGCGCGACTGTTGAAAATTTGTCGGCGAGCTTTGCACAGACGCCAACACTTCAGAGTTGACTCTTCATGGCTGAGCGACACTGACACAAGCAGAGAAGGCGGTGTTCTACGCATTGCAGTTTGCACGCGCTAATGGGGTCGGCAGTATACTCGTCCAATGCAAGGCGCTCATGCGGGTCAGACGAACATACTTCCCAATGTGGTAGCGGAAGAATACACTGCGAGCCAGGGTGGTGAAACCGGGTGGTGATCCTGAAGACTAGCAGCGATAGCTGCTGATTGGGGCCCTAGCTGCCTGTGGCGGACAGTTATGCAGCTAAGTGCAACGTGGATAAGGCCAGCTAGCGTAGCACAAAACAGAGTCGTCCCGTAAGATCGAAACCACTCAGTCGATGCCATATAAGACGCGCTCTTCCGAGCCGGTTCCAATCCTGATACCATCTCCATCAGCACTTGCTTGACGGACATTTGCAGAGATGGGCCAGCAGAAAGAAGCCTCATCCCGCGTGGACAACGAGCCGTGCTACTCTGATGCAGCAGAGCCGAACGTCTTGATCTCAGCAAAAGACGGTACGACTGCCGACAGACATGACATGATCCGAATGGGCAAACGTCAGGAGACGACCAGGAATTTTCGACACATCACGATTCTTGGCTTCTGTACTGTGATCCTCTCGACCTGGGAGAACATCTTGTCGACAGCTGTGTTTGCTTTGGCCAACGGAGGCACAGCAGGTTTGATCTGGGGTTACTTGATCTGCATGATCTGTTTCGGTTTCGTCACAGCTTCGTTAGCGGAGATGGCTTCGATGTGAGTTTCTGCGCTGTGTCGTAGACCAACTCTGACCTTCCAAGGGCTCCAACATCTGGCGGACAGTACCACTGGGTCAGCGAGTTCGCACCGAGAAGCTGCCAAAAGTTCATCAGCTACATAGTCGGTTGGTTGGGAGTCTTAGGTTGGCAAACTGCGGCTGGTTTCGTCACCTACCTCACCGGCAAGCAGATCTCGGCACTGATCATCCTTTGGAACCCCTCGTACGCGCCACAGCCATGGCACGGGATGTTGATCGTTTGGGCAATCCTCGTTGTCTGTCTGTTCTTCAACATCTTTTGTGCAAAGAAGCTTCCGCTCATCGAAGGCATTATTGTCATCCTCCACCTGGCTGGGTTCTTTGCAGTTATCATCCCACTCTGGGTCATGGGAGACAGGAGTCCGTCGGGAGCCGTGTTCACTGCTTTCGAAGACAACATGATGTGGGGAAGTGTCCCCCTGGCGACCATGGTCGGTCTGACAGGAGCAGCTGGTGTTTTCGTTGGTGTTGAGGCTGGGGCACACATGTCAGAAGAAGTGCGCAATGCATCGCATGTCATTCCGCGCGCCATGATGTGGACATGGCTGGGTAACGGTATCCTGGGATGGATAATGGCCATAACGTTCGCGTTCTGCGTTGGTGACACGATGTCGGTGTTGCTGACGCCGCTGGGTTCGCAGCAGGTCCAGGTGTTCCTCGACACAACCGGATCAAAGGCTAGCGCTACCGGCTTGACTTGCATAACGTTGGTCATTGGTATCTTCGCGTGTGTTGCGGTCATGGCGACGAACTCACGTCAGTTATTCGCCTTCGCCCGTGACAGTGGCGTACCTTTCTCAGAGAGCCTCAGTCAGGTGAGTGACGTCTACTGGACTGGGCAAGCACCAGATGCTAATCTGCACAGGTTTCGCCAAGGTTCGGAGTGCCGCTCAACTCATCGTACGTTACGATCATCTTCGTACTCTTGCTGTCCTTGATCACCTTGGGGTCCGCGGTCGCCTTCCAGCAGGTTCTGGCCCTCGGGGTCTCCGCCATGTTGACAACATACATGATCTCAATCTCATGTGTTGCATTAAAACGGATACGTGGTGAGCCGCTGCTGCCATCGAAGTTCAACTTGAGCAAATGGGGACTTCCCATCAATATTATTGCGGTTCTATTCCTGTTCTTCTTGTGGATCTTCGCTTTCTTTCCCACGGTGCCAAGCCCGGCACCGGCGGACATGAACTGGGCGATATTGGGGTACGGGTCGGTGATCATATTTGCGCTCGTTTACTACGTCTTTCGTGGTCGATACAGATATGTTGGGCCTGTCGAGTACGTGCGAAAGGGACAGTAGGGTCGATCTTGGCAAAGCAGACATGCTTGGAGCAGCAGTGATAAAGAAGCTAGGAATTCAGGCCATGCTTGTAGCGACGAAGGCGTATATTTCGTGAAGGCGTGTTGGTGAAGTAACCGTGCCGAGGAATTCAAGTGGGAAGGAGCTGATCTGTGCCGATGACGTAATCAGCGAGAACCAAACAGCTCACATTGACAGAGCAGCGCCATTGTTGAAACTGCATCTTTCTTTTGGGTGCTCAGTACCCGTGCTTCGCCAGCTCCGCCTCAGTATATTCCCAAAGCTTCTTCTGCAACCCAATATTCCTTGCTGCCTTGCTACCATCATTCTCCACACCTACAGGCTTGTAGTACGCGCCATTAACTAGGTCCTCTTTTCGAACGGTAGCTGCCCATGTTTGATTCAGCGCGCCGCCTTCAGTACTCTTGTAGTGTCCCGGGATCAAGAAGAAGAACAGCCCATAGAACCACAATCCTGCTTTCAGGAACACGTTGGCCCGCAGCGATTGGAACAGATCGGTGAAGATGACACCCGGGTGCAGCGAAACGGATGTGATCTGCGGATACCGCTCGCTAAGTTCTCGCGCAAAGAGCAGATTGCACAGCTTCGACTGTCCGTACCGCTTCCACGTCCCTTGCTGCTCGAGCTTTTGCTGATCCAGGATCAAACCACCCGGTACACCTATGGTGTGGCCTGCGCTCGAGAGCGTAACAACACGTGCATCGCCATGCGTCTCGCTTGTCTTCAGCAACGTAGGCATGAGAAGCTTGGTAAGAAGCGCGTGGCCCATGTGGTTCGTGCCGAACTGGATTTCGAAACCTTCTTTGGTCGTAGAATACGGACACGCCATTATGCCTGCGTTGTTGATTAAGACATCTAGGCGCGTCTCCGAGCGGTTGAACGTTGCAGCTGCTTCGGCAATACTGGAGAACGATGTGAGGTCCAGGGGCAGGTGAGCGATTTCACAAGCGTTAGGTACGGTAGTCTTAATGTCAGAGATGGCCGAAGACGCTTTGGATGCAGTTCGGGCGGCGAGGTAAATTCGTGCTGGCTTGTGGGCAGCGAGGTACGTGACTGTCTGCTTGCCCAATCCAGCGTTGCCTGATTCTGTCAGTCAACTAAAGATGTAGGTAGTCGGACAAGAGGTTTGTGTACCGCCAGTCACGAGGATGACTTTGCCCTCGAGACTGCCAATGTCTTTGGCCGGATCGAACGTGAGGCCCATTCCGAGTGTTGTTATCGCGTCTACAATTTCAGGGACGACGAACCCAGTTCCAACAAGCCAGAGAGTATGAAGAAAGTCAAGTATCTGGCTCAAGCGGCTCGACACTGGCAACTGAGGGGTCTCTGAAGCCGGCGAAGACGACGACATCTTGCCAAAGCTTGCTTGAGACCAGTGCGCTAGTTTTCGAGCGTTGCGCGTTTCGGCGCGTTTGGTGGTTGATCTTGCGTGTGGGCCGAGGCTGCCGTGCGAGGCTCGTTCGTGCAGCCCTGCAATGACGTCGTCGATCCTGAACCTCACCATCACCGAACATACGCGGCAACGACGCACCCCAAGAACCGACATGGTCTCATTGCATCTGGCGTTCCCAATAAATGGCTTAGAGGGACTGGGTACGTCTCACCCTACGCACTCTGCTTTGGTGACAGCCCCATTGAAGCCATGCTGCACCAGCGGAGCCGCCTCCACCTGCAGATCAACACCCTTCACATCGTCAAGATCTGAAGGAAGCAGAATTAAGCTTTCAGGCCACCGTTCGCCAAGGACTGTCATTCTGTCCCAAGAATATAAACTATTGGCTAAGTGAAGGCTATTGTAGTTACAAAACGTTTGCTTCGCTGCGCGATCGTCAACGGACCTACACGGAACGGATAGCTTCACGGATGCTGAACGGATACGACAACACGGAAAGCACATAACGGCAACATCGACATATTAAGAGCAATCTGGGACGCCCTCAAATTACCGAAATCTGTTCGCATGATAGATCTACTGGGTCTGTGACTGGTGGCATTACAATTCTACATCATTCCAGATTGTTCACCTTTTCCATCAACGAAGATGCTGCTTTCTAGGTGCCCAGATGGCAAAAGGGCGATCACTGGATCAAGGGTGGCCATTCTGCACGAAGTGTAGCAGTGGTAGCAAGAGTGTTCTCCAACGCCAACAGACGGGCAACGACATCTGCACACATCAAGTTGACTTACAGAGTTGTGTCTGCCGTCATATCTTCACCGTCTCGATAGTCGCGCGGCAAATGTACCCGTTTCGGACGACGAGCGAGGTTTCGAGCGAAGTTCCCAAGACATCAAACGCTAGGCGTGTCACATCGGCCAGCCTCCGAACGACCTTCGGCGTAAACGCCTGATTAAAGGTGACTTCATATGATGCGCAAAGCATCGCCATTGCGCCACCTACCCTACCACGAGGGCGACCGCCACAACTACCAGGCTTCTGGAAGCTGTCATCCAAGCAATAGGGGCCCGTAATATGAAGCTTGAACGGCATCTAGAGCAGAGTGGCGCCTTGTTTCCCCACAAACATGCTCTAAATTCTCCGCAACGGGCGCAAACGAAATGAAATTTACGAGAACGGCGAGACATACCACCTCGGCTGCTTTTTGCATCAATGAACTCTCATCCTTCATACGCGGAAGTGTGCTCCCGTAGCTCGTTTCGTTGTTTGTTTCCCCGCTTCGGTCTGTGCGCGATGTTTCAAGATCAGCGAGTCAAGGATGCCGGTTCTAGAGAACTACTTCAACCGGTGGGAGCAACAAGCTACCTTATGGGAAACAAGGCGAGGTAATGAGGTGTCTGAGCTTCGAGATGAACGGCCCATAGGGGGAAAACATATAAACATGTTCTGGCCGACTGTTTGAATCGACACCACAGCACTTCCAACTCACTTACATTCTTTCAGCACCTTTTCAACCAACCAACAATGCATCTCACCAACATTCTCCTCGCCTCCGTGGCTGCTGCCACCGCCTCCGCGCAGTGCGCTCTTCCTTCCAAGTACACTTGGTCCTCCACAGGTGCTCTTGCTTCACCCAAGAACGGCTGGGCCGCCCTTAAGGACTTCACTGCTACCCAGTACAACGGGAAGAAGCTCGTCTATGGTTCCACCGCCAGCTCTGGTGGCAAGTACGGCTCCTTCGGCTTCGGACTCGTCAACAACTGGTCCGACCTTTCCTCTGCCGCCCAGACAGCGCAGAGCTTCAACGCCGTTGCGCCCACTCTGTTCTACTTCTCGCCCAAGAAGGTCTGGGTTCTTGCGTACCAGTGGGGCCCCACCACCTTCACCTACCGCACCAGCACCGACCCCTCCAACGTGAACAGCTGGGGTGCTGCCCAGCCTCTCTTCTCCGGCAAGATCACCGGCTCTGACACTGGTGCTATTGACCAGACCGTCATCGGTGATGCGTCGAACATGTACCTGTTCTTCGCCGGCGACAACGGCAAGATCTACCGCGCCAGCATGCCCATCGGCAACTTCCCCGGCAACTTCGGCACCGCCAGCACGGTGGTCATGACCGACAGCAAGAACAACCTGTTCGAGGCCGTCCAGGTCTACACCCTCTCCGGCGCCACCGGCTCCGCCAAGTACCTCATGATCGTCGAGGCAATTGGCAGCAACGGCCGCTACTTCCGCAGCTTCACTGCCTCCAGCCTCAGCGGCTCCTGGACTCCCCAGGCTGCTTCCGAGCAGAACCCCTTCGCTGGCAAGGTCAACAGCGGCGCTACCTGGACCAACGATATCTCCCACGGTGACCTGTACCGCGCCAACCCCGATCAGACCTTCACTGTCGACCCTTGCAACCTGCAGATGTTCTACCAGGGTCGCGACCCCAAGAACGTCCCCAGCGACTACAACCTCCTTCCCTACCGCCCTGGTGTCCTTACGCTCAAGCGATAAGCGGTTTAAGCTTGCGCGAGGATCGTTGGTGGCTTCGGTGTTTTCGTTCTTCATTCACTCTTTCAGTTGCTGTAAATATCTTTAGATTGCTGTACATACTTCAATCAACCACTTGTTGTGAACCACAAACTTATTCCAATGACTTGTCTCACGTAAATTGCTCATCTTCACCTAGAGCCCACTATGGATTCTTTGGTCGCTTGTGACGAGCAGCTCCTACTATTCAGTGCCACCTTCTTCCTCATCCGACGCATCCAGCTACCTACAGCGTATACCTGAACTCCGGATGTCTGTGACCCAACCTCCACTCATCCCTTCCCAACCTGTCATCCCTCTCTCCACGCTCCCTCTTGCCATTTTCCCACCTCAAATACGCCATCTGCCCCAGCGTCAAGAAAAAGCAGATCACCATCGCCCCAAGACAAACCGAATGCCCCAGCGTATAGTGCGGCGCGTCTTTCTTGAGATAAACAAACGTACCAATAAACGCGCTGCAATTAGCGATAGAAATAACCACACCCACGCCCGTAGCCCGCACATAATGCGGCGCGAGATTATTGCTGGTCCAGCCCATGACCATCGGACTGCCTTGGAAAACGCCAATCGCAACGAGAAATGTACCGGCGTAGCGTGTGGCATTGTTCTTGGCGGCGACGAGCATGATGTACCCGATTAATCCGACAATCGTACCGGCGGCGATAAATGCGCCGCGGGTTTTCAAGCGGTCGGAGAAGTATGCGCATGCGATTACGGTGAAGAAGGCGGCCATGTTGGGAGGGACGGTGAGGAGTTGGGCAGTTGTCGAGTGGTAGCCCATGCCTGCGACGATGGAGGGGAGGAAGAGGGAGAAGGAGTAGAGGGGGATCTGAGAGAGCTCACATCAGAGGTCTTTTTTCAATGTGTTGGAGTAGGGACAGGACTGACCAGTAAAAAGAACCAGATGAAGCTGTTGAAGTACGTTTGCGGTGCTTTCAGCGCCATCTTCACCCAGTACCATTCGAAGCCCTCTTCATCGACGTTGACGCTCGTTGCACCGTGAGCGTCAAGGCGCATGCGGCGGAGTGCCCAGTCCTTCTCTTCTTCAGTTAGGAAGCGTGCGGTTGCCGGTGTATCGGGCATGAAGAAGAAGCAAATAATGCCGAAGACAATAGTGACCGCACCCTCGACTGTTCGACACGTTAGCTCATGCGTTAATTGAACGAGAGAGTAAGGACGACGTACTGAAGAATATCCATGGCCACTTGCGATAATCGCCAACCTCTATCTTGCTAAGCCCACTAGCCAAAAGCCCTCCGAAAGCACCACTGAGCGGCGCAGCGCAGTAGAACAGACCACTGCGAAGCAGCATCTGGCCGCGCCGGTAGAAGAAGGCGAGGTAAATGATGACGCCTCCCAAGATGCCACCTTCGAACAGGCCAAGAAGCGCGCGACACACCACCAGCCCGGCAAAGCTTTTCGTGAAGCCCATGAAGGTGCAAACCAAGCCCCACAAAGTGATGAGCGTGGGCAGGTAAACGCCGGCGCGGAAGCGCTTGACGAGCCAGTTGGATGGCACATCGGCAATGATGTAGGGGATGTAGAAGATGAGGAGAGCGACGTTGTATTGGGTGCCTTCGAGGTGCAGCTCAGTGGAGAGCCCGGCGATGTTCGCATTACCTATGTTCGAGCGATCGATGAAAGAAAAGAGCCTGCATGAATTAGTGATGTATTTGGGAGAAGGTACGGGGTGGTAATGGAGGATCATGGTCGAGGAGATTGATTCACGAGCTCGAGCATGCTTACCATATGCCAAACAGCCAAGGCAGAATGTGTGTATCGAACTTGCGATTGAGACGGGCCTCAAGCGCCGGATCCTCAATGGCCTCAGTCGAGGAAGGTGGAGAAGCTCCCGCTTTCTCAATATGTGCGACATCGTCCTTGTCCGTCAAGGACAATTTTCGGTCCTCTGATGCATCCGCCATGGCGGAGTCGTGATGTTCGTCCACCAAAACAACGGAGTGTGCTCAACATAACGTCTCTGTACGGTGAGAACTGCGGGACGGCAGATGTTCTACCTCCGAGTAGGCTATCTGTACACAAGCGCCACGCTGTCATGCTTGTAAGGACTGCCGGCAGCCAGCCGTGCAGCGCTAAGCGCAGGGAAGAGTAGCGTCGGACTTCAGCGCGGGGAATCTGGGGAAGATCTGCGCTTAGAATTTCTCTCTCCGGTAAGCCGGGACCTCGGATCTGTGACGTTGCGAGGCATCGAAGAACTCGGTAGTTGCGACCGTCTGGGCGTTGCGACGTCAAGCATCGTTTGCCTATAGAGCGGGGAGGAGCTTCTGTCTGCCAAGATGCTTGTGTGAAGGTCCCTGGGCGTGGTGATCAGTTTGTCGGCTTTCATGGGAATTCGAGTCAGTCGCTGATCAGCACGTCCAAATATCGAATCTAAAAGTCAGTGATGGTGTACAGCATGAACGGGACGATAGCACCTGCTGAGACAAAGGCTGGAATTGGTGTGAGATTTGGGCAGATAAACAGAAGCAACCTGCAGCTGCGCAATCGGCATAAAAATGTCAGTATATAAACATCCAGATCGCGACACAGGAGTCAAGAGGGGAATCCATGAGATTTGAGAGGTCAACCAGTTAGCCAATGTTGAAAGTCCGTTGAATGCCCAAACGCCACGCTATGCAAGATTATTGTTCAATTACACATCCCTCAAGCTGCCCTCAACAGGCTTGCGCGTAATCCCCGAGTACTGCTGTCCCTGCGGCGCCCCCTGCGGCTGGAACGCCTGATACTGCTGCTGCCCAGGATACGCGCTCGGCGTGGCCGTCTGGCTGCGATTCGGCACAGGATCATATCCTGCGTTTCCGCTACCCGCGCCATAACCGGGGGTTCTGCTTCTCGGCTGATCGTACGGCTGTACTGGTGCCGGAGCATTAGCGTAGGGGTTCGGGTTTGCTGTTGTGTGGTAGCTGGGTGGCGCTGGGGAGTTGTAGCGCTCTGAGGGTGCGGCGTAGGGGTTGTGCTGGGCGATATTGTTGTAGGGCTGGTTGTAAGGCTGATTTTGTGGGGGAGAGCGGCGTTCGTACGGGTCTGAGGCCTGGCTGTATTGGCTCTGTGATTGCGCTGGGGAAGGACCGCGGCTGTAGTTGTTTTGTGCGTAGCCAGCGTTCGCGCCATAGCCTGGTGACATGTTCTGGTTTTGCATTGGCGAACCTCTGCGGTCGTACTGGTTCTGGTAGCCGGCTGGGAAGCCGTAGCCATCTGCGCCTTGCGCGGGCGAGATTGGACTTCTTCCTGGACCAGGCGATCCACGCATTCCTGCTCCTACTGCACCGGCGGCCACGCCTGCCACTGATGTGTTCGGCACGCTGCCGTTATTGTTCAATCTGTCCATCTCTACATCGCCCCGCTTTTCTGGCACAGCTTCCTCCTCGACTTCGACCTGCCTGCTTCGCGCATCGTTCCAGCTTGGCATAGCAGGTAGCGCATCCTCGTTGGCAGGTTTGCTGTGCGCATCAAACGTCGCATACTGTGGCTGTTCTGGCGATACTGGACGAGCGAACTTCGGATTGACTTGTGGATTGAAGTGAGGATTGCTCGGCTGGCGAGCAATTTGCGGCGTGGCATGCGACTGGTACTGCGTGTTGATCTGTGGCGGCGGCGGTGGTGCAGGCGCGAAGGAGCGCGCTTCAGCGTAGGGGTTCGGCGAGGCGTACGGCTGCTGAGGGTATGGCATTGGTGGCGGGTAGCCTTGGTTCTCGCTCTTCATGCGCTTGTGTCCTGAGTCGCTGCTTCCACAGCAGCACGTACAACATTTGCAGCAGCATATTGTGCATTCAGCAGCGCAGCAAAGACAGCGCGCTATGCAGAAGACGACGCTGAAAGCAATGATGCCTCCCACAATGATGGCGACAATGACTGGCCATCTATACGGCGTAAGTGACTAGATGGTAGGCGGGGCAGCTCTTGACTGACTTGCAGTAGTCCTTCGCCATGCAGTTGTCCCATGATGACAGCGTCTGCTTTGCGTCCGCGAACGGGTCGCGAGGCGCGAGGGTGAAGCCGGGCTGCATGGTGTGCAAGTGCCCGGACTTCAAGGATAGAGGTGTCGTTCGTGTGCGTAGCCGGCCCGCAGTCTGTTCTGGCCGTTGTGTGTAACGTGGTGAGTCCAAAGCGAGTGTGTTCAGTTCATTTTACCATGAGGTCAGCCTGCGAACGTCGAAACACCAACAGAGAATGGGAAATCATGCAGCCGGGGGGTCTCCTAGTTGAATGGCTACGCGCAAGGATAGTGTTGATCAAGATCAAACGCGTGCCGCACCACCGAGCACGGGCTGGGATGAGCAACCCAGGGGCTGGCGAGCGGTGGTTCGTTGTTTGGCTAAGGTTGCCGAGGAATGTTGCGCGGCTGCTGCGCCTCACAGCGCTAGCGGGCGAGCTTACACGAATACGATGCATCGTATGCTGAACTACTGAACTTGACATCGACACTTTGACCTGAAGAGTACGTGTACTTGTGTGCACGATGGCGCTATGCAGTCGCTCAAGGCAGACTCGGCTAGACATACCGAGTTTTCCGAAAGGAAAGAGTTGTCAGGTATTCTCGCCTTGTTCCTTTCCAGTCTTCGCTCGCACTTCACCCTCTTGTCAGCTTAAAAATTCACTCGAAATCAGGACAAGGTCAGGCACATACATCTCGCAGCAGCTGGAAGCCGGCCTTTTGAGAACAGCAGCTTTACCAGGTCTTGGTGAGACGTGTGGCTGAGGAAAAAGTCGAACCCAAAATTGTACGTTTCGCCAAGGAGGACTGCATGATGCTTAGACTTGGCTTCTTGCCTTGATTGCGTGGTCTTGCAGACACGAAACTAGAGCATGGTCTCCAGAGCTCGTAGCCAGGCTGCCTTGCTACTGCAAAGAAACAAAGACTCGAGGTGACTACGCGTTCACAATACTACACCTACTAATCTATGCACTGGCCATGGTGATCTGGATGAGCTAGACGACCGCACGATCGAGATCCAAGTCATGATACGCAATCCGTTCAGCGATCTGCATCTTTGAACAGGTTGTTAGAGAAGTACAATACTCTTACTATTCAGTCTATGGCCTCTTTGAACCATAATGTATGCTGGTGCCGTCGTAACCAAGAGGATAACAACGAAAGTTGATGCTGTGTACATGAGATACTAGAAGGATGCTTCTTTGGTCCGACTCGCCGGCAAGTCACGATCCCTCTATTCGAATGCGTCTCTCTTGATGCTTGCACTACAAGAGCTCCTCCTCGCTAGCTAGAGCTAGTTTGTGCCAACGTGCGAATTCCCACACGGCGTTCTTTGATCTACAACGTACATCATCACAGTACGTTCTGTTATTCTTTCTGATTCTGAGGCGTTCTTCGCGTGGCAGAGCCCGCCAACAGTAAGGTCCCGGTTCGATGAAGACTTTGATAATTCGCAATATCACTGAAAGGACACTTCGGACATAATGTCTTTGACGTATGTCTTCTGTAAGGTTGTGCCTGGTCAGATGCTCGTCCCAATCATCTACAATAACGAATAAGGCGAGACGGAAGGCCACGCAGGGTGACAAGATATAGTCCGCTGCTACTTGTTGGCCGAATCCCCGTGTGACCAAACCAAGGAGGGCGAGAACCTTGTCTCACTCATTGCTTGCTTGGCTTTCGGCCCACCAGTTCAAGGCTTGCGCCAGATCGAGATCAGCTTTGCGCCAAACATCTAATCGCAGGATAGATGTTCTGCGACTATAGACCGTTTTGTTGTGTCGAGGACGATGGCCCGTATTGTACACGAGAAAGGACAATACATTCTGGATGACAACCATCTTTATCATGTTCCTGTATGGTGCAACGCAATGGGCTTGACTGCAGTGCTGTCGATTCGAAGGACAGCAATCAGAACGCATGTGGCCAGCTTAACGCTGTGTACGCAAACCCGGAAGGCATGTTATCTCCTAAGCAGACGATTGCTTACACAAATCAAGTTAGCTGTACTCGCGCTGAACCACATTTGGTATGCTTACGGGAACGTGACAACATGCCTTGCACCCCACTAGGCAGGTCAGAAACCAGTTCTTATCAACTTTCGAGCGTCGTGGGATCCCAAAGGCATGGTGTTGATATGTGGACTTTTTGCTCGAAGGGGGAGGACGGAGAGGCTACCTGGGTATGCATAACCTAGGCAGAGTGGGGCAGTGTAGGATAGGCCAGGGCCTCAGCCTCGCACGCGAGATCTTACGGAAAACGTACATTACAAGCCACCATACGATTGTGGCCATGATACACTCAAATCTATGTGACACTGCATCTATTTCAGGCCGACGATAACAACCTTTCCACCAGCTTTGACACTACCATCCGCACTAAATCCGCCCATACTACTCAAATACGCAACAACCCTGCCCTTTTTGGCTTTCCCCAAAGCAACTGCAGTGACGCCCGTAACCTTCGCAACGACTTCCACCTTCCCATCTCCTCCCACTTTGACCAATTGATCACTTAGCGGTCTTCCCAGTACCACACTGCCATCCCCCAAGACTGCGAAGTCATCAGGTACAGCGACCGCATCGCCCTGAGCCAGAATCTCGACGTTACTGACCACCTGCTGAGCGACTCGATCAACGCGAACGCGACTCAACGAATTCTGGACCGTGTTGGTGAAGTATACCCAGTCGTGATGCACCTTGATACCATTCACACCCAATGGCAAGCCCGGTGCAGAGAAGTTGCTCGCCGTGCTCTTGTCTCCAAACCAAATACCGTTCTCCCCGCTCTTGACGCCAAGTGAGGCGATGTTGCCCTTCCACGAGTCTGCGAATAGAAGAGTGTCCTCATCAAGCGCAGCAAGACCGTTGATCATACCCACACCCGGTACATCGGCAATCTTGCCTACTTTCGCAACTCCATGCCTGTGGCCAACATCGATCGACCAGACACTGAACGAGCCAAAAACTGGTGCATTGTCAGCCGTATAATTACCAGCGGCCACAGCAAAGACGTCGTCCGAGAGTTCCGTGATACCGAAGACGGCGTTGACATCAGGAATGGTGGCGACGATGAGTGCAGTTGAGGGCGTGACGAGGGGGTTGACGATGTGGACCTCCGGTCTGCCAATGACGGTAACGAGTAGTGAGCCGTTGCGCATGGCAGCGATATTTTCCAGCCAGGTTGGGTTTGGGAATTGGTGGATAGTCCGAGGAGTGCTTGCGTGGGTTGAAGCGAAGAAGAAGGACGCTGTGGCAGCCAGGATGCTGGTAAGGAAGGCGTTCATATTGCAGTCGACAACGGCTCGCTGTAAGAGTGGTAAGAAAGTAATCGGGCGGATTGGAAGATGGCAGAGTATATGTTGTGAAGCTGTGTATATTTGCCCTTAACGGCCTCTTTGTACTTGAATCAAGCCCCAAGCATAACGTTATGCTTGTGTATACTCGTAAGACCGTTTTCTTGACGTGACAACATTTTCGTCCGCTGAACAACTCAAAGACGGCTTCGTTGAAGGATCCAGCACGAGAGAAGGTGGAGGAGAGGCTGAAGCAGGATTAGTGGTTCACGAGTTGTGACAGTTGGGTTAGTTCAACTCGACATGCATGCCATGCTTACCAAAGCGCGGACTTTAGCAGACGGTTCGACGATTAAGAGTGAGGATCGGGCAAACTGTCGCCGTCGCGCTGTTTCGCAGGTATCTCGGAACAATGGTTGCAGCATCGTGAAGTGGGTCTGTTTGGTCTTGGCTGACAAATGTTCGATTGTTGGTAAGATGGGACGCCTGAACAGGAACGTGACTGCACCTCAAGATCCTCCTCCCTCGCAAATTCCAAGATAATGCATAACGCCGAATGCGCGACGCGATGTCGCATGCAGTATGTGAGAACAGTATGCAAGGCTTTGTACAGCGAGGACAAAGGAAAGAGCGAACTAGAAGCCCGATGCAAGCATGAGCCCATAGCCTAGGGTGATGATAACGATGAAAGTGATGATTGATGCAGGCACACCGCGAGTGAGAAAGTGCTTGACGTCGAGGTAGCGTTGTCCTGTTCGCTGGTCTTCCATCATGATCGCAGCTGTGGCATGTCAGCAACGAAAGAGCAAGGGGATGGAAAACTTACTCATGTTAGGGAAGCCGCTGGTGGGCAAGCCCATCGCACCGCTTGCCATGAGAACAGCACCCATGACAAGCAGGTTGGGGTGCGGCTCCGGCATGTTCTGACCAACTTGCTGTACGAGCGGGAGCACGATAAGCGCCGCGACAGTATGGCTGATGAAGGTAGCAATGACCAGGATCAGGCCGCAGAAAACGACAAGAACGCCGTACAGACTCATGCCCTCAACACCGCTGGTAATCGATTCGGCGATGGTGTGAAGGAGACCAGAAGAGTTGACAGACTTCCCAAGGGCCAAGCCGCCGGCAGCGAGAATGATGATAGTCCAGAGGAAGTTGTTGAAATCTTCCTTGGTCAGGATGCCAGTTCCAAAGAACAGCACAAGGGGGATGATAGCCACGACACCCATATCGCCAAAGACTTCTTCGAGTTGATGGCTGACGCACCAGAGCGCAATAGTGACAATAGTGACGATACTAATGAACCACTGTACACCAGTGAACTTGTCCTTCATGGGGCGAATAGGGACGATAGTCGTGCCCTTGCCTGGCTGGAAGGTGAGGACCAGAAGACCCCAAATCAATAGGATGGACACGATGCACACAGGCAGGGCAATAAAGAACCAGACACCCCACGATGGCTCAGGGTTCATATTCTGGAGGGCGATGAGGTTCTGAGGCGAAGCGATGGGCGAGGCGGCCCCACCAATGTTGGAAGCCAGGGCGATACCGAGGAGCAAAGCCTTGGTCATATTCGAATCGGCGGGCAGGTTGCGAAGGATAGGCTGTATCTGTTAGCACGAGATAAAGGGTTCAACTAGCGATGCACGTACCTGGATGATGGAGAAGCACAGAACCGGCGCGGCGACGTTGCTGATCCACATACTGGCGAACATGGCAACGAACATGTTGGTGAGAAGAACCGTTCTCGGCTTCGTACCAGCCTTACTTAGGACGAAGGTAGCCATCATCTTGGCGATGTTGTACTTGGACAACGCTGCGGCGATGGTGAAACCTCCCAGAAGTAGCATAATGACGGGTGTCCACATGGCGGCGAACACATAGCCAGCCGCTTGTTTGGATCCCAGTCTCTTCCCCGTGACATCGCTGCGTACGACGTCGAGAGTAACGGCAAGGAAGGGCACGAGAAGCGAAGTCACGAAGAGCGGAATGGCCTGTAGTCATTAGCTGGCGTAAATGGTAGTACAAACTTGTACGTACCTCAGTTGCCCATAAAGCGCTGACAAAGACGACCATAGCTAAGCAGTTCTGCTGCTCTGGTTTCTCCATGATTGGCACCACCAGCAGGACAACGAACACTGCTATGCATGCAACCAGCGTCCAGAATGTCTTGCTGACCAGCCACTGTGGGCATCTGTATCTTCCAATGGGTGTGACGACTTCTTTGATCTCTGGCTCATTCTCGTCTCCTTGTCTTCGTACACGCCCTGCGTTGACATCGCGGCCGAGCAGAGTCTGGGTGATGCCGATGTTCGCGGCTTGCGCTTTCCTCTCGATACCAATCATCTCCCTCCAGACTGTATTTCGCTCCCAAACAACGTGCTCGCGCAGGTGCAATCTCAGTTCGCGCTTGGCCTCTGCAACGTCGCCCTTGGTGCAGATCTTGGAGTAGGCGCGCTCGATCTGATCCAGCTTCTGTGTGAGCTTATCCATGGTGCTCTGCTGGAAGGGGTATGCCGGGTAGACGTGTTTATTAAGGTACTGGCTCTTGAGCTTGCGATCAAGAATCTTGTCGAACTTCTTCAGGACCTTCTCGAAACCAGTCTTGTTGAGCTGGATAAACGATCGCAGTTCACACAGCGAGACATATACGCTGACGGTGCGCTTCTTAAGGGAGACGCCCTCGTCATAAAGCGCAGAGAACGCCATGTCGTTGTAATCGTCGAAGGCCACGCTAGTCCTGCGCTTCGAGGAAAGCCCATCTGAATTGTTGTTCTCGTCGGTGGTGCGACGCCGTCTTCGCTGACCGTCCGGGCTTCTTTGTCGCAATCTCGATGTTTCGTTGGCGTCGACGTCCGAGTCGTCGTCTTCGTCATCTTGGCCGTCGCCTGTGGATCGTCCGCTGACTGTGCTCGTCGCCCGTGGGCGATTGAAGCCAATCTGCTTGAAGATGCTGGTGCTGCGCGTCTGCTTCCCAGGCGGCGCATTTTGCTGCTCTTGGTCGAACTCCTCTTGCTCGCGCTCGTAGTCTGCCTCGTCGTTGATCAGAGCATCTAACTCGCTGTAGATCTCGACTTCCTTCAACTGATAGAAAGATGTGACCTTCTCCAGTTCGGCATCGAGCAGATTGGTGAAGGCTTTGTCTGGATCGTCTGCGGCGCCGTTTAGGAGCGGCGATGATTCGGCGTCGGCGGTCGTGCTGTTCTTCTGGTTGATCTGGGTCTCGAGGCTGTATATTCTACATGGCGCACCGCTGGTCAGCATCAACACGCACTACCGCCCCATCATATGCGGCACGTACTGCTTTTTCAGATTGCTGTAGGCGACATAGTGGTTGCTCCAGTCGGGCACTGCATTGAACTGCAGGCTGTGGGAGAACTTCATCTCTTCGGCTTCACGAAGCTGCTCGAGCTTCTCCCGTCTCTTGCGCTCTCTCTTGGATTCTGGCGCCCGTACTGGGTTGCTGCTCTCCGCTGTGGGATATTCGTGGAGCTCGAAGGCTTGTTCGGACGGGCTGTCGCGGTAGGCTGCAAAGCGGTCCAGGGTGGCAGCTGGTTGCAGATAGGAAGAAAAGAACGTCAACGCGGAGCACAGATGCGGGAAGACTAGGGCATTCGTGCAGATGGAGATCTAGGTCAGGTGCGAGAACGGCCCTCGGAGTCCAGCCAGAAATAATTCAGGTTGCGAGCGATTGGTGGGTCATGGGATGGTGCAAATCGTGGCTCTCTAGTGCCCATCTGAACCGGGTTGTGACGTGTGTGCTTGAAGCCAAGGGACTCTGCCCGTGCTAAGATGATTGGCTCTCTGGGCGCTCCATGCCTCCACATCTCAAGGAAGACCTCGCATCAGCATCAAAGGCAATGTCTCAGGCCTCACGGGGTCTCCAAGGTTGCAATACATCTGCTGCTATGGTTCACGGCGTTCTTGAATGGGTATTCGCGGTGGGCGGCACACTGCCTTAGCATCTACAGTGGGGCCGCTAAGGAGATTATCCTACTGAGGTTAGAAGCAACGCACAACGAACGTCATGCATCGTGGCCAGCCTCAAATTTGCACGTCCAACCAGTTTCTGGGTACCAGCAATTGTGGAGAAGAGGTTGGAAAATTTGTTGCGGCTTATAGGTGGCCTCAGTGGTTGTGCCGCGTTGGTGGAGAAAAGCCAGTTCTCCCAATAGCAATGGTGAAGCATTGCACGAGGCATGTGCCCTCGAAACCTAGAAAAATTGCTCACCAGGGGGGAAATGTTGACAGCTTCCTTGATTCGTATGGAGCAGTACCCTCGACATGAACGGCAAGTAGGAACCATGGAGGCACAATGGGAAGTGGAAGGGATGGTATTGCTGTCTGTCGCCAGACGCTGCAACCATATCGTTGCATATCATCGAAATGTAAAAGCAGACCGCAGTCTCGTATTCTTCCTGTAACCCAAGTGCCATTGGGTATATAACGCCGTGCAATGCTGCAACCCATAATGCTCATGCATAGTCGTAAATATCATCCAACCAAAACGTCATAAATCGTTTTTGTCAGCCCTCCTTTCCTTCACCGCGGCATGTACATGCCAGTCGTCATCATTGCAGAACCATAACGGTCATGCGCCTTTAGCATGTAGCGCAGGAAGGTGAGCGCTTTGAGGTAGACCTTGAGAGCCTTGCGGCGGCGGACCTTATCGGCTTCGAGGACCTTGCGGAGCACGCGTCGAACCGAAGTAACTTTGGTTGTAGTCATGCGCGCGAACTGGATAACACTGCCTTTGGCAGTCATGGTCGCGAGTTCTGGTCGGCCGATTGCAATATCAGGGATGAAGGCCTCCGGTACATCGTGCGACGCAGAGTCGACCTTGGTGAGTGATGGTCGCGTAGGCTTGGCCTCAATCTCGACGTCTGATTCAGTTTCGATCTCGGCGGCCTCAGTGATGCTGCCCAAGATAGGCTCAAATGCGGGTGACCTCGGGCTGCACTGGTAGTAATCGTAGTCAAAAGACATCTTGTCAGAAAGTGAGGTTCGTCGATCTTTGTTGTTCTTTAGTGGGGTTGATTGTGGAGAAGTTTGTGGGTGAGAGTTGCGTCGGGAGGAAGGCGCGTCTGTGGATTGGCGAGTAAGGGGTGAGGGCGATGTAGATAGAGAGTCCACGAGCCAAGAGAACACAGATGGAGCTGGAGAAGTGAAGGCAGCAGGAACGGTTTGTCGTCCAGATGCGGAAGGTACGCGAAAGTCGCACCTTGGCGGTGAAAAGAGCATCATCGTGCACAAGTACTACCCTAAGTACCAGCCAACGGTCCACAACCACATCAATGGTTGTTTGAGAACAAAGGGGACGAAGGGAACAGCAAAAGAGAATACCGAAGGCGGAATGTCAGTGGGTATATACTACCGGCCACCCCCGCATACGAGGGTGGGTAGCGGGCGAAAAGACCCTTCTTTTAGCATAATCATGACTGTGATCGTGTGGTCTAGCGACGTTTGCCTTGAGACAACACACAGCCGCACGCGACGCCCGCATTCCTCACTCGGCCACGCGTCTTAGCCACGTTGGCTGGACATGACCAACGGCGCCAATCGAGTGACTTGACAACAACAAACTCGCCTGCAGTGGTCTTTAAAAATCCATCGTAGAGGTTGGGACTCGAGAAAGAGAGCGATTGGGATGCCCCATGACGTCGGTTTGGAGAGTTCGATCGAGAGATCCAGGCATTTTTGACAAGACTGGCGCGCTGTGCTAAAACGGCGCGCTAGGGAAGGAGCCAACCAAATGGCGGGCTTTGCTTCCTTCTCGCGGCCGAGCAGCAGTTCACACCACTTCAGTCAGCCCTCGGGCTGGACGTCCACCAAGGAGGCTACGGCGCTTCACGCTTCTAACCACGTCCTCACAGACGCGCAGCAGCCCAAAATTCATTGCAATTGCATCGACGAAGGATTCCAGCTGATCACAAGGCTTCTCTCGCTTCCCAGCTTACAGCAGGGGTAGTTGCGCTGCCTCCATCACTTGCCGCCTCACCAATCGAGCTGGCATGCGACTCCTCGGCCTGCATACGCTCTGCACATGTCAGGAGAGGTGCATAATAAGTACTCGCGGCATTTCCTATGTATCGTGCTACGCGCTGGGATCTCCGAATACATGCGCATAGGTACCTACTGAGCTACATCGATTCCCCGCACGAGCGTCTCAGTCGCCTTGCTGGAAAGCGGAGTAGTCGCACGAAATCACACTCGTCCTTGATGAAATACACTGACACTGGCACTAACACTGACGTCGTGTCGATTTGCATCTCGCTCTCTATCACCTCTCCCCTCCTCAAGGTCCTGTCTTTTTTTGCAATCGCCGTCTTCTGTGTTCCTTCCTCGATCAACAACGCGTACCCCGCAGTCGCTGGCAACAACAGCCAAGATGGCGCGCTACACCAGGAAACAGATCGTCACGTTCATCAGCATCGTATACCTTGTCTTCACAACTGCCATGGCAGGGTAAGCTCGTCGTGGCACTGCGGCGTCCTGGGCTCACTCTTTCAGTTACGCAGCGTCCCGCGCCAACCGACTCTCGGTCCCCGTATCTGAAACTCTCACCGGCCTCACGACCGCACTTCCCATCATATCTGGAATTCTTCTCGAGTGTGGTTACGATCTGACACGCCGCAAGGAGCGCCGCAATCGCTTGGAACGTGGCGAGATCCAACGCCCTCCCTTCGTGATCGTAGCCAACTTTGTCATCTTCATCTACTCGACTGTGGTTATCACCCTGCTTGGCACGCACGCGGCTCCACCTTCAGAGCTCGAATGTGGTCTGCGAAGACAATGGCAGTCATTGTTTAGAGCCAAGGACTCGAGCTCGATCCGGGCGATCCAAGACCAGTACAATTGCTGTGGTCTCACCAACTCACATGACATGGCTTGGCCGTTCCCTGGCAAAGGCGTAGACCCGAATGCATGCTCAAACTTGTCTGGAAGCACGAAAGGATGTCTTGGCCCTTGGAAGGCAGAAGAGCAGCACATTGCAGGGCTGTTGATGGGTGTCGTGGGCATGGTCGTGATCTGGGCGGTACGCTTTCACAAATTCAATTTGGATACACCCGACTGACGTTCTTACAGTTCCTCATCATTGCAGTCCCTACGCGCCGCGAGTCCTGGCTCCACAAGATCGCCCCGGAACAGATCTCGGACTTCATCGCACGTGAAGAACATGGCAACACCGGCGAACGACGCCGCATCAACTACCTGCCGGATACAAATCGTTACTCGGACCGCGTGGAAGAGGCAGAGGATGATGCTGCCGCACCACTTAGCCCGGAGACTCGACGTGCACTCGAGGAAGGTCATGCTAGGGTAGGTACAGGTTTGCCTGGAAACATCGCACTGGATGCTCCCGCTACCGAGGAGTGGGCAAGGGGTTAGGTGAGTCCAGGCGTAAGGCGCAAGGACTTACTGAGAACATGAAGAAGTCACGAAAGTCACCCAAATTGCATAATCAGCAGGGTGTTCGACGGCGCTCATCTTAGTCGGTATGTCACGTCGTATAAGCAAATGGTAGGGAATCTGGCCCAAAAGGAATTTTGTCGTTTCCTCTCTACGTTCACATCTTACAATCATATTATTTGCAACCACCGTACATCTTCGCGCGGACTCTTTCCACCGCCTCACTCCTTCTTCACATAACCGCCCTTTATCTTTGTCTGAAGCCAGTTCATCAATCCAGCAATATTTTTCTTCGACTCGTCCTTGCATAGCTTCGCCATCTTGGCCTCACATTCCTTGTATTGCGCCGATATTGGCTTCATCTTGTCTAACTTGGAATCAGTCATTGAGTCTACGACAGTATATCCAAACAGCAGCATACGGTGAAGCTCGGAGGCCTTCAGCGACGTGCGCGAGGACTTCTTGGATGATGTGTGCGAGTCTGGGAAGCGCTCGAGGATCGGCGTGGCGCCGAAGGAGACGCTTCGGGGCATGCTGTTGGCTACAGGGCGTAGCGAGGAGGTCATTTCAGCAGGGGTGGTGGTTGTGGAGGAAGCCATTGTGTTATAGCAGACGTGTTTGAGGTAGTATGGGAGACGATGAGATTAGACAGGTACGAAGAGTTGCAAGAAAGTCTTGCATATACGTTACTGACTACCTCCATGCCATGGTGAAAAGTGCGATAACTCCGACTCACAGTGCCCACGTGGGGCGGAGGTGAGGTGAAAGGTAGTTTGCGACACCGGAGCACGTGGGGGAGTTGGGGAAAGGAGCGCTTCTATCACCAATGCAAGAGGAAAGAGGAAACAATTAGCTTTCTTGTTATCGCAACCGGTGACTGAGTGACAATTGATTGATCATTCATTACGCTGCAAGACAAACAGGAGGTTGAGAGAAGGCGCATGGATTACTTTTTAGGCGCGGTGGAGGTGAACTTCTTCGGGAAGTTCTTCGCAGCCTTCGCAGTTTTACCTTGCTGAGTATCTGTCTCAGCATCTGCACCTGAGTGCCTTAACGCGCGGATGGTGTCACAGTCATGCTCCTTGAGCTTTGAGAGCCCCTTCTTGGATGCTGACTGGTTGGTCCTCTCATGAAGTAATGGAGGCAATGGCTTGCATTTCCAAGATAGCACCTGCCCGAAGATTGATTGACCTGCAGCGCCAGTATCACGAAATGTGATGCGAAGCTCCTTCTCAACGCAAGTCGTGGGCCGTTGTGGTACCAACGTAGAGGCGGAAGCGGTCACAGACTGCTTGCTCTTTGCCTTGTATTCTGGGGTATGTAACTGTATCTTGGCTCGATGGATTGTCGGTAATGTTTTCACGAGGTAGGAAAAAAAAGAGGCACAGATAGATTCAATTTGAACGTTCGTTTCTACAGACCAAGTGCACCCATGATGTCGAGGCCTCACCAGCAAAGCTTCGGTTCAATGTCTTGATTGTTACCAAGTGAGCTGCTTTAGGCAGTGCATGTCTCCATATTCCGCCGTCTAGCTTTGACCGGTTGATGGGTACTGCTAAGAGGCAAGCCTGGTGTCAGCCTGATGTTATGGTACTCTTGCACAGCCCTACTAGGTAAGCTAGCAGCGCCGTGCATCGCAAGGGTCGCAACCTCATAGCAGCCGCCCTGGGATTGTCTTCCATTCTTTTCACTCCTGAATATGGATGAGCATTCAGAGGAGCGCCGGATCGATCGAGAGCTGCACCTCGCGACAGGCTCGGCAGTACGAGAAGTCTCGCGCAGAGTCACCAAGCACCTCTGGCAGCGCGTCAACAATCACGAAAGCCCAAGGCCTGGTCCATCTCGTAAGAACTCAATAAATCGTCCATTTCTTTGATGCCTCGTGTCATCGACTTCCTTCAGACTTATACACAAGGTTACAAAAGCCTCGTTCTTTCCGACTGCTTAAGCTATCGCGCCTTCTGGAGGATCGGCCCCGTCTGATCCACTGTACAATCACAGAGTTCGACAAGGACGGCCCCAGGTTGTCCAAAATACACCGCCCTATCGTACGTATGGGGCAGTAGCGATGCAAGCGCTTTCGTGCTGTAAAACGAGCACGTGATCTCCGTCACAGACAACCTTCACAAGGCCTTGCTATGTCTAAGGGCCAGGCTACCAGAGACTTACCTCTGGATTGATGCTCTATGTATCAATCAAGGTAACTTAGGGAAAGGATGCACCAGGCTATAATGATGAAAACCATCTACAGTGGCGCAGAGGAGATCATCTCTTGGCTCGGACCCGAAGCTGATCATATCGATGGGCTGTTCTCCTTCATTGATGAGCATGAAAACAGCTGCCAGTACCTACACGATCCAGTGGAAGGCTGCGATCAGTACGTCAGCTCAGCGTTGTTGAGGGCAGTACTTTACCTGGAGCAAAAGCCGTAGTGGGATCGTGTCTGGATCATCGAAGAGCTTGTTTCCGCACGAAAGGCCATACCGATGTGTGGGAAGTATCTGGTTGAATGGCCTGCTTTCTCGGATTTCCTACGTCTGCTCGCAAACGAACACTTTCGGACCCGTCCAATTCCAGGTGAAGAAGTCGTAGTTCGGGATCGCGCCCGCACTATGGCCATACTTCGACTGGCAAGGTGGCAGACAGGTGATATTGATCTAGCGCGAGCGCTTGATACATCAGCTTCAGCTCTCGCGACCGATCCTCGCGACAAAGTTTTTGCTGTTCTTGGCTTAGTCACTTCAGGAGCTGGTCTTAGTTTGGTGGCAGACTACGCGTGCTCACCGTGCATCGTATTGTGCGTAGCGCTGCGAGCCCTCATAGAAGATTGGAACACACAGAATCCAGGAGGAATATCGGCTGCGCGCTACACCACGATCTTTCAATCACCGATTGGCTCAATATCGCAGGCTTGCATTGATACAGCGCTTCCCTACTTCACCACCAGTGACGACCATGGTTATAAAAAACTTCAAACGGACTCAGTCGTTGATGTTCGGGCAAAAAGTCTCTGCGAAGGCACCTCTTGTGGATCCGAATTCGTATTGTGGAGCCTTGCTCGCTGGTATAGGCTGCCGATCGATGTACTAGTCGAATCGAGCTCTGTTGACACGTTTCACAACCGCGGTGGAGTTTCATGGGGCCTGGAAATGACAGGCGCTGGACGATCGACTCTCTCACGTCTTCGACATGAAAAGCGGCATATGGAGTGGATGGAGAGGATCGAAAGACAAAGAGTCGAAATGGAAAAATATAAACTGATCATTTCTGAACGCAATAGAGGCTGGGAAGAGGAAAGCAGTTTGGAACGAATTTACAAGCAGAGTATGCATCAAAGGAGAATATGGGGCTTCGTGAGAGAGGCCTGGTTGCCACAACTCACTGTGCAAGAGGAGGCTCTTCAATTGGCTAAATGCTGGGGGAATCACGTCTCATGTGCTGGGAAAGCATATACCATGCGGCGCACTGAAAGCCTATTCTATAGTCAGCCTCAAGCTCAGCACACTGCTGCTACTGCCCTGTGCTACCGTATATCGAGCCAAGGACAATCGAAGCTGCGGCTCTCACGACCGTGAGCTTCTGCATAGGATCACTGAGCAGGTCAGATGCCTTGGCCTCGGATCATGCCAGGGGGTTGCCTTCTTCGGTCGCTTTCGACAAAGAAGGCCTATCTGTCGGCAAATTTGATAATTCGGCATAGCAACGCTGCGACAATGCTCTCGAGTTCGAGAGGCCGTCGAAGAGGCCAAGATTCGTATTTCAATTCTTTCGGAACCCCGGATCGTTGAAAGCGAGCTTGGTCTTCAAGGTCCCACTTCAAGGACGAAATAGGTGAGATGTAATCCAGGCTCACGACACCTTTAAAAATGTATTGACGGAGTATTGAATACCTTTTTTGGTACCTATGACACACCATGTTAGATGCCCACAACACTCTGATCCAGCACTACCCTCCTCGGCCCTCTCTCATTCTCTCTCACAACCAGACTCGGACTAACAATGACCGCACCTCTACCCGGAATCTCCCACTCGAAGTCCCACTCGCCGATTTGTCCAGCCAGCCAGATCCGTATTTCCAGCGCCTCCGTCATGATGCCCGCAAGGTCACTTTCCCTCTCCTGGTCACCGAATGTTGGGTTCGCCCACGGGAAGAAGGCAAGCGAGAAATGCTCAGCTGCTTCGCGGATGGCGGAGGAGGTTTTGCGTGTTAAAGATAGTGCGGAGAGATTGGACAGGCGCGATTGTGATCGACTGTTGGGGCCAAGGGCATTTTGCTGGGTGTAGATGTGCACCGTGAGACGGCGGTGGAGGGCTCGTGCTGTTGCGAGTTGTGCTGAGTCTGTGGGACAAGTCAGTTCTAGTACCGTCGTGCTGACAATGGAAGGCGTACCTGAGTCTTGTGGTCTCATGAAGCTCGATAGCTCGGAAGGCCACAGCGTTTGTTCGCCAGCATCCTTTCTTGGCCCGGCAATAGACAAGACGAAGGCAACAAGCGCGTGTTTCAGCGCTATTGTTGGATGAGAACAATTCTGAAGCAGCTCGAGCATGTCAACGTCTCTTCCAAAAAATGCAAGGTCAGAATCCATGCTTGGGGTAATGCTGGCGTGAACATCGCGATAATAAGTGTCGACGTGCCTTTTAACCTCTGCGAACAAGGCTGTAATTCGAGTACCAACGTCGTGCTCGCTGGCTTCAGGTGGCAGTAACCCCGTTAAAGCATCATTCACTGAATGCGGAGAAGCGACAGGAACCCGTGCTGGTACGGGGACCGGGGTACGCATCTGCTTCTGAGAGACCTGAACGTATGGACTACCATTCGCTGCACTCTTCTGGACCATGACTAACTCAGGCGAAGAGTCGGCATAGATGGGATATCCGGATGGACATGTCTTCTCCATGAACTTCTTGTCTCGTCTCTTGAATAACAGCCATGCCGCGATAAAAGCGATGATAGCACCAATGATGCACGTACCAATTGCAATTCCTACGACTGCACCCTTACTGACTCCACCACTGTTGCTACTCCCACTTGCTGACTGTGCTTGTGGCGCGTCGGTGATAGTCGCTTGCGGTGTTGCTCTCGTAGAAGCTGCAAGGACGGTCGTTCGTACAGCGTCCGGCGTCTCAGTGACTATGTCGACGGATATTTTTGTGTATGAGGAGCCGTCGTCATTAGTGAACACTGATGTCCAGGCCGATGACACAACTGTAGCCCTGGCTATCGTTTCAGTAGCTTCTCCAGTTGCTTCGATTAGTTCGCTAGTAAAGCCGTCCGACGTCGCTGCTACTGCCGTCGCTGCGGCACCTGATGGGTTTGCGCACTCGGGTGCTTGGGCATTAAAAGCGCAGTTCACGCCCTGGGGGCTTCTGCGAACCCGTTCTGCCATAACGACTTGATAAGCACGATATACCACGTGACACACGCAAAGAGGGAAAGAGAAGAGAGGAGCGGAGGTTTTGAGGAGCGCCGCCTACCTTATGTGGCCTTTGCAGGATCTCACGCTCAGCCGCAGCAATTGTGTAAGCCTTACCGCAGCGTACATCGCTTGCCTGCATGCCACTCCATCCTTCAACCAATGACGCAAAGCTCAGCTTACCACCGTGCGACGGCATCGCGCAACAAATGCTCAGAGCTCGGGTCGCCTTGGTGCTAAGGTGCTTATTTGGTGGTGGAAGGATGCAGCTGTGGTCGTGTTTGCTGAAGATCGGGTTGTACTAGGTTCGGATGAGGCTAGTGTGGCGGGGTTAGTGTTCATAGCCTCGTTCAGGATGGGGATGATGCTATTTCTGTCCCACATCTTCTTTTACATCATGACGGTCGACAGCTCGTATTCAATGGCTGTGACGGCTTCAGCTGAGTTTTGAAAGAGAACGGCGTTGTTTGGGACAAGTCTGCAAACGTGTCGTCGACTTGACGATGCGTTTGTTGCTGAAGACCCACGCCGCAGCCACAACGCTAGCAATCAATGCACGTCGAACCGAGTCACTTGCAGGTGATCTTTCAATACGACTGATTGCACTGTCTTCCAGTATTCGTACTGCAGCTTGACGCGGAATCTGCAATGTGGAAGGATAACCTCATATCAGAACGAGCCTCCTCGTGTGTTTCTTTCCTCTCTTGATTGATGTCGCAGCTTCGCCGTTCATGTAGCCATGTACGTAGGCTTCGCCCACTACCTGCCAGCGATCTGCTGGGGGATCATGTCTCAACACGAGAGGAATGCTGCAGCCGTAAAGAACAGCAACAACGTTGCCGGGTCTTGCGCGACACGGCGCCGTGCCAACGATCCCGCCTTGAGTGACCATCAATCGGCGAGCCTTCTTGCGCACAGTGTCGTGAAATCGTGACAAGAAAGTGTCAAGCTTATCGTTCATCTGATGCATCGGATGCGATGAAGGTCGATGCAACGTCGGTGGTGCTGAAGTGACCTCGGACGGGACTTGATTGATGAGCTGCTCTAAAGTGTTTTCGCCAAATTTCAAGTGTCTATTGTGCTCGAACCACGTGGAGAATGTCCAGTCGACAGGGTGTCCATCAACACAGGCGTGACAGAGGAACAGGAAGTCAGTGATGTAGTACACCGGCGCTTGGAAGCATAGGTACTTGTCCTGTCGATCTATGACTAACGAGCGTGCGATGGCCTCCAGCCAGTCCATGGGCTGCATTGCGGCTCTGGGAGAACGGTGCTGAGGACCTCCAGACTGCAGCAATGTATGCGCGGTATCGCTACAGATAAAGCTCCGGCATCGTAGCTCCTGCTGGTCCAAGCCACCCAGGCCATGTATGCTGTCCAGTATGATACCATTGCTATGAAGCTCCTTGAGATCTCTGGAGAAAACGACACCTGCTCTCTTCCTCAGCTGTGACCCCGGGGCATCGTAGATTGCTTTCCAACGAGTGGAACGAAGTGGTCGAAAGTTGCCGATGTGCTCGCTTGCACTCTGGCTTGCCATGAGCGGTACAGGAGAAGCGAAGTCGATAGTCGTCCTCCAGTCCGGAGCCCATGTTGGTACTGCAGCATCTGAACCTGGGTCACTAGCTGCTGCGTCACGACTGAATAGATGCGTGAAGCAGATTATGTCTAATGACCCGTGTACAGTCCAGAATGAGCGGACAAGCTTCGCGAACTGCTGTTGTACATCAGTGGAATACTCGGCGGGGCCAATGAGCGCACGGTCTTGCTCTGTGATCAAACCAAGCACTGAGTAGATGCGATCTCTACTATCAGTAGCGGAGTGGTTGCCAAGGTAAGCCATGATAGCGATAAGGTTGATTCCAATTGAGGCTGGTTTGGTGTGCCACTGGTGGATGCGGCGGCGGTTGAAAGCGCCATCGAACAGTTTGCGTGGCACAAGCTCGTGTTCGAATTCGTTACTGATGGTACTGCATAGAAAGATGCTGTAGATGGCACTCTTGAACCGTCCGCGACTGATGCTTGCTGTGCCGCAGTACAGCTTCGCTTCTTTTGGCAGAACAAACTCTTGCAACGTCCAAACGCGTGTCCACCACGGCCTCGCGAGCAAGTTACTGACAGCAGTGCATTTTTCAGTGAACTCAGGATTCTCGAGGTTGTTGCGCATAGCGTGATCGTCCCCGTTGAAGGCGATCTGCAGGCTCGCGAGGTAGTGCAGGAAGTCGACTGCTTTTGTGCAGTCGCTGCCTTCTTCCTTCTCTTCTCCGAGCCATATGATAGCTCGTTTGGCTCTTCGGTAGATGTCCGCCATAATGCGCACTTGCTTTTCGCGTTCCTGAGCATCTTGCAGGTTGATGCTTAGCGAGTCGATCCACCACCAGTCCAGTGCCTTGAAATCGCCATGGTGTGTCACCATGTGAATGAAGGGCGTAAGGCTGTTGAGCACAGGCAGTGCGCCTGATTTCAGGTTGATAATGGTGCCTGTGTACTTGCGCTCGCCCCACACATAGCTCGCAGTGTAGTAATGAGGGGCGCTGGCCAGCGGAAACTTCTGCAATTTCCCCACGAAGACTCCATCTTCAGGCTGTGAGAAGCGGAGGAGACGGATGGAAGTTTCATCAACAGGTTCTGTAAAGACTGCAGCGTTGGCGAGCGATGGTGTGTCAACATCCATCGAGGTGCATGATGCAGGTGCAGTTGCGCGAAGGTGCGCCTTCCTCCCCACCGCGCTAGTGTATGGGAAGGAAAGCGTGACGAGGATCTCCGAAACGATGCTTTCCAATCAAAGTCGCATGATGAGGCAGGCCATAGCCCATAGTTACATCACCCGATTTAGTGCGCCATTCTCGAACGTTGGGACACTACAACGTTGTCAAAACAGCAGCATCCTGGCGCGTCCGATTGAGTTGTGAAGCATTCGATATGGTCGGGGTAATTGCCCGACAGGCGGATTTGAAATGGGCTAAATAGCCAGCGGACTGTCCAGTGTAGCAATGTGCGTTCGTTGACGCTGCTGGAAATGTGTAAGAAGGAAGAGGGTCAAGGTCCTTTTGGAGCCTTGCGTAACTTGCGAGGAAGGCTGGCCAATGTCAATGATAGGCCTCTGCAGTCAGTGTCAGCAACTCTAATTATAGCGCTCACCTGGGCTGCATGGTGTGTCAATTGGCACTGTAAATTCGCCAATGGTGGTAGATGTATGATAATTTGCACAAAGAGCCGCTAAATCTTCCAGTATTCTACAAGCTCCTCTATCAAGATGACGTCCCACGCGAGCGCATAGTTCACCCAGACCAACTATGCTCGACTCGATCGCCGCTTGTCCTCAGCTTGTGTCCGTGCCGTAATGTGTGTTGCAATTCGATTGAAAGACGCGCTTAGTCGTGGAACTTCCTGTTCTCGTTCTCGCCGAAGAGGGTAACCCTGATGGAAGGCAGAGCGTCAGATTCGAGCAGCCTCAGGCGCTCCTCAAGGGTGTTGTTGATGTCGATGCGGCCGCCAGTACCAACAATCATAGCACCACCAGATCTATGACCAGTCAGCATGTATACAGTGTTTTTTAGCAACCGATTGACGTACGACTCGGACGGCAGCGGGTCGCTCTCGTCGATTGTAATAGCGACGTCCTTGTTGACCTTGCTTTTGTACTCCTTCTGTGCCTCCTCGATAGCCTGCTTGGCAACGTCACTGTCTGCCTTCCTGATCTTGACCTGCAGCTTGTCTTCGTTCAGAGCGTAGGCGCCCTCCAGGATCAGGTTCTTCAGGACACCCTGGTACTTCTTCTTATCCTTGGAGATGTCGCCCAGCTTCTTCCCTGCGTCCTCAAACAGGCGGTCGAGCAGCTCCTGGCGGGCGGACAGAATGCGTAATCTGCTCTTGTTGGAGACGGTGGAGCGTGTGATCTGCTGGGACATGCTGGCCTGCTTGAACTTCTTCTCGTAGGACGAATCGATGGAGGACGTCTCTTGGCGCACGAGCTTGGACTTCTCAATTGCGAACTCCTCGTCGGCCTTGAGGCGGATCTCGTTGGCCTTCTCCATGGCCTCCTGGCGGATGAAGGCCGTCATCTTCTTGAGCTCGCCGGCGACCTGCCATGGGGGAGTTGTTAGCGGATGCTGTTGACGTAGTTTGGTGGGGAGCTGTGCAGGGCTGCAAGCTGCCTAGGGCTCGCGGAGAGCTGCGTACCTGGTCGTCGGAGAGAGCGTGGACTTGCGACATGTCGGGCGGCGTGCGGGAGGCTTATCGGGGGTGGAAGAGGGTCGTTCGGTGGTGCAGCGCTGCGCTGATGGGCGATGTCGACGGGAAGCTTGGAAGATTGACGTTCAAGCCACGGGCACGGAGCAGGTGCGATGATGCACCTCGCAACAACCCGTTGCTGGAAAGGGTCTAGGCTCTATGAATGCGGAACAACGATACCATGGGATTGCAACCGTTTCGCATGCATATTGGCCGTCCTTTTCTTAGACACGAATATAAGACAGAGTCCTGTGCCTGTGTATAGCAACATATTTTGTTCTGCCCTCTCGTTGCCTCCAGCTCACGGCAACACGCGCGGCGATCCCCTGCTCGGCGCCGACAACTCGTGCGCTACCGACCATCAGCGTGACGTTTGGTCACCGCTGGCCACCACTTGCGCAGACACACCGCACAGTATCCGACACAGCATGTACCCGCTGTCGAGGTAGCAGAGCCCGGCGCAGCGACTGCAACCCCTATTCAAACCATGGTGGAGCTCTCGCCGGGCGCCAGCGTTGCTGTAAGTAGCCCCCAATCTGGTGATGCAGCCCCAGTGAATGCGCCGAGGAGCTCACAGTGCACGCGCAGCTTGGAGTGATCGTTGGCCTCCTCTCCACCAGCATCCAGAGCGTCGGCCTGACGCTGCAGCGAAAATCCCATCTGCTCGAGGAAGAGAAGGAAGACGACTATGACCGCCGCCCGCCCTACAAGCGCCGGCGCTGGCAGCTGGGCATGCTCATGTTCATCGTGGCGAACGTAGTGGGCAGCACCATCCAGATCACCACCCTGCCGCTGCCCGTCCTCTCGACCCTGCAGGCATCTGGCCTTGTATTCAACTCGATATGCGCCTCGATCATCCTCCACGAGCCCTTCACCCGCTACTCCTTCGTCGGCACTCTACTCGTCGCCGTAGGCGCCCTCCTTATAGCCTTGTTCGGCGCGATTGCTGAACCCTCCCACAACTTGGATCAGCTGTTGGCATTGTTGGGCAGACATCACTTTATCGTGTGGATGGTCATGACTGGCGTTGTCGTCGTCATGCTGCTGGTCGCTAATTGGGTCCTCCACCACATCTACCCCCGCGCCACTCCGCGACTGCGCCTAGTTCGCGGCATGTTTTATGGATGTGTGAGCGGCATCCTCTCGGCACACTCGCTGCTCATCGCGAAGAGCGCAGTCGAGCTGCTGGTCCGCACGATTGTCGACCGCCACAACCAGTTCGATCGCTGGCAGTCTTGGATGATCTTGATCGGACTCGTTGTCTTCGCCCTGACGCAGCTATACTACATGCACTGCGGATTGAAGCTGGTCAGCACAAGCGTGCTTTACCCTCTCGTCTTTTGCATCTACAACATCATCGCTATCATTGACGGCCTGATCTACTTCCACCAGAGCGAGCGACTATCAAATCTACATGCCGGCCTCATCGCTCTGGGTACTGTTGTGCTATTGGCAGGCGTTGTGTGCCTCAGTTGGAGATTAGAGGAGAACGAGGAGGAGCCCATGTCACCTGTGTCAACGAAACATCCAGGACATGTACCCATGCCACAATCTGCGCTCGAGCCGGGTCTAGGTCTCTTGCACGCTCACCCATTCGAAGACCCAGACGACCCGTTGGATATCGAGTCAGCTCCACCAGGCCTGCATGGAGCAGCGACAGAACAAGCGAAACGCAAGTCGGTCGACGAAAGGACGCCGCTACTAGCACGAGCACCCACCGGGCCTGCATACACCGTCACGTCTCGAGGGAAGCCGAGTCCCAGATTAGACACCGGCACTCGAAGTCCTCGAGCAAGCCCAAGACCACCAAGAAGACGAAGGATGACAATATCTGAGGAGACAAGCGAGATTTGGGATGAGCTGAATGACAGAGAGTCAATGCCATCACCCAACCTACGTCGTTCGGTAGAGTCAGATCGCAGACCAAGAGCAGGAACCCTTCCAAGGCAGAGACAGAACACGCAATCGGCGTGGTTGGACCAGATGCGAAGGCGCTCCTGGTTTGACGGCATCAGCGCAGGCTCACAAAGAAGCCGCAGCGCGTCTCAAGGCAAGAAGCGCGCTGACAGCTCATCCGCACTGCTTGACCACCCTGATCCAGAGGATGACGACCACTCTGATTCAGATCTTGTCGCTCACAGAAGTGGGACGTGGGGCTTTGGAGGAGGTACCCGCAGCAGTAACCGCGATGGACCTGGTGACTGGTTGAAACTAAGGTGGTGGAGGAAGAGATTACAGGGCGAAACTGACGACGAGCATGGAGATCCTAGGAGTAGAGGTGCCTGATATCCCGACATAATCCAAGAGTTTGAATAGCCAAATCATGTTTATATGTTCACCATCAGGTTCAACGTTGATTCGACTCTCCAAGCGGCTTCTCCAGAACCAACCTGCTGACGTCACACTCTCAAGTGCTACAAGACTACAAGACTTCTGCTTCTCCTCGGAAAGCCCCAATACAACACTCCGGAACCACAGCACTTCGGTGCAGTACCCCGCGACTAGCCCTCCGGACCGTTCGTGAATGCGGGGTGATCGGCTTTAGGCTTGCCTCAACGGGTATACCGCAATAGCTTCATGATGGAAGAGGTGAACACGCGAGTTGAAGCGCGTCGCGAGCAGCGAATCGCGGACGCACGGAGTATGGCAATTAGAGAAAGAGCTGGGTGAATAACCGGGACCGCGTGAGGTACAAGATAGCGATGACCCCTCGTGGGTTGGGGCAGAGGGTTTTGAGAGCTAACGAGACCTGAATTGACTATCAACAAAGACCCGTGTATCCTTAAGTCGTTCGTTGCTCAAGAGAAGGCTTCGTAAACATGTCGAACGGAAGTATGAACGCGGTGCGCTTCCACGGCAAGCACGACCTGCGCTACGAAACCATCCCCATTCCCGAAATCAAAGCCGGACAGGTCAAGATCAAGCCCGCATGGGTAGGCATCTGCGGCAGCGGTCAGAACCAATATCTAACATCACCACTTTCTCTCACTTTACTAACGCCCCCAGATCTCCACGAGTACCTCGGCGGCCCAAACCTCTGCCCAACAACCCCCCACCCCATAACCGGTGAAACGGTGCCTCTAACCTTCGGCCACGAATTCAGCGGCGTCGTCGAAGAAGTCGCTCCGGACGTGACCGACTATAAGAAAGGCGACCGCGTCGTCATCCAACCCATCATCTACGACGGCACTTGCAGCGCCTGCGAAGCCGGGCTGCACAACTGCTGCTGGAGCAACGGGTTCGTTGGGCTGTCGGGCTGGGGCGGCGGGCTGGCAGACCACATCGTGGTGCCTACCTCCACGCTGTACCACTTGCCGGACAACGTGCCGCTCGAAATCGGTGCGCTGGTGGAGCCGCTGGCGGTCGGATGGCACGCGGTGAAAGTCAGTCCGTTCAAGAAGGGCGACGTCGTGCTCATCCTGGGCGGGGGCCCGATTGGGATCAGCACTATCCTGGCGCTGAAGGCGAAGGGGTGCGACAGGATCATTGTCAGCGAGGTGAGCAGGAAGAGGCAGGAGTTTGCGAAGACGTTTGGGGCGGATTATATCATTGATCCGACCAAGGAGGACGTCCCGAGGCGGTGCAAGGAGTTGAGTGATGGCAAGGGCGTGCACATTGTGTATGACTGTGCAGGTGTGCAAGCGGCGCTGGATCAGGCTGTGCATGCTACGAGGCCGAGAGGGTGCATTTTGAATATTGCGATTTGGGAGAAGCCGTGCACGATTACACCGAATGATTTCAACTTCAAGGAGAGGATGTATATGGGTATTGCGACGTACGAGGTTGGTGACTTCCAGGAGGTCATCGACGCGCTTTCGTCAGGGAGCATGAAGCCGCATGAGATGATCACGCAGAGGATCAAGCTGACAGAGGTGGAGGAGAAGGGATTCAAGTCGCTGATACACGATAAGGACAACCAGGTCAAGATCTTAGTGGAAGTCGGCGGTGGAGAATGAAGGACTGAGTTGGCTTGAGACAGAGTGGGAGTGTATTAAGGATGTAGAGCACCTTCATGTTGCATTAGCGTTGGAGATGTATCGAGTTTACTGAAATGTTCCTAAGACACCCTCGCATTCAAGCTACATCGAAAGTTCGAAGAACAACGACTGCTCGCAAGTCGCTACGTGAGCTTCGTTGCATGATGAGCGAACAAGAACTGGAGAAGTTGCAAAAGGTGGTAGCGCCACGTTCCAAGGGCCGACTGCACAAGACGTGCTCGTCGATATGGAGGTCGTGGGCTGTCTAATCTTCGCACGTAGACTAAATGACACGGTACTGGGCAGATACTCCGTGGCACTTTAAGAAGGTGCGGATCACAACGATCGTGGACTCTGAAGTGGAGCTGAGCGGAATCATCGTGCATTTGGTGGTACACACTACTCGTCATCACCATCATCATCGCCTTGGACGTCCATCACGCGCTCACCAGCTCTCTCGAGCGTGCGGCGGCTCCAGACCCGGACTCCCTTGTAGATCGCCTGTTTGATGTCAGTAAGGTCAGCAGATAGACTGTAAACGTGAACGTACTGCCAGGAACGTTCCTACACCGATCAAGATGATGATCCAGCTGACCTGCTCGTATCGATCTCGGCCAGTTGCTCGCCCTCGACCGCCACCGATCCTGAAGTAAGAGAGCGGGCTGGTGACAATAACCTTGAGGAAACCGAGAACGCCCATCCCGGCGAAACCTTTCGCAAAATGCTCAGTCCAGGAGTCGGGCTCGTCCTCTGGCTCAAAGAAGTAATCGCCTCGACTGGAACTTGCCCATGGCATCAGGGTGCTCCATGGATCGAAATACAGATTCAAGATAGGATCGGCGAAGAAACCAAGGAGGAACACCATCGTAGTCATGATCAAAACGGTCAGCACAATCTGAGCAGCTGCAGAGTGGTTAGCATAGAGAGTCTGGGTAATATTACGGCTATGACTTACTAATACTACCAACAAAACGGCCTGCTCCAAGTCGTGCGAGACGGTACTTGAAGCCACAAGTGGGACATTGCCAGTAGTTTCTGCGTCCGTAGCTAGGATCGGCGTGGCGCCAGGCCTGCAG
This sequence comes from Didymella pomorum, assembly GCA_022225945.1. Classification (NCBI taxonomy): domain Eukaryota; kingdom Fungi; phylum Ascomycota; class Dothideomycetes; order Pleosporales; family Didymellaceae; genus Didymella; species Didymella pomorum. Next base: position 58,345 of record JAKJXN010000021.1, on the reverse strand, counting down.
ACACTGGTCGTGGACATACTTAGAGGAGCCTTTGCAAAGACAGGGTCTGAGCAAACGCCCTCCCTCGTCTTCGTAGACTACGTTGGGGTGAGATGATTGCAGAAAACCTGGGAGATTCTCGGAAGGTGCGTTAAAAGTAGGCTGAACAATCTCCAAGCAGATCCTGCACTGTCGTGGTGGCCAGTGAGTGCGCCTTGGGCGCGTGCCCTGCCTTGTCTGCGAAGACTCGTATGGAGCCGAGGTTCCTGCAGCCTGAGGTCTTGGTGTCGACGATGAAGCTGAACCAGATTGGGGCTCCTCCTTAGGTTCATCGTCTGGCCAGTACCAGCCGGGCATGGCTTGAAAGCCGGATGAGGTGGACATTGCTTGCGCGAAAGTAGAATGAAGAGGCTGCTGACTAGGTACGTCAATTATACGCTTACCAATAGAGCCTGGCGAGGGAACATGAGCGCAAAGACGATGTTGCAAGTGAAATCAATCAGGTAACCGCGGGGGTGACATCTGCTAACACAAGCGCCTCAGACCGGATCCGGGGCCGGCGCAGCGTTCTAGATATGTAAGTGTCACAGAGAGACACGGTGGCAGAGGAAATGGAGGGAACAGCATCGAATGAAGATTATTCGAAAGACTGAGGCGGCCCGAGCGCACCTTGGCGTTTGATCACGTGCAGCTTGTATGGTCCGTGCGTGCTCTCTGTCGCCGCGTCTCGTCGATTGCCTTGCCTAGCTTCATGAGCTCCATACTCACGTCCATCTCGCTCCCCGCAACGGCTGCTTGCCCTCACTTCGCACCCTTACGACTTCTGCACTACCACATCACATCTCGCCATGGCTGACAGATATTCGTTCTCGCTCACCACCTTTTCGCCCAGGTAAACTCAGGTCCCCGCCGCAGTGGCTCTCGTTTCGCCTGCTAATATGACGACAGTGGAAAGCTGGTACAGATTGGTATGCACGCCTCTCGGACATGTGTGAGCTACTGCCGCCGGCCAGGCACTGACTGAACATAGAGTATGCCCTCAATGCGGTCAACCAAGGCGTCACTTCCCTAGGAATCAAGGGTGCGTCGACAGTCAACACTTTTTGGGATCAGAAGCTCACACAGCCTGCAGCCACGAACGGTATTGTCCTCGCGACCGAGAAGAAGTCATCGTCACCCCTCATCGACTCCGCATCGTCATCGAAGGTCAGCCTGGTAACACCAAACATCGGCATGGTCTACTCGGGCATGGGACCGGACTACCGTGTTCTCGTCGACAAGGCCCGCAAGGTCTCGCACACCGAATACAAGCGCATCTACAACGAGTACCCACCCACGAGGATATTAGTACAGGATGTGGCGCGGGTGATGCAGGAGGCGACACAGTCCGGCGGTGTCAGGCCGTATGGTGTCAGCTTGCTGATTGCTGGGTGGGACGATGGCATTGAGCCCGAGGCCGAGGGCAAGAGCGAGGAGCAAATGAGCGAAGAGAAGAAAAAGGTCAGCGGCAAGACCGGAGGCATCCTGAAGGGCGGGCCAAGTCTGTACCAGGTCGACCCCAGCGGCAGCTATTTCCCCTGGAAAGCAACAGCTATCGGCAAGAGCGCAACGAGCGCAAAGACTTTCCTCGAGAAGCGTTACACAGACGGCTTGGAGTTGGAAGACGCCATTCACATTGCCCTTCTTACGCTGAAGGAGACGATAGAAGGAGAGATGAATGGCGACACTGTCGAGATCGGCATTGTTGGACCGCCAGAGGAGAGGCTGCTCGGCGTCGAGGGCGTCGAGGGAGCAGTGGGTCCTCGTTTCAGGAAGCTAAGCCCTTCTGAGGTCGAGGACTACCTTACGAACTTGTAGAGACATGGGATGTCTCCAAGCTGGAGCTGCGATGTTCGCCTCTTGAGCGCCGTCAAATAGTGATCTGGGCTGGCGCAGACGATATCACGCAAGACCATAGACACGGACCGACTTGATGTAGCATTTACGACGAAAACCATGACATACTGTAATGCCTGTACCACTTATCATACAAGTGCTCTAACGAATTCAGACTGTCCTGAATTGATGCAAAGACGTTCCTGCTTTGTTTCCTGTGGGTCTGGCCAATCACGAGCTAGCGGTAAACGAGCCCAACTCGCGCAGGTGCACTTTCCCTTTTCACCTTCGTCAACAAACAATGACTTGGTCGAGCGAGTGATCTTGTCATGCAACGATGGCTATCGCAATGGAGCTCGATGGGGCCATTGCCACCCCTGCGGCTCTCATCGACGTGCAGCCGCTCGCTCTGCGCTCATATCAGGCTGAAATGGTCGAGGAAAGCCTCAGCCAGAATGTCGTTGTCGTTATGGACACAGGCAGCGGCAAAACGTACATGTACGTTCAAGCGTGTCAGTCGAATCACGCAGGCTAACAATTACTGGAGCAGTAGAACGGACTCGAGCTGAACTCGAAACTTGCGCGCCTTCCCAGGTATACCACCCTGAGACCTACATCTACAATGGTATAATTCTAATCATTGCTACCAAGCGTGTATGGTTTCTTGCGCCTACTGTCACCTTGTGTGAGCAACAAAGCCAGGTCTTTCGTTACCATCTTCCGAACCAAAACGTTCTCGTACTCTCCGGCCAGGACGATGTAGATCATTGGACAGAGCAGGCTGTGTGGGACTCTGTTCTCCGCAACGTTCGCATTGTCCTATCTACGCATCAGGTGCTATACGACGCTCTTGCACATGCCTTTGTAAAGATAGATGACTTAGCTCTATTGATCTTCGATGAAGGTAAGGGCAGCTTGCCAGTCTCCGTAGTATGCAACGGCGACTGACTAATACGCACAGCTCATCATTGCACGCTCAACCACCCGGCTAACCGCATCATGACGCATTTCTACACCCCCAGAGTACTGAAAGGCGATACCCATCTGCCCAAGATTCTTGGTCTGAGTGCGAGCCCGGTCATGAAGGCAGATGCAACGACGCAATCATTGGAGTAAGGTTCATCCGACTATAATGAGGTATGATGCTGACATACGCCCTAGACAGATCGAGCGCAACTTGCATGCAACGACCAAGACACCGAGAAAGAGTCGCTCCGAACTAACAAAGCATGTCCATCACCCTGAGTTGGTCAGAGTCGACTACCACGTAGATGATCAGGTGCACTCTAGACTGGTCACTGCTCTCAACTACACCTTCATAGGCTATGATCTCATGCAAGACCCCTATACAACAGACCTTCTGCGGCAACAGCAAGAAGGAGTCGACGTGTCTGGACAACTGCAGAGACTGTTCCTGAGCCAAAAGACCTATTGCGTCGAGCAACTCAGGACCCTGGCAAAGAAGGCGCAAGACATGCTGAAAGAGCTCGGTCCGTCTGCAGTTGATTGGTATCTGCATCAGTGCGTGGCAAAGTTTGAGAAGACTGTTGGCGACGCAGAGCAACTTCTTGATCTCTCGAACAGCGAGAAGCAGCATTTGCTGAAACTCTTGAAAGGACTGCCTCCCCTCGACTTCGTCTCGAACTTCCCGCTCGATACAGCCCAACTATCACAAAAAGTCGAAAGGCTGATCGACATTTTAACGACCGAGGCTCAGGGGAAGCTCAACTTCACAGGTTTAGTTTTTGTCGAGCAACGAGCCTGGCTGGCTGTCTTGGCTGAGATACTGGTCTCGCATCCCCGCACCAGAGACCTGTTGCGTGTAGGTACCTTCTTGGGCACCTCAAGCTCCGGCAAGCGCAAGCAAATGATCGCCAACATACCCGAACCAAGGAATGAGAAAGCTACATTGGATGACTTCCGGGCTGGCACAACCAATCTGATACTTACAACAAGCGTTCTGGAAGAGGGTATCGATGTATCCAGCTGCCATCTGGTGGTCTGTTTCGAACGCCCAAAGAACCTCAAGAGCTTTGTTCAACGACGTGGACGAGCCAGGATGCAAGAGTCGAAGTACTTCATCTTCATGTCTGACGCAGGAGGAGAACGACCTCCGGAATCATGGGAAGCTCTCGAACGTGAAATGAAGAAAGTTTATCTTGATGATATGCGGCAGAGTCATCTCGCAGCCGAGAACGAGACAGAAGAGGAAGTTGGAACCCGGATTTTTGAGGTTGAAGCCACTGGCGCCCGGCTAACACTGGATGACGCCCTGTCACATTTAAACCACTTTTGTTCACTTCTTGCGTCAAAAGCCTACTTTGATCCGCGTCCGCTGTTCAAGTTCTTCGAAACCAGCGATGGCATCACTGCAGAAGTCACGTTGCCTATCTCAGTCGATCGTGCAGTTCGTAAAGCGATGGGCTCAGGTTCGTGGCGCATGGAAAAGATGGCCAGAAAGGATGCAGCTTTCGAAGCTTACAAGGCTCTGTACTATGCCGGTCTGGTAAGTGAAAACCTGCTACCCTTACGGCGGGAAACAGACGACATGGCTTTGGGATCCCACGCGCCCGAGAACAGGCCCTCCATGATCCCCTCCTCGCCGACTCTTGATCCTTGGCTCTCGGTTGCAAAAGAGTGGAAACAAAAGCCGCAGGTATACTATCGCGCACTTATTGAGTTCCCTGGTGTTGGCAACATCAGGCTCACCACCATAAACCCCATTCCAGTCGTAGACGATATTCAATTACACTGGAACGAAAGTAAGACCCTCCGAGTGAGAGTTACGAAACGGTCGACAACCTCGTTGTCAGCGGCAGATGTTGCGACACTGCGTTTGACTACCCGCAGGATCCTTCGTTCTGCGTACGCTGGGAGAATGCAGGACGAAAGGCATGACTTCTTGTGGTTGATAGCGCCCTGTGACAAGTATGGTGGGAGCCTTAACTCAATGAAACTGGCGAGGTGGGAACAAGTCACAGGAGGCAGCCAATTAGCCGTGTCACTCCTGGAGAGGGGTATGCCTGTTCCAAGAGACTGGGGACTTATAACGCAAGACGGCGACAGTCGGAAGTATACTCTGCAGCGGATCGGAGAAGACAGTCAGCCGCATGCTCCAGGAACTCAGCCAACAGACTCACGGCTCCAAGTCGTTCGTGTACCAAGGCGCCGAGATTTTTTGCACCCGTTGCTCAAGGCCAGCAACGCGAACGATGCATACACAAGAGTTGAGACACTCGAGGCAGCAAACTGCGTAGTCGAGAACTTACCCTCGGCCTACGCACAAATGGCGCTGCTTCTACCATCGGTGCTGCACAAGATTGAACTTGGTATGATCGCGGACAATTTGCGAACATCCTTGCTCGGCCCTGTGGATTTCACGCCTGATGAGGTACCTCTTATAGTGAGAGCGCTAACGGCGTCATCTGCTGAGGTTGAAGACAACTACCAACGACTTGAGTTCCTGGGTGATTGTATGCTGAAGTTCATCTCTAGTCTACATATCACGGCAAGCAATCCGACTTGGCCTGCGAACTACCTCACTGTGAAGAAGGGCCAGGTTGTGAGCAATGGTTTCCTTGCTCGTGCAACCCTGGCTGCTGGACTTGACCAGTTCATCTCCACCAAACGCTTCACAGGAGCGAAATGGTCCCCCAGATATTGGGCCGACATACTCAATTCAACGGAACAGCCAGATAAGATAGAGAGGTCATCCAAGTTACTTGCCGACGTTGTGGAGTCGCTCATCGGCGCAGGGTATGTGTGCGGTGGACTACCGAAGGCGTTCGCCTGCGTGCAGACGTTGCTGCCGCTCGAGCCATGGACACCGATACCTTCAGCCAACGTCACATTGTACGAGGCGGCGCCAGTCGATATTGCTGTCACACAGTTCGATTCCTTGGAGTCGTTGATCGGGCATAACTTCAACAAGAAGACATTACTTCTCGAGGCCTTGACGCACAACTCGTACACTGGGCCACACGTCAACAGTAGCTACGACAGGCTGGAGTTCTTCGGCGATGCTGTGCTTGACTACATCATCATACCTCGACTGTATGCGCACAACCCACCCTTGTCGCACCTGAAGATGCACGCCATACAGTCCGCTATGGTCAACGCAGCATTCCTCGCGTTCGCCATGTTCGAGACGACAGTCGCCGAGGAGACATTCAACAAGTCCACCCTGCAACCAGAATTGCACAGCAGGGTACTGTGGCAATACCTGCGATCGGGAAGTCCTCAAATGACTGCCATACGAGACATGGCACTGCAGCAGCATGCAGACGTGCGAGAGCGGCTCATCCATGCGCTGGAGCACGACGTAGAGTTTCCATGGCATCTGCTGGCTCTGATAAACGCACCAAAGTTCCTGTCAGACATCGTCGAAAGCGTCATAGGCGCCATTTATGTCGACAGCCAGGGCGACTTGTCTGCCTGCGAGGAGTTCGTGCGACGCTTAGGCATCCTCGATTACCTCGAGCGCATCCTACGCGACGATGTGGATTGCCTACACCCCAAAGAGCGACTGGGTCATCTAGCCGTTGAGAAGAGTGTTGAGTATGTTCGCATGCCGTTACGCGGTGCGCCCAGATTCGGCGACCTGCCACCGAGCTTTGGCGTGGGATGGAGGTGTCAGGTCAAGGTCGGTGGTGAGGAGGTGGGAGGTGTCGTCGGAGGGCTGAACAGGCTGTATTCTGAGACCGTGGCTGCTTGGAGAGCGAACGAGATCCTGCGAGGACAGAGACGCGCAGCCTCGGAGAGCAGTGGGGACGAAGACGTTTTCTTTGACGCCGATGAGGGACGGGGTGTGGCGCTCGGAGACTGACGACCTTTGATGTGGGTAGTAGCAGCGAGTGTGAACCCTGGAGAAGACGTTCGGTGCCCGTAGAGGAGGCAGTGTCGCGGAGGTCATCGGGGGACTATTTTTTCGACTAGGAACACAAGCAACATCGTCAGATAGTTCAGTGCTTCGTATCGTTCACAAGGCTGCGACAGGTGGGAAGGCAAGGAAACAAAGCCGAGTAAGAGCTCGAAAATGCTGTCAACGCCGCCTAGCATGACACGCGGGAGCCGTTGGGTTGCGATCTGTAGACGAGCCCATTGGCCATCCCTAGCGAAGTGAGTAGTGAAATGTCTTGTTTTCACCACTACAGCTTGCGACTTCGACCCGAGTCAGCCAAGGGTTGGTGTTTGAGTGTAGGCCGTCGAGACATCAAATCACCGTGAGGCTAAGCGACAAGACCCCTGCAGATGAACGAGCAACGACCCCATAGTACTATGCTCTGGAGTTTGACTTTGATGACGAGATAAGTCATGTCTCGGTGACAGAAAGAGGATCGTCGGTGCAGTGCCGCTGCTTTGACCTTGTGGGGTTTTGTGTGGCGTTGCTCTCCGTGCCCGTCATGAGGCGCGTGGCGCGCAACAACCATTGCCTTTGCACGAGACAAACCATGCCGTACGCTCTGACTCCGGACCGTCCCTTCTAATATGGGGGCCATCTGCCTCAGTTTGTCGTTGCGTTATTGCGGCACTGAGACATTCAACTTTTACCCAGGCAGCATGAAATCTTTTGTCAATATAAGACTGGCAGACACCATCGTGGCAGAACAAATCATCGCAACCCCGCACAAATCCCCTCGATACATTTTCTACTAGACGATACTATCATCTTTAGAACAACGGCATTACTCGACCGACATCAACATCTCCGAGCATCATGTCTTCGTCCCAGCAAAGCCCTCAGCAGCCATCCGCTGGGAGGGCAACAGGAGCGTCTGGTGGTGCGTACGGCAAATTTCCTTGCAGGAACGCATGGAGGGAAGGTCATCCCAGAGAGTATCACTTGGTCGATACTGCTGATGCTTTGTGTGCTTCATGCCAGGTATGATTCAGCTGTTCCCAGTACCGTGGGCCAACTTTCCACTAACATTCGCACCAGTGCGAACCTCGTCCGCGCCGCTGAAAAACATAATGTGTCCCGGCGACTCCGTACAAGAGCCATCTCAAATGACGACATCGCATTTTATCGACCTCAGCAGCGGAATACCGAGATGACCGTTGGAAGGATCAGAAGGATGCAGGATGATGGAGTACACCGCACGAACTGATTGGGAGGATTTACAGAGTGTCTAAGCGAGCTGAAATTCCTGTTCGTTTTGGACTGGTGGCAATTTGGAAGGGTCTCTGGAATGCGCGTGCGCTCCACACCTTGGAGTAGCACTGCACGTGCAAGTACAGCCTTAGCCACCTATGTGGCCTGCTAGACGTCGTTCATACCCTAGACTTTCCTTCGTAACTCGCCGCTCCTTGCGAAGATTATCATCATATGCGGAACTATTCCTTTCTACACTTCCACCAACCATTTGCCAAATCGAGACTGACAGATGAGGATCGTACATGTATCTTGGTACACTACCATGGTAGGGCTGCTGAATTGTCCACTGTTCCCACAAAGATGCAGCAGATCTTGATTCCTGAAACATCAAAAGCAGCGCTGGAGCTAGGCAACTGGCGCGACCAGCCGTCTTCAACGGGAAGGACGCACTGACTGCTGGACTGCACCTGCCGCAACAACACTATCGTAGAAGGTCCAGCTGATGAGCGGCGACAAGCATCAACACGTGTCATGCCCGTGCCGTTGCCTGTGCTGCGGCGCTGTCTTCTTTCCTCTTCCCAACCGGGAAAGCGAGCCTGACTCGACGCAACATCAATCATCAGGCTGAACCTTCTCGTCTCTTTTCAACTTACCTTGCATAAGCCTCACTCTTCGCACTCCTAGCTTATCTCGACGAAGCGTATGTGCCGCGACGGGCGGCTCCTCTTGCCTCCACCCCGCATGCAGAATTCATCACCTGTTCGCTACAGTGCAAGCTGGGCGCCACTATCGCTGAGCTGATCACACCGAACGCCCTCTGCGCAATGGAAGGCATCAGGAGCTGCTCGAGGATGCTTTATCCTTACCCTCCCACCAGCGCAACCTTGGCGCGCATCATGACATCTCACACAACACTGACGACGCCTTTCGGCGGAATCCACGCCTTTGAAGATAGGTGCAGGTACCATTGCTTCAGAGGTTTATGTTGTCACAAGAACTCAAATCGCAAGCACGAGCGAAGCGCCTATCGCGGTACAGCCCTTGCATCAACGGCCCGGCATACCCATGCCTGTCAACAATGTTCGTACCGATCACACCGCGCTGCCACCGGCTTGTCTTGCCGCTCCCATTCCCACATCCTTCGCAGCTTCAAATGGGCCCCAGGTCTGCTATTATTCCTACTTCGAACCACTTACGCAGAAGACCGCATCTCCGGCCCGACCATCTACCTAGGTATCGTCACTCATCAGTGACAAGTACGTCCTCATCCCTGGCCAATATAACGTCGAAGCCAACGATAGGCTGAAATCATAACCCTGACTGATGCTTCAGACGGTTTCGATTGCGCTGATGTTCGACTGAATCCTCGAATGGCACTGCGGATGGGCCGCCTCCAAAACCCTTGTGAGATATGAATTGTGCCAGCTCGACATCGCGTGATATCAACGCACGAAGTCTCTTGCAATCCTTTCCTCCCCGTTATTTTGAACGGCGTGGCGTGGGCTCGCACGACTCATAGTCCAATCTCTTCATATGGATGGGTGGGCAACAAGTGTATTCAGAGACCCGAGGGTTGCACAACGCGGTAATATCGAGCGGTCGAGATGACAACGCCACAGTGTCCGCCGGATCACACGCAGGCGTTCTTAAGCACATGCGCAGTTCGCACCGGCCTTGACAGTGCCCAAAACCTCGCCATTTAGGTGACTGCGAAGCATCGACCGCGTCGTCACCTGCATGCTGCTGCCTCGATCCGCAGCTGACTTGTCTTTCCTTTGCAGTACAGCAGAGGCTGTGCCCCCGTCGATCTCCGCCTTGCAGGAATACCCGACACTGCTGTGTGCTTAGGAAAGGCTGCCACTTCCAGTACGGTAAAAGGTACTCAATCAAGGTTGGTCGCACTCCTCTTGTCTGCAAGTAGACAATTCTAACGATAAGGCCGAAGCAGCTGACTGGAATGCGATGCATGCACGCCCAAATCGAACGATACTTGCAAAATGCTTATTCTGCTGCATCCTACACGTCGGCTAGACCAGTCGTTCTCGACCGTATCGTACACGATCCTTCCATTGCGGCCTCGCAGACGCGGTCTTCGATTACTCTAATCCTCTTACATGGCCCGACGTCCGTTGAGCTCGCGATGTTCGGACATGCGCAGTAGCAATGAACGAACTGAGGTTAACAACCAGAGAGTTGGTACACCTTCTTCTCACAGCCTCGTCGCTGTATGGAAAAAGCTACGCGTCTATACGCCAATGACTAAGTAGCTCGAGCCAGAGCCTGAGCTGTGTCTGCACTCGAAACTGAGTTCATCAATAGGAACCACGCCTCATGAGCCACGACTCGAGGTGACCGCGAACTCAAATACTCCGGATTCCGAACGTTTTGGGCGCACACTGTGATCCTTCGTTCAGCCCACGGACAACAGTGTACACCTAGGCGCGCGGCACAGGAGGTCTCAGACAGATACGCGTTGTTCACCCTCGGAACCCACAAAACGCATCACTCGATCCTCAAGCTCGCCTCCTCGTTCTGATTCGGTCCGGCAACGTCTGTTCAGCTGTGCCGCTTTAAGCGCCTCACTAGCGCGTAGGGCTGGCCTTGGTAACCGGGCTGCCGGGTTGAGGGCGAAAAGGAGTGGACGACATGACACGACAAATCGTGGAACGAGGTAAGACTAGTGCAGATATACCGGAGGATCTCCGCGTGCGCATGACAGTCAGGCTGTGCGCGTGCACGACGCAGTTGATGGATGGCATGAGATGTCTGAGGTCTTTCACCGACCAAGCCTTGACGCTCGGACCATCAGGCTATTGGGTCCGGGGTTCCTTGCACGCGGCTGGCTGCTTATGTCTTAGGCGGTAGGATGTCATGAACTGAAATCCTGAAGGCATCACCGATTGTGGGCCCTTTCGAGAAGACTGTAGAGGTGCGTGCTGGCCAAGCATGCGGCACAACCAATGCTCGGTGCGGTTTCACGGTCGTATTGAGGGCAGACACGGCATGCCGATAGTCTCGGGGAAGCCGAGAAAGGGCAATGCCAGCCCCTTGGTGATATGTGGTCTTGCGCCTCGTTGTCATGAATTCTTGGCAGGTCTGTGTGTACGAGGCTGCGCGCAGAGCCGTCAATCAACTCAATGATGACCCGTAGAGTAAGACAGCATCCCAGATGCGTCCTGAACTACATGAGCAGACTCTCGATATACCCATGACGTCAAAGGGAGCTGTGAGATCTTAGATGTGACACGTAGGTTTATAATGATATTACTATTTCCGGATTGTTTGTTGCCTTCTCGCTTGCAGGCTATCGTTATCGTAAAGTCAAAGTATCATAGTACATTGATATCCGCCAAAATGCACCTGCACCACAACGCCTCGCTGGCTCCGGGTATGGTATGCAGGAGAATCGCTTAGGTTCCAGTTTCTGCAACGATAGTCAGCGAGTTGTCTAGTGAATCGTATATGCTTTAAGAACTTACCAGTCTCAACACCAGGCTGGCGTCCCTCCAAACCGCCAGTGACCTTCTTGGTCAACTTCTTCATACCGATCTTGCTCTGGTCCTTAGCGAAAACAAGATTCCTCGCAGGCTTCCACTGCATCAGTCCGCGGTGTTTGCGCTCCTCGGTCCGCTTGTTCTGCTTGTTGATGCTCTTGTTCGATTGACTACCATTCGAGTCGCTGGTCTCCCACGTGCGCGCCGTGCTCTGACTGGGACGACCTGCTGCGCCATCGGGCGACAGGTCGGTCGCCTGGTGCTTGATGCCATTCTGCTTTGCCTGGTCGCCGCCGCCGGGTCCGCCGGACATGGCCGCGGCGTTGCCGGCGTTTGTTGCATCTTCGACGCCCAAGTCCGAGCTCGATGTAGAGTCGTTGTCTGAGTCGTCATCATGGTCTTCGTCGGAGGACGGGTTGAAAGGGTCGTGCAGGGGTTCGTCGCGGCCGGGTTCGCGACGCTTGCGGCCCTTGGTGTCCATGTATGCCTTGGGGTCTTCGCCGAAGGCGCCTGACCAGTCTTTGCCGTCTTTTGCGAGCCATCTCTTCTTCTCGTCTTCGTCGGCGTTCTTGAGGATGTCGCGGCCTGCGGTGAGGGACTCTTCGTGGAGCTGCTGTACACGCTCGGGCAGCTCCTTTTCGACTTTGCGGGTGCGGACGCCTTCAGTAAGACATGCCTCCCAGGTCTCGTATGTCTCGCGGGAGTCGTTGTCGACCACGAATGCTTGATGAGATTCGTCTGTGCCAGCCTTGAAGCGCGCACGAAATTGCAGACGACCAACTTCCTTGAGGTCATCGAGACCGGGCTCCTGGTGACAGTTGTCCTCGGTGATGTAGTTCTGTGTAAGACGCTGAGGGGCCGCTGTCTGCCAGATGGGAATGTTGATGTCGGTGTCCTCGTTGTCGATGAAGTGCTGCAGCCAGATGACAGCGTAAGCGTCAGCCTTGCGCTTGCCAGCAGTATGAAACTCGAAGACAATGGGTGACCTATAACGGTGTTTGACTGGTAGGCAAACGTTATCCCGACCATCATTCTTTTGCAAGTCATAGTAGTAACCGTCGCCCTCGGGCAGTTTATGCGCGTGGGCGCGGCCAATCTTGCCAGTACTGCCACCTGTTCGGAGCTTGAGCTTAGGAGCGTGGGTGTAGCCAGTCATCAGAATGTTGTGAGACCTGAACTCGAATGTACCCACATCCCAACCAAGCATCTGAGGAGGCAGACGTGTCTCGATGGCGCGGAACAGAAGTGAGATGCGAACACGACCAAAGCCAATACCGCCGTCGAGAGGGTACCAGCGGGTGACTTGAGAAGAGGTCTCCAGGATGTCGGAAAGCTTGAGGGGAACAACACCAAGAATAGGGTCGTGCTCGCGGTTGCGAGAGTCGCGAACAGTGATAGTGACAATGGCCGAGCGCCAATCGCGAACGAATCGCTCAGTGCCCGCGTTGAAGATGGGCTGAGAAGAGACGGCCTTCGCACGTGTGCGGTAGACCAACTGATCATTGTATAGGATCGTACAGTAGGAAGTGGGGAGGTCACCACCGGTCTCCTCCGTCGCCTCGCCGTAAGATTTAGCAGGTTCGTACTCACGGCCATTCCTACTGCCCGAAGTACCTTTGACATTCTCAAGTTCGAGGTTGACAATCTGGTGGACGATAACGCTGCAGACACCGCTGGGCCAAAGAGGGTCCGGGGGAGTGTGCATGACTGCATCATCGTCGTCTGAGTTGATAACACCCTTCTCATCCTGGAGCTTGGGATCGTCCTTGAGCTGATCTGGAAGGGCCTTGTTCTTGCCGTCTGTCCTGAGCTCAGGTCTGAACTTAGGCTTGCCAAAGTAACCGACTTCCCAGTGCAGCTCGCCAGGCATCTCGCTGTCAGCATCCATACCAGCCAGTTTGGAGACCTGAGGGTACATCTTTCCGGGGTGCTGGATCATCTTTTGCATGGAGAGCTCGACCTTGCCAACGATGTCGTCCGCGGTATGCCTGTCAGAGTCCCAAAGCTCGACACTGAGGTTCTCGTTCGCCTTGATCAATTCAGGACTGACCAGAAGAGCAGCAGTCTCCTCCCAGATGGGGTTGAGATCGTCGGTGATGACACGGGTGCAGTACATAGGCTTTCCGTACTTCGAAAATGCAAGTGTAATGTAGGGGTCACTGCCACCGTGCTTCGAGCCGCGTCGATCTTGCTTGCTGAGGCCCTTCGCGCGGTGAATGCGAATCCAAAGAACACCAAGAGCTTCAGTATCCTTCTGGATGGAGTCGCCCTGCAAGATAGCCCTCATGTCAATGGACATCGATTTAGGTGCAACGTACATGCTCGCCGCTGCCTTAATTGCGTAGTTAACGAAATTGCTGATCAGTGGGAGGTTGAGCAGGTTGGGCGCCTTCTCAGACATGGGGATACATCCGGCCGTAACCTGAGGGGTACCCATAAGAGTAAAAGTCAGGTTCTTCAGGAATGGCGCCTCGGGTGTCATGTTCATCCGCAGACGCACGGTACCGACCAGCGACTGAAGCTCGACAAAAATGGGCAGAGGAACACCGAACAGACCCTTGATTCCCAGGTAGAACACCAAATTCATGTGCATGTTGCGAGCCTTGTCTGATGTTCGCTTGCCGCTCGGCTGGGCGTGGTAGGCGAACGACACTTCTAGGTTGTAGAAGTCGCCTCCTTCTTCATCTGCTGCCGCTTCCTGAGGGTCCTTGGTCTTCTTGTTCTCTTCGTGGATGGCTTGCTTCATCTCGCCCATCTGGTTGTCGGGCAGCGCGCGCATGCTGAGAATGCGAAGAGGGTTGCTTCCCTGGTTGATCTCAGCGACTCGGACGTTTTCGATAATGCCGGGTACAGATGCTTGCATGACATCCTCGAGGGTATCCGCGACCCCCTGGAACATGTCAGGGTTGATGAGACCCCACATGATTCCTAGGAAGGTGTTCATCCATTCGACAGATTCCGGGAGGAGGTTGAGGGTAGCCTAATGTCGTCAGCGCTTGGACACAAAGCATAGTAAGTGGACTGACCATTTGCCCACGAGATTGTTCGCTGGACCACTCGACTTCTCTACCACTGCGCACGACTTCTTTCATCCACAGCCAAACTCCAGACGATAAACACATTGCCAAAGGGATTAATCCCTTCAAAGCGCCACCAAACATCTTGCCCACGACTACTGTGGCAATGACAATGCCAATGCACAAGATGCCGGCGCGCTTCTCCAGCTCAGCGAACATCGGCTCATAGCTGACGGACGGTGTGGGGTGGAAAAGAACGTTAGTCTTTTCACCGTGGATGGGTACATCGGAGGTGGTGCCTTCAGCAACAGGGTCTGGCGGTGCGGTCACATCCTGTGCTTCCTTGTAGTCCGCGAGGGATTGTGAGGGGTCTGTCTTGATGGGCTGCCACAATCAGTACGACCCATTGAAGTGATCGATTTCAGCTTACGGTAGGCTTGTTCAGGTTGGCGTTGGGTACGATCAGATGTGGGTTCTCCACCTCATCAATCATGTCCTTGTTGACGTCTGCGATTACGACTTCTCGCCCGGTTGTGGGGTCTGTGACGGTCTTCTCTGTGCCCTCAATCGTCTTCTTTTGGACTTTGTGATCCTCGACGCCATCCTGGGCAGGCGTCTTTGGTGTCGTGGCAGGCGTCTTCTTGCCGGTCCTGGTCGGCGTTGTGGGTGTTGTACCAGTCTGCGCCTTCGCAGCCTTAGTGCGCTCGTCAATCTCTTTGTCACGGTTCTTCTTGTCCTTGTCTAGGTTCTCCACGAACTGCTTTACGGTGGGAATGGGGTTGTGGCCTGAGTAGTGGCCGCCGGGGGCGTGCTGCTGTTGCGCCATCTTCGCGGCGTGGGTAGTGGGCGGACTGCAACAGGTCCCTCAGCGCAATTGAGGCTGTAGAAGAGGAGGGACGGTTTTCACGACACGAGGGAGAAGAAATTCATCGGGCTGGGTGTAGCGTAACCTCAAAGCAGGGAAGCGCAACCCTGAAGCTGATCGAGAACCGCGGGGAATTCGCGTTCGATGACATCACCCGCGCCCGAGCCTCCGCAACAAGCAACAACGGTTCCTTTTTGGGGACCGCCGCGTTGCATTTCGTTACGAGCAAGCAGACAAGGAATTGATGCGAGCAGGGTGCGCCCGTCCTGCGGCTCAAGCCCCCGGCACACCTTGACAGATGATATGATCGCTGTGATGACGTATGCGTAGATCCCGCAACGATCGCTGCGGGGCGGATCGCCAAACAGGCTTACCCCAGATGGGTGACACCTCCAACCACCACGATACGGGACGACTGATCCATACCAGACATAGCTGTGGCTGACACGCATTGCGGATATGTCGGGCTGGTTTACTCTCTTCACCAATTGTCGCTACGTGCTCGATGGGCAGCTTGTTGACGATCACCTTGTCATCTCAGATGAGACCGGCCTTATCTTGAAAAGAGAAGGATACATTGGAGGTGAAGCTGTTGATCTCGAGGATAACATCATTGCACCTGGGTTTCTAGAATTGCATACCAATGGTGCAAATGGGTTCCACTTCACGCACTTTGAAGATGAGAAGAGCTATGACAAAAAGATAGATAACATCGCGCGATACTACGCAACACAAGGTGTGACTGGCTTTTGGGCGACATTACCAACCATCAAAGGCGACGAGTTCCAGAGAGTAAGTACTGCCCATCTGTAGTTACGCAAAATTTCACAGGTACCGCCCAATTATGGTCAGATCGAGAACAACCACTGCAGCATACCATGCCAAGCTGACATTGCCAGATCCTCCCGTCTTTGGCACCTCGAGACATACCAGAGTCCGCCTCTCTACTCGGCGCACATGTCGAAGGACCTTACCTGCACCCCACAAAGAAAGGCGCCCACAACTCCTCCCTATTTCAAGCATGCAGCACGTCTCCAGCCTCCATCTACGGCTCCTCGAACCTGTCCTCTACAGTCAAGCTCGTCACAATCGCACCCGAGCTCCCAGACTCCGCAGCCCTGATCTCCTCACTCGCCGGCCAAGGGATCCGCGTCTCGATGGGCCACTCAACCGCGACTCTGGACGATGGCCTCTCAGGCCTTAGAGCAGGTGCAACATGCCTCACGCACACCCTGAACGCCATGCCACCCTTCGGCTCCCGCGACCCCAGTCTCGCAGGTCTGATCACGCTTCCATCAACGCATTCGCCAGCATCGCCATATTATACCGTCATCACAGATGGCGAGCATCTGCACCCAAACACGGTTTCGCTGTTACACCGCGCGAATCCCAAGCGCAGCATCACTATCACGGATAGCATTGAACTTGCCTCCTTGCGAGACGGGAATCACCCAGGACACGCGCAGATCCCGTTTGAGCAGACGAAGAAAGGTACGCGGGCCACGATTGCGGGGACAGATACGTTGATTGGTGGATGTATACCGCTGCAGGAGAGTGTGAGGAACTTGATGGCTTGGTCAGGGTGCGGTATTGCAGAGGCGGTAGGGACGGTGACGGAGAATGTGGCAGGGTTCATGGGCATCGATGGGCAGGATGGAAGAGGGCTCTTGAAGGAAGGCAGAAGAGCCGACCTGACGGTCTTGAGCGAGAGTGGAGAAGTGCTGCAGACGTGGATTGCGGGACACAAGGTCTGGGATAAGGAGCAAGATATTAGCTTTGCGGAAGAGGACAAGGAGAGGCGAGGCTAGGAGGGCTATGTGACAAGCGTACAATACTTTTGGAGGCCGCTCAAGAGTTGCTGGGGCTTCCACACCTAGTCTGGCACGCTGCGATTTGTTCAAATACCATCACTATCTTCCCTCCCCCGAACCTCGTGACAACATCAAGGGGTTCCCACCTAGCCGCAATCACCGATTATAGCTTGCCATATCCGCTATCTGGCGATGGGGATTGGAGACACTGCATCTGATGTAGCCATCAACATAAGCTGAGGTCACTGCTGTTGCCGCACCTCTGAGGCGTTGTTAGCATTGGTTTGAAATGACACAAAGCCCTCTTCAACTCACCATCATCTCTCTGCTCGAGATATGTTTGCAGAACCTCCTTCTTCTCGTGGTTAGATGTTTATGCTCATTCGTCAGCGAGAAACCCACCGGCCACGCTGCCAGCATCAAGACTATCTTCTTAGATCTCGAACTCGGGACGTTCCGCAGCAATCCACATGCAGGGACGCTTGGTCCTATGCACCTAACGCCCAGGTACAGCAAGGAGCGTGTTTTCCCAACCGATTGTGACCCCAGGGACGTGCGTATATTTATCGATGGCTTCTCTCGAGATGCTCAACGCTGGCCACCGTTCAAGGAGTTCGCAGAGCCCTGTTAGACGCCGAACACAAAGAGCGTACTGATCGTGCTATATGTGGAGGATGAGATGGCGCGTGGACGCTTTGTTGACAGAAGCAGGCCTGGAGATGTATTCAACAGAAGGTTGCGAGAAGACACAGAGACGATCACAGAGATCGTGGAAGCTATGGAGAAAGATGGTTTGTCGGTTTGTAGATTGGGCAAGGAGAGTGAGGACCTCCAGGCTATGGTGGAGAGCCTGGCAGAGCTAGTCGAGTACAAATACTGATTAACAAGACGAATGTATCTAGGTACAAAGACCGATCAGTCGAGAGCATATATGGACATGATTATCGCTGGTGATCTCGAGATGTGTGGTTGCGGAGAAGCCTGAGTTAAAGTCCGAGGTCCGGCTCAGCCCTACGAACATTTTGTGATCCAAAAGTGCCATCCCACTTCAACCCCGCGACGCGCCAAACACGCCACCAACGAGATGGAAGAAGACCGCGTAGCCACCAATCTTGGGCCGGAAGTGGATGAGGCAATGATCGAGGAGCCGACTGCAGTCCCCAAGCAGCCCAAGAGAAGATTTGTTGGGCGGAAGACAGCTGTGAAGAGCGGCGAGCAGTCCGCAGATCCCAACGCGAACATCGAGGACTCAAGCGCAATACAAGGTGTGAGGTGCCTTTGGAAGATACGCATGCGGTCATGTAATAACATGTGCCATAGTCGCCCAGCCCCGCCGCACTGCCCGAGCCCTGAACGCTATCCCAGACGACATCCTGCACGACAAAGACATCAACGATGCAATCGCTCTCCTTCCGCCAAACTACAGCTTCGAGATCCACAAATGCATACATCGCATACGCACATCTGGCGCCAAGTCAGTAGCACTGCAGTTTCCCGAGGGGCTGCTGCTCTTCGCTACAACTATCTCAGACATCCTCACGCAGTTCTGCCCTGGCATCACGACTCTGATCATGGGCGACGTTACCTACGGCGCATGCTGCATAGATGACTACACTGCAAGAGCGCTTGGTTGCGACCTCTTGATCCACTATGCGCACAGCTGTCTGATCCCAGTAGCCGTTACAAAGATCGCGACGCTGTACGTCTTCGTCTCGATCAGCATTGACACCACACACCTCATGAATACTATCACCGAGAACTTCCCCACCGGGAAGAGCATCGCCCTGGTTGGTACGATCCAGTTTAACGCCACAATACATGGCATTGTGCCAATCCTGCGGCGAGAAGGCTACAAGCCCATCGTTCCCCAGATCGCACCACTGTCAAAGGGCGAGATCTTAGGCTGCACATCGCCATCGATGGCCATCAAGCCGGGGCAGCTGAATGCTAGAGGTAAAGAGGAAGAAGTGGCGGACATGATACTGTACCTGGGCGATGGCCGATTCCATCTCGAGAGCGCCATGATCGCCAACCCTTCGCTGCCTGCATACCGCTACGACCCTTATTCACGGCGACTTACCCACGAGACATATGAGCACGACTCGCTGTACGATCTGCGGCGGACGGCGATCCTCACAGCCAAGAAGGCGCGCAGATGGGGCATCATCCTGGGCTCCTTGGGGAGACAGGGTAACCCTCACACCTTGACGCTCATCGAGAATGAGCTGAAGAGGCAGGGCATCGAGTGCGTTAATTTGCTGCTCTCTGAGATTTTCCCAGGCAAGCTGGCGATGATGTCAGATGTAGAGGCTTGGGTACAGATTGCGTGTCCACGACTGAGCATCGACTGGGGCTATGCTTTCTCAAGACCGCTCCTTAGCCCTTACGAGGCACTCGTTACACTTGGTGTACGAGAAGCACCCTGGTTAGAAGAAGGTCCTTCGCAGGGGAAGGTGGAGGAACGGGAGAGGAAGAATTTATACCCCATGGACTTTTATGCGAAGGAGGGACTGGGACGGACAACAGTCGACCACATCAAGGCGGCTGAGGTCAGGATCGGGGCATGAGATACGACGTAAAAGGCATTACATGGCGTTCAGAAACCACAACAAGCATCGACATTCGAACACATACGTTCCATTCTAGCTTCAGGACTTTGAGTCAAGCTCCGGAATCATGAGTACCAATCTGCGAATTTTCAATCATCCGATGTGGGATGGGATGTGGGAAAGATTTCGCCGCTGTGGGTCCTGCGCCAGAGTCAGCTCTTTCACCCCTTTCCTCCCCGACTCTTCCACTTTTCTCGAGCCCTGTACCAGCAACGGCGTGGATCTAAAGCTTTTGTAGCGTGCAGACTATGCGCAGGATGGGGATAGGCAGGAGGCTGCAAAGGCTATGAAGAGGGAGAGGGGGGAGGCCTCGCAAGAAGACGAAGAAGGCGAAGGCGAAGGCGAAGACGAAGACGAAGACGAAGACGAAGACGAAGAAGAAGATGGAGGTTGCGAGGGAGAGGCTGCCCGGTCCCACTGCCAGCAAGAAGCGCAGGTAAGCGTGGTGTGTTGTTTGACGAGATGAGCAGTAACGTTCAACGACAGGCGAGTTTCATATGACGGAAATTTACAGGTTATCATTGACTGCTTAGTCTCAACCTCACATCGTCTCTTGCGCCATCATGCCCCGTGTCCAGACCCTCCTAACCACGCCCTCGATCCGTGACTGAACGTACGACAGGCATGCGTGATACATCAAAAGCCCAAGAAAGGTCGATGCAGACCTCCAGTCGCTGTGTATGTGGTCCTGGTCATCCTCAAACTGCACTCCTGTCGATACACCAACAGTGGTCACCTGCTCATCATTAGCAACATCCACAGTACATCACTTCCGCTAGTCCGTGTTGTGCTCCCTCATCCGCGAAATTGGAAGGCACTCACATGCGGCTTTTCGAACCGCTCAACCCGAGCTCCTGCCATAGCGCCCATCACTGTTTCCGCTCTCGATCACGCCGCCAACCAGCTTCGAGGACTATCGCACCGCGGCGTCGATCCAACCCTCGTTCTGACTGGGTCTGTAGTACTGCGCAGGCGTCTTGATGATGCGGTGCAGGAGGATGTGTCCAAGCACGGAAGACACGATGAAGAAAGCGACGATGTAGAGGGTTGTTGTATCGAACATGGTGCTTTCGTAGTCGCGGTGGATTGGACTGGTAGCGCAATGAGTGGAGACCGTCAGCGCAGCCAAGGATCTACTGATATGTTCTGGCTTGGGTGAGCAACGTCTGGGATGTGATACGGGCATTTACCCGGGGCTTTCTTGGGGCTCGGCAGTTGGCCATGTTTGGAGTAAGCTTGGTGTTGTGCTTACGCGCGCCTGAAGCGGATGGACGAAGTTGCCGTCAAGGTCAGCAACCTGCGAGCATGTGATGATAAGCAACGACTGGGGGAAAGCCAAGTTTCTGACCTTACTGTTCGAGCCGAATGGGTTCAGCCGCCAGTCATGTATCGTCGCTTGCAGGACAGTAGATTGGGTACCTCTCCGGATCAGGCGACTACGCCACAAGGACTGAATGCTAATATTTCCTCAAGAGGAGAAGCAGTTCTGACTTCCACAGACCCGTCGGTTCTACTGCCAAAAGATCCGGCAAGATGCGGCGGCAACACGAAGTCTTGGTGCGCGTGTTGTTGAGTTCTAATCACTTCTGCCTCTTAAGAAGTCGTTTTGCTATTCCCAAGTTGTGGAAGATGTACGCTGAATTCGCTATGCAATGCGATCGAACTCATGGGTATCTCGTCATGCTACTCCAAGACAGGGCTGGTAGGAATCCTATCGTCGACCTCAGGCCTCAATTCGCCATCATCTTCTTCCTCCTCATCTGCCGTCAACTCAGCCTCCAGATCAGGATCTCTCTTGTGCCCGAGATCAGTGTCATCCAAGAATCTCCTCCCCCTCAGCTCCTCAGGTAGGTAATCCTGCTTCACCCTGCCGCCTTCATATTCAGGGTTGTACTTGTACCCATCCCCATACCCCATCTCCTTCATCAACCGCGTCGGCGCATTACGTATATGCTTAGGTATCGGCAGCGCCGCCATGCCCGGCTCCCTCAGTACACTCTCGGCCTCCTTGAGCGCGCGATACGCCCGTGTGCTCTTCTTGCTAAGAGAGAGCGCAGTGACGCAATGCGCCAGGTTGATCCGACACTCGGGCATCCCAATCCTTTCACACGCATCGTACGTAGCGGTAGCAAGACCTAGCATCGTATTGTCCGCGAGCCCGACGTCTTCTGAAGCGACCACGACAAGCCGGCGCGCAATGTACCGCGGATCCTCGCCGCTCGCCAACATCCGTGCGAGATAGTAGAGTGCGGCGTCGGTATCGCTGCCGCGGATGGATTTGTGCAGGGCCGAGATGCAGTCGTAGTGCTGGTCGCCATTGCGGTCGTAGACGAGTGTTTTGGTCAAGCTTGCTGTGAGGGCTCCGCGCGTCATTTCCTTCTTCTTTGCGAGCGGGATGCTGAGATCGAGCAGGTTGAGCGCTGTTCGTGCGTCGCCGTCTGAGAACGAGGCAAAGTAGGTCAGCATGTCGTCGTCGAGGAGTGGGGAGTCGACGTTCATGGAGGCGCGCGCGCGCTGGAGTATGCGGAGCAGGGAGGCCGAGTCGAGGTCGGAGAGCGTGAATGTGCGGCACCGCGAGAGCAGGGCGGAAATCACCTTGAAAGAGGGATTCTCGGTGGTGGCCGCGATGAGCGTGATGATGCCGCTTTCCACGGGGCCGAGGAAGGCGTCTTGCTGGTTCTTGCTGAAGCGGTGCAGTTCGTCGCAGAAGACGATTGTCTTACGGCCCGTCAAGTGCAGATCGTTTGCGGCTTCGGAGAAGATCTTGCGCACCTCCTCCAGCTTGGTACTTGTGCTGTTGATCTCGACGAAGCGCGCGCCCGACGTGTTGGCGATGAGGCGTGCGATGGTCGTCTTGCCTGTGCCCGGTCGGCCCCAGAGTACCATCGAGGGCAGCCGCCCTTCTTCCACCATGCCGCGCAGGATCCCCCCTGGTCCGACCAAGTCTTGTCCGTAGACGTCGTCGAGGGAGGTCGGGCGCATGCGCTCAGCCAGCGGCATGGCGTCTTCGACGGCCTTCAGCCGGCGCTGTCTCTTCACGGCCGCCGGCGACTCGGCGTTCTTCTCGCTCTCGTTTGCTTCATCGTGGGATCTCTTCGGCGCGTCCTGAGCTTTCTCCGGCGGCGTTTTGGGCTGCGTGGGCGGGAGCGGCGGCGACGGGGAGGGCGGCTTCTGGCGCTGGGTGGGCGTGAAGAATCTGTGCGTCTTCACGGGCTCGTTATCGGCGACATGGTCCCTGCAGTCGCTGTCCAGATGCTCGTTGATCTTGCTGTCGACGACGGGCTTCTGGCAGATGGGGCAGTCCAGCATGGCGTCAGGCGTGAGACGCGTAGGAATGTTACGCGAGGCGGTTGACGCGACGCCTCGGCTGTGGGGCAGCTAGCTCCGACGTCGCTGTGGATAGTGACGGCACCGGCTGCACCACGAGCACGCCATGTAAGCGACAGCTCTGAGGTGACTCCAGCAAATCTCAGTCAAGCCAATCCGCATGACATGAAGGCATTGCGACTCACCGCACCCACGTCCCCGTCCACATCGTCGCTCCGCAGAGCCCCCCTCGCTGCTTTCCACCTCCCCCGCCGCACCATGTCTGCCACCACGCGCCGCGCCGACCCCTTCAAGCCCGCCGCCCGCGTCGCCGGCCAGAAGCAAGATGTATGGTCGATCGTCAACGAGGCCGCCGCCGCATCGCCCGTCAAGCCCATCGTGAACATGGGGCAGGGCTTCTTCGGCTACAACCCGCCGCAATTCGTTCTCGACGCCGCCAAATCCGCCCTCGACCAGGTCGACTGCAACCAGTACTCGCCGACCAAGGGGCGTCCGCGGCTCAAGAAAGCGATTGCAGACGCCTACTCCCCCTTCTTTGGGCGTGAGATCGACCCCGAGACGGAAGTCACCATCACGACCGGCGCGAACGAGGGCATGCTGAGCGCGTTCATGGGCTTCCTGGAGCAAGGGGACGAGGTCATCGTGTTCGAGCCGTTTTTCGACCAGTACATCTCCAACATCGAGATGCCCGGCGGCCGCGTCGTGTACGTGCCGATGCACCCCCCGAAAGATGGCGCGACAAAGACAACCTCGGCCGCTGAGTGGACTTTGGATATCAAAGAACTGGAGGCAGCCATCACACCCAAGACCCGCATGATCGTCCTCAACAGCCCGCACAACCCTATCGGCAAAGTCTTCAGTAAGGAGGAGTTGCAGAAGATTGGGGATCTGTGTGTGAAGCACAACATCCTCATCCTCAGCGACGAGGTCTACGACCGCTTGTACTACGTCCCCTTCACACGGGTCGCCACGTTATCGCCCGAAATCGCCGCCCTGACACTGACCGTCGGCTCTGGGGGGAAGAACTTCTACTGCACCGGCTGGCGGGTTGGGTGGCTGATTGGGCCGCCAAACCTCATCAAGTATGTGGCCGCGGCGCACACACGCATCTGCTACTCGTCGGTCTCGCCGCTGCAGGAAGCGACCGCCATTGGCTTTGAGCAGGCTGACGCGCATGGATTCTGGGACGAGAGTAAGAAGGAGATGCGCGCCAAGATGAGCAAATTCGTCGCTGTGTTCGACGAGCTCGGCTTGCCTTACTCCGACCCGGAGGGCGGGTATTTTGTGCTGGTCAACTTGAGCAAGGTGAAGTTGCCTGAGGACTACGACTTCCCGCCGCACGTCGCCGAGCGGCCGCGGGATTTCAAGTTGAGCTGGTTCCTGATCAAGGAGTTGGGCGTAGCAGCCATTCCTCCGACAGAATTCTTCACCCCGGAGAACGCACACATTGTCGAGGATTGGCTGCGTTTCGCAGTCTGCAAGAATGACGACGTGCTCGAGACGGCGATGGAGAGGCTGAGGGGGCTGAAGAAGTATATACAGGAGTGAGACGACCAGAAAACAATGACTTACCAGTAGGGATATTGGATGGTAGAAGACAAAAGAGTAATATTCCAGGTCGATCACGCCCAAAATCTGACCAGTCCTCACGAGAAACTTTGCTTCGAAGTGCCACACGTCCAGCACAACCATGACTACGTTTATTGTTGGCGGCATATTGCAAAGACAATGTATTTCAATCTACTGGCAAGGTGGCCCTCCATCAGCTGCTGCAGTCCGTCACCTTGTCAGTCACCTCGTGAGAGATGCCGGCCCCTCGTGAGGATTCCAGAGTCCTGGTCAAGTGTGTCGCAAGCGCATGTAGGCCCGCGTTCGCGTATAAAGGTAACAAGCCAAGTAAAGTACATCACCCAATGATACTGATTCACAGCATGTGCTAGCAAGGTGCCTGTTCTTTTCGTCTGAGCTTGTATGCCTCGCCCGGAAAACAAGCAGATCTCACACACCATCCGCAAGACGAGTATCCCCTGTTGAAAAGTGCGAGAGCTTGCCCACAACACGACGGCTTCCTTTCCGGTCTCTACGTGGGCTGTCGAGGTATCATTGCCTAGCGGAGGAACGGAGTGACGATGCCAACACCATATCCGCGAACATAGCAAAGAACACGGAAAGGTGTTGTTGCAAAGCGCTAGCATTCCCGCGAGAACACAGGATTCCTCACTAAGAAGGAGGCGCTACGTGTGGTTGCTGTGAAGGGAAGAGCAGGTGTGTACGTGAACACTGCCGTTGAGACGGGAAGCAGCAACAGAAGGTGACGTAGTGCAGCTAGGAATACAAGAATGTTCTTGCGCTTGACTTGTTAGAAGCTGAGCCATAGACGACCTACTGTCTTGCTCTCCTTCCTGCTGCACGAGGAGCCTTGTTGCGCTGGTCTAGAGCTGGTCGCTGAAGTGCAGCTTCCACGGAGTACCTCAGCTGCGTCCATCTCTGGGTTTCTTCACGCCACAAGTCTCATAATACTCCTCTGCTGATCGGTATCGTCCTTCCGAGTCACCATGCTCGGATTCCACAAATAAACCGGCTTTCACCAAAGCCATACGAAATGTCCAAAGTGAGTGCTTTGTATGCACGTATGCTGATCACATTAAATTTAGCCTCTTTGTCTGTTCCCTATCCCGGATGCGAATCCGGGGAATCTTGGACGCCAGACATATTCTCATCGATGCTTGTGATAAAACATCTTTGTCGGTCATCGATCTCTCTATTGTCTCTTACCATTATCCGTGCCATCACAATGTATCTCGAACTTCTTCATGTCTTCCTTTTCGTTGCGCTCGCACTTGTCCAAGCCCCAGCAGTGTCCGTACGCGCCTTCAACCCAATCGTGTCTGTGATCCAGTCCGCCGTCAAGGACCCATCGCTAGCGACATCGACACCCAACCCCATCATCTCGCTCATCCAGTCAGCACCAGAAGCCCAGCATTCACGCCCAACCCCATCGTTTCAGAACTTGGGCGAGGCGTTGAGGAAGAAGATACACCTCCCCTTTTCTCTTCTACAAGAGTAGAATCACATCCCTTATCTATTGAACATTCTCCGTTACCACTCGCTTCCTCACTCCAAATAAACTTTGCACTGTACTGTAACGCTCCTAGCACTAGCTCCAAAGCGTGCGCCCCGACAAAGGGCAAGCCTGCATGCTTTTTCCAGAGCCCGACTGCAACGGCAGCGCCGAGCATATCAGGTGGCCTGGCATGCAGGATCGGAGAGAAAGGATTGGACCCGCCGGGAGCTTGGCGAATCGAGTTGTGAGTTTCAAGTGTGCGGGGAGGTAGTAGACCACCAATGGTCGTACACTGACGGTCCTATACCGCAGGTAGAAAGAAGCGCGAGGAAGTAGAGAGCAGAGAAGGATCGCGAGCACCTGCGAGCTCGTAAGTGGGCTGGCGCTGAGGCGTGGAGATCGCGAAGGAAATTTGGAAGAGACTCTTAAGCGATTCTTATTGGGCATCTGCACTCTCCGCGTCGTTTTGGTACTCTACCCCGGTCTCTTCAGAGTTTCCGGAGTGCAGTGAGCTAGGGCTGTCGGCGCCGTTGTGCGTTGGTTCCCACCTCAAGCTCATATTCAAGCTGATTAATAGACAGGTACTGCGTATGGCTTATATGAGAGATGTTTGACGCCCGGAGTTGTTACTCAGGGACAGTGTCCGCTTAACCCAGGGACATTAGAAGTCATAATGAGACGTGGCGAACCAACGCCCAAGAAAGGGTATTTGGTCGTTTTCGATAGCGTACCGTAATTTCTATCAGTGATTCTCCCGGCTATGCCACAACAGCCCTCAATTCCTCTTCGGCGGCAGCACAGTAGGGACAGGGGGCCTACTCGTCGTCCTCGGCAGCTCAGGAACCGCCACAGTAGGCACACACGCACACGCACTGCTCACCCTAGCAACAACAGCCTCCGTCCTATTACCACCACACCCCTGCCGCGCATAATCAGGGATGCTCTGCACCCCATCATTCTGCCTCCTCAAATAGTCATCGCAGAAGTCGATGCTCTGTTCCAGCCTCCCCTCAATACTGCTTGCTCTCAAACTAGTAAGACAGACGTCTGACTTGCACACAGCCGGCTTCGGGCACTCCTTGGATGTCATCTTGACGACGAAGGATCCGCGCTCGATGGTGTGGACGAAGATGAACCCAGACTTGAAGTTCGCGTAGCTGCTCCAGCTCCCGAGGAACGCAACTGTGCCGCCGCCCTCCAGCTCGTCGTCCTCGGGATGGATGTCGAAGAAGCCAGCCTCGCAGATAGAGTCGCCAGAGGGATCCTTGGTGATAGAGCTGATGTCGAAAACGGTGAGACCTGCGCCGTAGTTGCTTTGGTATAGGTAGCCGTCGACGACGTACTGGTTGTGATCGATGGCGCGGCGCTTGCCCTCGAAGTTGCCGCTGTAGTGCGGGTTCTCTAAGTCGCGGATGTCGAAGATGTGGGTGGTGGGCAGACCCTGGGTCATGGGGCCAACCTTTGCGTCACGCTCGTCGAATTCGTCGTCAAGGAAGATGTACTCCTGCCACTGCTCGTTGTTGACGACGCCCTGGTGTACGTACTCGGCGCCGGGGTAGGAGGTGATCGAGATGATGTTGGTAACATTTCCGTTCTTGTTGGTCACGTCGTAAATAGTCAGGGTGTCCTCGTTGTACCCATAGCAGATATCTCGTCCGTAGTAGCGCTTGTCGGGACCACGATACACTAGGCACTCAGCATCGTGCACGTAGCCGTCGCCAGCTGCACAGCCCGGTGAGAAGACGTTCGAGGGGTCAGTCATGTTCAGGAAGATGAGACCGCCACGGCAAGGCAGATCACCGCGAACACGAATGGTCTCGTTGCCGCCAACAGAGCCAACAGCCATGGCATAGTTGAGCTCCTGATTGACGACGATATTGTGCGTACGTCCAACAGGCAGCTCGTTCCAGTAGCCGGTGAGATCCTCCTGGGTGAAGTTATGCGGGTGTTCCGGGTCGAGGTCCAGGATCTTCTTCATATCGAATACCTGAACGCCAGAGTTGATTGCTTCAGAGCCAATGACTGCGTAATCACGGAGGATTCGGATCTCGCGCCATCGAGAGCCAACGGGATCGTACTGAGGAAGGCGACCGAGGTAGACAAGCTTGCCTTCGCTGGATATCTCAGCAAATGCAGTACCGTCAAATTGGCCAATGGCCACAAATTCTCGGCCGTCCTCAGAGGTCCAACCCCAAGAGGACGAGCCCTGACCTACACTGCCCAGCTGGGAATGAGGCAGGAAATGGTACAGGTCGACCTTACGAAGTCAGTTCTGACTTTCCGCGTAGATGGCACACACTCACATTGTTGCACTTGAAGGTGTTGTTCTTGTCTCCTGGAACTGCTGCAGCAAAGCCGTCCTTGCATGCAGTGTATCCTAGCTCAGGGTATCTTGAGCTATCCATTGCACCAGAGGCAAGTTCGGCGTCCCATTCGGCCTGGAAATTCGGTCAGTCTTGCCTTGATTCCGAACTCGGAGCTTCCTACCATCTTCATACCCATGATGCGGGCATGCACTGATCCGTCAGCATACTCTTCAGCTGTGCCAAGAGCTGCAGCACTGCTCCATCCCACGAGGGACGAGCAAAAAAAGGCGAAAGGAAGCATCTGAACCATCTTGACCGATGTCCTCGAAGGAGTGAGCAGAGATGCAAGTGCGACTGATCGACATTGTTGCTCCTGTAAGACAGTATAAATACTCAATGCTCATACGAGGTACCTGACTATCCTCAAGATCACCTTCCGGTTGCGGTTAGTAGGTGCCGTCATGTCGGCCTTGGGTTTCTCGTGGCATACATGGAAGCGGAGAAGTGTAAGCCTAGTGCTGGTGCTACCGTAGATGCTTGGCCGATGACGAGTCCGCTATCTCCTTGGCAGTGGTGGCTCGGGCGGAGGACTTCTTGGCTTCCCCGCCTCCACTCTACCACTCCGCTGTCCACTTCGCGCAGCCAAAATCCATTCAGACGTAGAGGTGAATAGCAGTGAACATGTACTTGCGGTCGAATGGCATTTGGAACTCCATGCTTTACAGAAATACATCTCTGAAGTCCAGCGGTTCCGTCACAGAACAGCCGTCTCCGCGCATGCCGACCATGGCACTTGGCTCGCATGGCACTAGTGATAACGTCAACCCGAAGACCAAGCTCGTCCGTCTTCTCTTATGCCCAGTGATAAGTGACGACCTTGGCGACTTCTAGTCGTCGGCGTTCTGCAGCAAGCGGCATAGTCTTAGGAAGTGAAGGTGCAAACCGGGAAGGTGGGCGTTTGTCCACGAATGGCCTGAAAGAGGGATTCTCGTGTGAACGAGTGAATCTTATGTAAGTAAGGCTGGAACATGAGCGGAACAGTAGAGGAGTGAGCGAACAATCTTGGATGCCATGAACGGTGTATATGATATGAGAGGTATGTATGGCTATCGACTGCGGAGATGTCGTCCCTTATATGATGAATCTCAGTCGGCTTGAAACACGCTCAAAAGTGCTCCTCCAGCAGCTCGAAGGTCCGGTATAAGCCCGCCTGCCCATGAGCTTGATTCCGGGAGATCATCAATCACGATCGGCGTACTGGTACCGCTTCCTTTCGAAGGTGTGGCGGTGTTAGAAGCCTTAGTGGAAGACTTCGCCTTCTTCCTCGACTTCTCTGGAGTATCCTTCACCTGAACACGATGGTACTTGTCTCGATCTGGGCGACCGAAAAGTTGTTGCGGAACCTTCAGTAAGGCGAACTTTCTCAGGTCCTGCTCGTCACTTGATACTGGCAAAATCTGCGCATTCTGTATAATGTCGGTGATACCAGCGTCATCTTCCAATTCCTTTGCTTCGGAGTGTTGAGCGCGACTCATCTTCTTGGCTCGTTCGAAGATGGCATGCTCGATAGTGTTTCCGAGTACCAACGTCTCCACGAGGACTTCCTTTGTCTGACCTATTCGATGGGCACGTTTGATCGCTTGAGCTTCTAGGCCTGGGCGATTGATCGGATTGACAATGAGGATGATACTGGCTGCATTCAAATTGAGACCGAGGGCACCGCAAGCGACATCGATAAGCAGCACTCGGAGCGAATCATCCTCATTAAAAAGCTTGACGTATTCCGAGCGCTTCGAATTGTCAAGCTGTCGAGCATAGATACGGTGATTGACGTAGAGGGCCTCAAGGCTTTGTGCGATATAGAAGGCTGCGTTGTCACCATCATAGAAGATGATGATCTTCTTGGTGGCTTGATGTTCAACCACTTTATCAACAAGATACGTCAGCTTGGCCGAAGTGGTACCAATGATGCGAGTGTCGAGCAACGGCGAGTCTCTAGGTAGGTTTGCTATTTCGTCGTCGTGGGTGAGTTTGCGCTTCTTTGATCTCGCGAGTAAAGGCGTGGATGGCTCCGGAGATCCTGTAAGCTCGGTCTTGCCTTGCTTTCTGGGTGAGGCTTTGCTGGCAAGTATAGATGCTCGTCGGCTGTTTAGCGGCTGAGATCCTTCAATAAGACCTTGCGGTATACCAGACTTCATAGGGGTCGTTTCCAGGCTATCAGACGCATCGCTGCTAGACTGCTTGCTTCCAAGCTCCGCCTCGGCCATTGCAGCAATTTTAGCTTTGCATGCTTCACCGACGAGTTGAAGACTGCTGGAAGGATCGCCAGACTTGATGTGGCTGTCAACGTACAATTGACCTTCAAGGAGCTGGGTCAGGCCAATCACTGTCGGTCTGTTTGGGTAAGAGAAGGCAAAAGATGCTTCAGACTCTGCGGGCCAAGCTTCCACTGCGACTCCAACCTCATGTGCGGTGCTTAGACCCACCCAGTCAGCAGTCGATGGCAAGTCCGCCACGGCTTGACTGCTCTCAAGCAATGACTGTGCATCTTGCAAGGTGCACTTCTTGTCATCCTTCGAAAGGTACTTGGCGCTGGTTTCAAGAGTGCTGACCACGTTCTCGACACTGAAACCCGTCCATGTGAAATTCGACTGGCGCAAATTCCGAATCAAACTGTGCTTTGCCTTTACACTGTTGGGGTGGAACAGGTAATCGACATCCGTTCGTTCAGATGTGATTGCGTTAGCGCGCAGGACTTGGATGAACAAATTCGCTGTCATCTTGTCGTACCAGCAAGGTTGTAGATACACGATGTTATGCTTCAGAGGTGGCAGAACGATGTCTTTTTCGACATCTTCCGGCCTGGTCTTGACCACCAATCCTGCCAATGTCCTTTCGAAGCAAGTAGAGAACCCGGAGTAAGTCTTGCGGTGTGGGTGCTCATGTCGATACACGTATTCGTCCCAGTCAAGACCGCCTTCGACGCTAGAGGCGCACCAGGGTTGGACCATAAGGTAGTTGGAAGCGAGTGAGCCCAAGGCCTTGACTGCCTTCGACTCATCTGTAAGATTGAAGGTCATGCGCTGCTCGATCGCCGACTCACGAAGTAAGGAAGGGTTGTCCTCGTTGGTCTCCAGCATCGACATGTCCACTTCAACGCCTACAAGATCTTTAGCAGGCGTGCCCGACACAACCCATCGCCGTTCGGCTTGGATCTGCTTTGCGACTAATACTGCATTCGAGCTCGCCGAAGAGAAGTTGTGACCTTCGTCAATGATGATACGCAGCCAATGGAGCTTCAAGAGGGGAGATTCATACACGATGCCGCTACCGAAGCAGTTGCAGTCCGGGATGCGAGTAGCACCTATGTATGGGCAGATGCAGGCACGCGAGACGCCGGCCACATTACGTCGGCCTTGGCTATCGGCGCCATCTTGTATCTCTTGTTCGAAGCGATTGCGCGTGAAGAGTACCACGTCGTATCTCATGAGCTCTGTGGGCGCTGGTAGCTCACTAGTGAAGTTGAAACCCTCCTGCTCGGCTGGCGTTGTCTTCACTTTGCTGCGCTTTGCGATTGTATCAACAACGAGGATCTTGAGTGCGTGTGGTAGGAGATGCTTCCTGATCTCCGACTGCCACTGATGTAGCAGGTTCTTGGGCACAACCAAGATGGTAGCAGAACACATGACATACTGTCGAGCCGCAGGTATTCGAGTTGTGCGATTCATACGAGGTAACTCCGGAGGTATTTCGTAGAACGGCACGTTGCTGTCAAGAACAGTCTGCAGTCGAAGAAGGTTCACATCAGCGAGCTCGGCCATCTCCTCCAGACACACTTTTCCAGGGATAGCATGGCGCCCAGGCACAGTCGCAGCCATCTCTTTCAGAGAGCCCACACGAGTGCGCACATGCAACGGACGCCGGTATAACTCCGGTATCCTAGGCTGATGGCCCTGGGTAGCAAGTATGACTGCAAGGCAAATGATTGTCTTGCCAAGACCCATTGTCTACGGTACATAGTCAGCAATCACATTTTGTTCGTGATCAGTCGTGAGCGTACCTCTGCTAATATACCACCACGGTTCGCCTCATAGAATCGTGGCTCTTGTAAGAAAGAGCCATCTCGCGCGCAGTAGAGAAACTTCTTGCCATTTGGCGATGTACGGGTTTCCAAGCGTGGGTCAAGCTGTAGTTGAGGTGCAGCTTCGCGTTCAATCATGAGACTCGCAGACCTCGCTTGATAAGGGTATAATCTCGTTCTCAAACCCTTCAACGGCTGCTCACCGTCATCTTCCCACTCTGAGGCTTGCGCTGATCCCAAGAGATCGTAGGCTGCTCGTCTGGTAAAGCGGGCCTTGATGGTTGCGGGATTTGGTGCTGGTGATGGAAGTTTGTTGAATAAGTAGTACAATGAAGTGTCCAATCGACCAGCCCATGGATCAAAAGCTTGTATCTGGGCGTCCAAAAGATCGCCAGCCCAGGCACCTGGCGACACATCGATCTTGTCTAACAACTGACGGAGCGCCTTTCTGAGGGCATTACTGCTGCGACTTATCGATCGGCGGCTCCAGTCTTCAGGTAGCAGATACACCCGAGCGACGCTGCGTGGCGCGTGGCGCGGCGTGCGGTGCAGAAAAAGCCGGATCCATCGTGCATCCAGCAGCTGAGAGACTTCCGCATCGATGACCAACTTGACTTCTTCTGGTAATTGCGAGTAGAATAGCTCGTCCCATAGAGACTCAGTGTTAGGAGCTGAGTCAGATGGTGTAGGGACGACTTGCTCGAGGTGAAGGCACCCTAACGCGATGTAGTGAGTCAGATCGTCAGCGGCGATCTGCTCTGTCGATGAGGTGTTCGAGGTAGGAGGTGTAGATGCAGTGGTCGACGAGATGATGCCGGATTCCGAAGGTACGCTGCTATCCGCATCTTCATCTTGTGGTCGAGTTGGGGACCCACTTTTGCAGGCGGTCTGCAGGCGCCCGTCCGCGCCGTACTCCACCAAATTAGGTCCGCCCATTTGTATTGAGCATGCTCAATCCCAGGGAACGATATGCATGGCAAGTCGGTATCGTGCTCAAGTGGTGCCAGATGCTGACGCGTAATGCTTGTGGTATCAGTCAAAGTTCGGAGGAGGCAACAGCGAGCCCTGAAAGCGTTAGCCGGAGATAAAACCACGCTAGCATTGTAGCGGAAAGTAAAGTCGTAGCCGTCACAACAACCACAACCGAAGTTCACTCTGTTGTATTCTGATTGACTTAATGGCGCAGGGGGTGCCTGATTGGAAACCCCAACATGCTCCCACGCCTCATAGACCCCCCACGTCAGGTTGCATCGTTAAGTAAGAGGCACAGTGATGCTACCTAAGTGGACGCCCGACGGTTGAAAAAACTTGGAAGGGGTTATTGAGCCTCAAGGTATTCAATGCATCTACCGCTGAACGCGCTCCTATCGTGACGATTCTTGAGCGTCCAATATGTAAATGCGCGCATTCGTGAAAGCTTCCCAATTGCGGATCCGGGTCATCGGCGCCAAGCCTCCGATACAGGCCGCGGTTTCCCTCTTAACCAAAATTTCTGCTCCCCACGAGCTCCTCTTTCACAAAATGTCTCCGTACGCAAGAACCGCTCAGCACCTGCTGAGGACCTCTACACCTCCCCATTCCGCGACTCAAGTTTGTGCACGTCGCGCAAACCCAGCCGCTGGTCGAGCTCCAAAATCGAACTTTTATCCCACTTGAACGCGTTCTACACGCGCGTAGATCTACCAGGTGAGTAGCTTGACTACCTCCAGCGTCATGTTTCACGCACGCGATATCACTTTCATGATGAACCTGTCAAATTTTTTAGATGTTAGACTTGCGACATTCGAATGAGCGCACAATGACTTCCTGAACGAATCCTTACCCCCACTATTGAAGATCCTTTTCTCCAGCAGGAACGTAACTGACGCGTTATCCAGATTCTTCTTCGCCGATACTTAATAACAAACAATCCTCACCATGTGCGGAATCATCGCTGTTATCCACGGAGACCCGAAATCGTCTTCAGCATCCGTCGAGATTCACGATGCGCTATACCTCCTACAGCACCGAGGCCAGGATGCCGCCGGTATCGTGAGCTGCAGCTCTGGTGGTCGCTTCCACCAATGCAAGGGCAACGGCATGGCCTCCAAGGTCTTCCAGGACGGTGCTCGCGTTGCTGACCTGCCTGGATACATGGGCTTGGGTCACCTTCGTTACCCCACTGCTGGCAGCAGTGCCAACTCGGAAGCTCAGCCGTTCTATGTAAACAGCCCGTACGGCATCTGCATGACCCACAATGGCAACCTTATCAATGCGCCTGCTCTCCGCAAGCGTCTTGACGAGCAAGCTCACCGTCACATCAACACAGAGAGCGACAGCGAGCTCATGCTGAACATCTTCGCTGACGAGCTCAACGAAACCGGCAAGGCTCGTATCAACGCCAACGACTGCTTCGCAGCCCTAGAGCGTATGTACAAGCTCTGCGTTGGCGGCTGGGCCTGCACTGCTATGCTTGCTGGCTTCGGACTCATCGGTTTCCGCGACCCCTACGGCATTCGCCCTATGGTTCTTGGTTCAAGGCCCTCTGACACCGGCCACGGCTTCGACTACATGATGGCATCTGAGAGCGTTGCGCTGGTACAGAATGGCTACAAGACCTTCCAGGACATCCTCCCCGGCCAGGCCGTCATTCTCGAGAAGGGCAAGGAGCCTGTCTTCAGGCAGGTCGCTAAGCAGGAGTCATACACACCCGACATCTTCGAGTATGTCTACTTCGCCCGTCCCGACTCAGTCATCGACGGCATCGACGTTGATGAGAGCCGACGCAACATGGGCTATACATTAGCCGAAACTGTGAAGAAGCAACTGGGCCAGAAGGTGCTCGACGAGATCGACGTCGTCATGCCCATCCCAGAGACTAGTATCACATCTACCGTCTGCGTAGCCGAGGCATTGGGCAAGCCCTATGTTGCTGGCTTCGTTAAGAACAGGTACATCTTCCGCACATTCATCATGCCTAACCAGAAGCTCCGTCAGAAGGGTGTTCGCGCCAAGCTCAACCCGATGGTGCAGAAGTTCAAGGGCAAGAGCGTTCTTCTTGTCGACGATTCCATTGTTCGTGGTACTACATCTCGCGAGATTGTTCTTATGGCTCGCGAGGCAGGCGCTACCAAGGTCTACTTCGCTTCTTGCGCTCCTCCCATCACCAACGCACACATCTATGGCATCGATCTTGCGTCATCGTCAGAGCTCATCGCGCATCAGCGTGACGCTGCTGCTATCGCAGACCACATTGGCGCCGACGGCGTCATATACCAGACTCTGGAGGACCTCACAAGGGCTTGCGCGTCGTTGTCGCCTCGCGAAACTCAGTCTTTCGAAGTTGGCGTCTTCTGCGGCAAATACGTCACACCCGTCGACGACGGCTACTTCGACCACATTGACCGTATTCGCGGCGAGAGGAAGCAAGCCAAGGTACTCGACAGCGCTAGGGCCGCTGTTCTGCATGGTACCGCCAACCCACAGCAAGTGCGCATGGCCGCCAAGGGCGTTGAGGTTGATCCGCACGGTAACGTGATCCCGTCTGGAGAGAGTGGTATGAGCCCTGAATGGCAGCCCGTCAACGCCAACGGTATCCAAAAGGTTCCCACAAACGACATCTCGAATCTCAACAGTGGCAATGGCCCCGAGAATGCTCCGGTCACAAACGGAAGCAGTCAGGACATCAGCTTGCACAACCAGAATGACTACTAGCTGTGTTATAGTTGACCATGCAGGTCTTCAGAATATTCGATTCTTTGCTATGTTTTACGAGCGGCACGATCCGCGGACACATGATTCACGAACCAAGGGATGGAAGGTGGCGTCGGTGGTTTTCTGGAATGGAGGTTAGAAATGGGCCTGGAGGTCATTGCACAGGCAGCTATAGACGGTCGCTTGACTGGTGTGGGGCGTAGTATGGATGGTTCAATCCAGCAATACAAATTTTCAAAATTATTTCTCATCGTGGCTTTCTCGATCCGCCATCTGTTTGCTGGAGAGCGTCAAGCATAAGCTGGCTCCCAAGCACGACCATTTGGTTCGCTCTTTATCCCTTCATTTACACTCACTTCTT
Source organism: Didymella pomorum (assembly GCA_022225945.1). Lineage (NCBI taxonomy): Eukaryota > Fungi > Ascomycota > Dothideomycetes > Pleosporales > Didymellaceae > Didymella > Didymella pomorum. The sequence goes on along the minus strand of JAKJXN010000021.1, from coordinate 21,769 downwards.
CTCTCACCAGCGATGGCCTGCAACAAACGGAAAAGCTGCCATCACCTGGACCTGAGAGCTCATGGTTGACAACATCTGCGCCCGTAGCTCAGCTCACTCTCACTCCCATCAACCAAACCTGTAACAACCCACCTTGATCTTGAAAGTAACATTGCTATAATGAATGGTCACGCCTTCAAGGACCTCCATTGCCCTCGCAAACCACCGGACGTGTACGCTAGGGTCCAGAACGTTACCACGCTCGCTCTACAGATGGTGTTCACTCACGCCACCGTGCCTCACGAAGTTCCAGGCAAAGCCGACTATGGCGACATTGACTTTATAGGATCTGCACCTTTCGGAGACTCCACAGAGCTCACACTTACCACATTTCCTTTCCAGCCCGTCGTCGAGGCAATCAAGCAGGCTCTCAACACGACACATGGCCGCCGGGATTTTTTGACCCCGGATTGCATTTACTTCGCCATACCTTTGCCAGCTGACGTACCGACGATCTGCAACGAAGATAGGGACGAAGACAGAGAAAGCGAGAGAAAGCCATGGGTGCAGATCGACTTCAAGGTCTGCTTCAAGCCGGAGATGCTCTCATGAAGGACTTTAGAGCTCAACTTCGCCAGCCAGTCCAGCATCGTGGGTCATGATCAAGCCGCTTGGTTTGACAGTCGACCCAGAAAGTAAGCACATACGAGTCGAAGAGATGGAAGCCACAGATTAGACAGGAAGCATGGTGTTTGTCACCAAAGATTCTTGGCTGGTGTGTCGCATGCTGGGGCAAGGAAGAAAGGCCGCCGATGGCGGCTTCGAGAGCGTGATTCATGCCCTGAGTAGGCGCTTCGAAGAGCTGATCCGAATAGTCTACGAGGAGTACGCTGGAAGCTGCCTGTTTCATCCCGAGACTTTCAGATCCAAGCTCGAAGACCAGAGCTACATAGTCCAACATGCTCACAGGGCGCGTTTCCTCAAGTAGTGGATGCTGGAGCGATAGTCCGACTATAAGCTCGACGCCGCGAATCAGGAAGATGTTCCAGCTTGACGACGTGCCCCATAAACCGTTAGGAGGTCCGCCTTTTCGAGGTTCCCTGAATTCGCCGCAAAGTATTACGTCAAGCGCTCGCAGCGTGTCGACGAAGTTAAAGAACGCAAGCTTCGAGAGCTCATCACATCCTCTACTCCAACTGGCACCGACGGCTGGAGTGAAGACTGCGACTTGCCTCCTACTTTCATCTAGCAGCCTACCTCAAGAGAGTTCGCAGACATGTCTGCGCGCCAGTCAGAGGTCATGTGTCATGACGCGCCAACACCGCCTTCATCTTCAGTCCATCAGCCGGCCTATCTCGGTAAGATACCGCCTGGCTTGGGTGGCTCGTACTCAGACCCACAAGACACACCAGTCTAATCGAAGCCCTGCCTCGCCAGCAGTCCTATGCCTACAAGCCCAAGCCGCCACCACAGAGCATGTCTGAAGTTGCCAGACTTGCCTGTCTCGCTCGCTGGACTGCCTTCTCTGCTATCGCCACACCGTGCTTGCTCACGTCTCCACATCCAAAGGACTGCGACATCCAGTGGCGCGATACCATCGAGGCTAGCCTCAGCGCTGAAGATCTAGTAACATGGACTTAGGAAATTTGGTGGATAGTTTGAGTGAGGCAGTGAGTGGTAAATTGGAGGAGTATGTGGGCGAAGAAGTTCGAGGAGGATGCGAAAGCCGAGAAGGCGAAGAAAGCAGCGGCGGAGAAAGCCGAGAATGAGTTGAGGAGGAGGCAAAGAGCAAGGCGGACGAGTTGGTTGAAGCCCACAAGCAGAAGATTATGGGAAGGTTGGAGGGTTTAAATTGAGCTCTAGGATCGCTGTTTGTGCGCAAATGAGGGAGGCAGATCGAGGGCGTGCGATCTGGTGTGCGCTGCCGAGAATGAGTTTTTGATGAGATCATTCGGATAGCACTTGGTGGAGCTGAACACAAGAACGTGCAAGCTGAATGCCTCTGAGCATCAAGGTTGGGGTTCTTGCATCATTTGGGGGCCAAAAGTGAGGGGCACCAATCCAGGCAGAAAGAGTGCGAAGAAGAGCTCCATACTCACAGCAGCCTCAGGGCAATGATGTGAGGCTGTTCGCAGGCCTGAAACTGGTTTAATTAGGGCTGATAAAAGTTTAGAGTTTGATTGGGTGTCGGCACGTGTTTTCGAGGAGGACCTCAGCCACGGCGCTAGCGCAATGCGACCATGCTTCCTCAGCCTGATCAACACACTCTCACCTGTCCATCCCTTTCTCCGGCAGATTCTCAGCCATTAACGATGCTAAATCACGATTGGATTGTCTTTCAGTATGGTGATCGCTTTCGATTTCGGAGATCTTGAGACCTTGCATCCCGGAGCAAGTCTGCTCTCAAAAGTACATCTTGCGGCTGAGGATCGCAACCTGGATCACCTGTTCGATGCTTACCAGGCTTTTTGCCTGACAAGCAACAGCCATCTATCATGGAAAAATCTGGCAAAGCTTATGGAGCTGGCCACGCAGTCGCCTTATCTCATGTGGGCGGCGGGAGAGACCCGGCTTGTCCTCCGACCTGAAGATCCTTACAAGGTCTTTTTGAGTGAGCTCGCCTCAGAAGATCTCGGCTACCATGTCAGCGACATAGTTGTCGCTTTCTTGCATTACACTGGTGTACTACAAGAGCCGCATCACATTAAACGAGAAAAGAAGGGGCTGGAAGTGGTAGATTGGACGACGAAAGGTCCGGAAGATTCGCAGGCAATCGTTCGAACCTTGTATCTGCAATTCACACGCCCAATTCTCTGTGTTCTATTCGAGGGCATCAATGAGGAGATCGTATTCCGGACACGGGACTGGGACGACTTGACCGCGCCTTCAGACTCCTACACGCCTTGCTCCGGATCCCTTCTCGAGATTCTACTTCATCTGGATATACAGATCGACACGGCAACGAGTCAGCTAATAGAACAAAGGATCAATCATCCTCGAGCTCGACCGACCAAAAGATGGAATTTCCAACCTCAAACCCGACCAACGTCTCAGCGTACGTCCTTTTTCAGATTGCTGCGCAATCCCCAAGGAACACAAGTTCCCCTGAATCCTATTCAAGAGCACTTTGAGAGCCATCGCACAGGCACTGAAGATGACAGCAAGTCTGTTTTGTCGATGGCGACATACGATGGTAACGAGCAATGGAAAAGAAGCAGCAAGCGATCAAGCTTCTCTGACTATCGATCATTCGTCACCGCTCTTACTCACGGTACCGGCTCCTCGATTCGTAGATCCATACTCACAGCGCAAAGCCGAAAATCTGGAACTAACAATGCAACAACGCATAGATCTAGTATCCCGACATTCCTCTCCTGGCCAACTGATGCCCATGACAGTGGCGTCAAAGAAGACAATGAATGGCTGCTCAAGCTACGGTTACTAAGAAACATCGTCTCTGATCCTGAGCTCGAAGCCTGGTCCGAAGGCCGTGGTCAGCACGCAAAGTTTCCCCGGAAGAGCGCGACATCATTCCGTTGGTTTTCGAGCGTCAAATTGGGAAAGGCTCGACTGCTGTGGTCGATGCTGTCATTTGCAGACAGGTACGCCTCGTGAGGAAGGTCATCATGCTGAAGTACAGTAAGAGATTGAGAGAGGCCCGTGAAGAGGAAGCAATGAGTGAAGTCCAGCAACTCTACAGAGCACAACACGCACATATTGTTCGCCTTGTTGGAACTTACATTATCGACCACGAGCTGGCTATCCTTACGTACCCAAGGACAGTTTCTGACACGACCGTCGACTGACTTCATCGAAGAAGAGAGAAGAAGCGCTTTGCAAAGATTTCTCGGATGCCTGGCTCGAGTGATGGACTTCATCCACTCATGTCCCATCAAACATATGGATATGAAACCCCAGAATATCCTTGTCCGCGATACTCGAAGATCGAGTATCGACAGTAGTCAAGCTTTCCAAGTTTATCTTACCGACTTTGGATCATCGAAATTCTATCCGTCCGCGGAAGACACCGAGACTGACTCTCCTACACCATACACCAGGATCTATGCGGCAAAAGAAGTACTACTAGATGACTTTCGAGGACTGCCTGCCGATGTTTTCTCGATGGGTTGTGTCTTTGCGGAGATACTCGCGACAGCCATTGATTTCGTCCAAGATTCAAGCCCCCGAGAGGCACTACTCGATGCTTGCGGCACAACGGAGGGCATACGAAAGCCTTTCTGTACACGCGTCAAGCAAGTTCGTCAATGGCTTCAGGATCTGCCAATTGATGAGTCGCATACCACTTTTCTCGCTGGCCGTCATTGGATCTCCCTCATGCTTAGCGACGACCCACAAGAAAGACCATCCGCGCGCGAGCTTGTCAACGATACTCGCTTAATACAGCAATGCTCAAGCTGTGACCGCGCTACACCAGAAGCCTTCGAGAGGATACCGCAAGGATAGTGTTGGACACCAAGGCGAATTGTTCGGAAGAGGATGGAAAGATGACTTGCGTTTGGTAGCTCAATACTCATGCGAATCACAACGTTGACAAATCTTGATCTAAGGATCGAAGGTAGAGAGGCCCGAACAATTTTTATGACTACTGGTTAGAATGACGAGGACATCAGAGGACAAGAGACGAGGTCGCACGTGGCGGTGATGGCAAACCCTGCCCGTACATACTATAACTAGCCGATGGGTTATCCGGACCTGTGATGGAAAAGTTACAAAGACTACCGTTGCAAAACAAGAGGCGCCGCCCGAGGTCGTTGACATATTTCTCGTGCATGCATTTCTGGAATATCCAGCGCGCCCACCTGAACCTCTAAGACTGCCTAAATCCAGCACTTAATGTTATTTACCAGCCCTACCTGCTACAAGGTAACGAGCGAGGCCCTTTACGCGGTGAAATTCGCTTAAAACTGCTTAGCGCCAAATTCTTACAAGGTATTAAAGGCAAACTTGTAAAACTTTAGGGGCAAACTGTCACGATTCGGCATGTTACGGAGCCCTACGGATCCTTGCAGGCCCCTTTGGCCCTATATAACCCCCAACTGCCCCCGTAGAGCTCCTCAGCGGTTCGATCAATCTATACGCAGACAACATACTGCTATCATCCTACCTGCCTGCATAGTCCAGACGCTTTCTTTACACAAACTCTTTATTAACAAAACACTCAACGTACATCACGGGCGAAGAAATCACTGGGCGAGAGAATCACTTTTGCCAAGACCCCACCAAAACTCATCCTATTATGGCCTAAAACACCACACACTAGCTGTGAGGCTGACATCACAAGCACAAAAGATAGCGATCTGGTTGATAGTTGAATTTGGTGAAAAGACCAAATAGCAGACAGAGAGCTATCTAAGGTGTGGAGGTAGCTGCCAATTTATAGTAGGCAGGGAGCCTCTGCACGAGTGAAATAAAGAAAAGGAAACAAAGAAACAAAGGCTGACTACGCATAGAGGTGCGTCAGTAAGTCTGGAACAAACTTACTGACGCAAGTCTGTGTGGAGGAAAGTCCTGACACGTAGATAGCTATTCGGAATCAACGCGATACTCTGACAACCGCTCCCACTCTGACAGCCGCTCCCACTCTGTCTGCCTACGGTGTACTGTGCCGCTCAGTACGAACCAGCCCCCCCTCCCCCCCCCCGTGACAATAGGCTATTCTACCCTTTATTATCTTCTAGGGCCATAACTACTTCTTAAACTAGTACAAAGAAGAAGATCTGCCCTAGGACTAGGTTATTAGAGTCTCTAAGAACAGCTAGACTATTAATAAGCTTAGTTTTAACTAGTTAAAGCACTTTAACGCGCATACAAAGACGCGTACTGTTAGTAGCTACTGTCTGCTAGTTATTGTCAAGCCCCAGCTCCGGCCACTGCGGCAAGCAAGCCCAAAAGGTATCACGACTCACTCTCATGGTGTAATAGTGCAGAGCCCCACTACGCCATATGGCCAAAAGTACATCAATATCAGCGTAACTGCTGATATAGGGCTCTGTAATAAATATATAGGACATTGTAGGCATAATCCTTACAGAAACAGATTGCTGAGCTTAAAGCAGCTAATAAGGCTGCTACACGACGTACATCGCACAAAAGAAAGCGGATTTAGGCAGAATGGGCCCTAACTATTAAGGATGGCCTGCGATTGACAGCTCTGAAGGAGTTTAGGGCGCGTAGTGACAGGAAGAAGGCAAAGCAGCGGGTGCGCGCTGAAGGGGGCGAGCCAACCCAAAGACGCTGTAGGCGGTGTAATCAGACTGGACACAACGCGCGAACGTGTAAGTAAGGTGTAGAAGTAGTCTCTGAATGATATTCCAGGCTGTACTGTACTACGTAGTGCAAGAGTAGGTTGTTGTGGGCTATAATAGGGTGTATTGTGGTGGGGTCTTGGCAAAAGTGTTCCGCTTGGTCTGGTGTTCCGTTCGCCCTTTATGTACGTTGTAGGTCGCTCTACAGCCTCATCTTTGCAGATGCGCGTTAGAGCGGTTAGGCGCATTGACTGAATCCGCGCATTGCGCGCATGGACACGGTACCGGTAGCCTAGCGCGGCCCGGTGGCTCGGGCCACTTTTCTGCAAGGATCCACCCCCCCCCCCCCGGCACCTCGGAGGTTCCGGTTTGCACACGACTGCGTCTGAGGGATCTCATTTCTAAACACTGGGGATGTGATTGTCCTTGGACGTGCCTTGACCTCTATCCGTCGATACTATAGGTAACCCCTAGGGTGGCAAACAGACGAGGGTGCATTGCAAGAGGGTTGCTTCACGGCGTTGAAAGATGATTGACCGCATCATCAACACTGTAGAGATCGCAGTCGGACCCTGTCGACGCGGAGGAGAATAACCATGAACATCATGGATGAATGACGTTTCTACAAATCTGCCGATGAGAGGTGCCCGAAGTATGAACACCCAATCCATCTTGGGACGTGATTGTATCCCTCCACTTAGGGACGCACCTAAGTTTTTGTTCGTATCTACGCGCTCATTGCTTCAGCACTATGTCAAAAGCTGAGATTGCTTAGCAATGAGCCGATTCATCACATGGTTCTGCCCGCAGCTTCTGGTCGCTACGCTTTTTGAGTAATGTGTGCAAGTACAGATTGACCCCACCTGGCTTTGTATGGATCTCGGCACTAGCTCGCCCAGTGAAATCTGCTAACCCATCCTTATGGATTAGTAATCCTGTTACCTTATTTTGTGGTTTCCGGATTTTACCACCGATTTCCGGAATACTAGAAAGAGCGTGCGAACAGCGATGCTTCCATCTTTCTAGAATAATGCAGAACAACGCACGCAGACAATCACTAGAGACACCACTTGACTGGCTAGCATTCAGAAGTAGCCCTAACTGCGGCTGCGAATCGTAGAGTTCAGGATAACCATTGCTTTTACTTTAATGCCCGCCTTCTGAACCGAGTTGCGCGCTCGCACTTCAGCTTTTCGCCGGCTTTCGCCTAAAGCTTAGCGATGCTCGCTAATCCTATGTTGCTGTTATTATCAATCTCGGTAATTTTGTATCTAGGTAATTGATAATCTCAGTGATTAGTATTCCAGGTAGTACGTTACATCATCCATGTCCAGCATTATATACACCGAGATCTCCACGCTGTAGCTTATAAGCTTAAACTACGCACACAGCACTCATCAAACAACTACAATACGTGAGATATGACGGCCAGCCCAAACACTCTGCCATTGGCGGGCAAGATTGCCATCGTTACCGGTGCGTCTCGGGGTATCGGAGCCGCTACCGCCTTAGAACTTGGCAAGCGCGGTGCGAAGGTTAGAGCAACGGTCCTATAACGATTCTCAGAGCTGACTGAACAACAGGTAGCAGTCACATTCGTGTCCCACAGCAGCTCTGAATTAGCCGATCAAGTGGTTGCCACGATCAACAATCTTGGCAATGGCGCCTCTGCGATCAAGATCCAGGCCGACATGAGAAGGCTCGAATCACCGAAGCAAATCATCGACGAGACCGTCACTGCTTTTGGTGATTCGATCGATATTCTGGTCAATAACGCTGGCAAAGAATACCATGCCTTACTCGCGGATATTACTTTAGACGGCTACAGCAGTGTTTTTGACACAAATGTGCGTAGCGCCATCTTCATGGTCCAAGCTGTACTTCCGCACCTTCGCAGTCCAGGCAGAATCATCACTGTTGGATCCGTTCTGGGTCGTATAGGGCGGCCGACGCACAGTATCTACTCGGCATCCAAAGCCTCTTTAGAGGCTCTCAGTCGCGGCTGGGCATCCGAATTAGGTCAGGCGGGTCACACTGTCAATGTTGTCGCTCCAGCTCTGACGGAAACTGACATGCAATCTCGGTCGTTTGGCGGAGATGAAAACAAGCATGTGCTTGAGATGCAGAGGCAGATGACTCCAGTAGAGCACAGGCTTGGGAAAGCTGAGGACATTGCCTTGACTATTGCTATGCTAGCGGATCCGGCTAGCAGATGGATTACCGGACAAACCATTCAGGCGGGCGGGGGAATTTATATGAATTAGTCCCCTTTGTGATCTTATTCGATCTGAACAAGAAATAGAAGATTTAAAGAAGCTGCAAAGATATGTGACCTTATTCCATCTTATCTCGCTGTGCGCGTAATGCGCTGTTTGCGTGTTGCACAATCGGAATGCTAGGTAAGCAAGTCTGTCTTCACGGTGCTGCTATCCAGAAGTCATTGCAACGAAATTAAGTAAGGCTTTGGGCACAGAGGCGACCAACACGTATGGGAAATTGATTTCTTTGGACCGGCTTTAATTGTATCATTGTAAGACACTAGATTCCCGAACAGACCTCGGGTGAAGGGCGCTCGCGATAAGGTGGCCGTTTAGGTATTTCAGGATTGGATACTTCAGTGCCAGAGTGAAGTAATGATCATTTGGACCCAGAATAGCTGACAATCGGTTGAAGTTTTAGCATCATCATAGAGCAAGGGAACTCATGAAACTGAAAAGATATCCTGCTAATTGTGAGAAAGGAAAAAAGCGATCAATCTAGATGATAAAACATCTAGATCTACTTAGCATATTGGAGAGAAACCCTTGCTGCATTTTTCCTTAAGTGCATAAGTGTCGCAGAGCAAAATAGATCAATCTACCCTACTCTGCGGCTAGAAAGTATATATAGGCTGATACGCTGCGACAATAAGGCAATTAAATGTGAGTGACCTTTTCGTCTCGCCAGAACTCAGGACCACCACAATAATCTTGCAAAGCCGCAGTACACCAAAGTCTTCTCCATTGAGCACATCGTATCAACCTGCTCTCAAGCGTCTCATAAGTCATCTATAGATGTTTGCGTGTTACTCTCTCTCTATTGGATCAATCATACGTGCGCCGCAACGTCCCAAAGCCTGAGTGCCTGCTTTGACGCCTACCTTCTCGCCCGTCCTTTACAATCGTTGTGAATACTGATCTACATTCAAGTGATCAGATGGAGTCATTCGTAGATTTACAAAACCATCTATCTCTAGGTCTGCTTCCTTCATGTGTAAACAACAGCGTGTGGCGGACTCATCGGCGGCTTGAAGCTCAACATCGCGGTTGCATTCTGCGAGCAGAAATTTGGCCATGATCTCAGTAAAAAAAGTTGGGGAGAGAACACGCTAGGCGAACATTCACTCTGTTTGATAGATAGCGTCTTTGGATCGACCTAGCACTCGCGTCGTGAGAGCAGTCTGGCGCGTCGTCTTAGTGTGCGTCCGACATAATCAGCGCCTTCTAGATCGTAGCAGCGCGCAACACAGCGTAAAGCGCAAGTTTTGTAGAGAGTCTGTCTGATTGATAAGTTATATGCCTGGTGGCTACAAGACGTTCTGGCCTTGGTGCGTTGGCACGTTGCATGTTGTATGGAGTTTGGTAAGGTCTTGGCAACGTCAGATCACTTGCCCAGGGAGGACTCCATGACACCTTGTGACTTGTACACAAGCCCTTTGCTTTTAGAGCTTCTAGCACAGTCAACTTGAGTACACCTCACCCCACCACTCGCACAAGAGCAAAGGATTACTATAGTACAGTGCCTTAGAGTCTATGTTGAATTGATTGCTGCCTCTCAGTCTAGTCAAGAATCTATCACAGCTAGAGCTTGACGCGGAATGAGAAACGAAAAAATGCATCAAGTCGCGGATGTCAGCAGTTGCTTGTGAATCACCAGAACCCCAACCGGTCCGACGTCTATTTTCTCCCCTGCGATGTACAACTACTTCGCAAATGCAGTGACGAAGGTATTCCACACCAATTCGTCAAGGCTCCTCTTCGCTTCCTTCACAGCTGCATCTCCCAGTACTTTCTCTCTGATCTAGACCATCGAAATTAGCGAGCTGTTACAATTCAACCAACACAATGAGACTATTCAAGCTTACCTCCATACTCTCCCACCCCAACACACTAACCCACCGCTTCTCCTCTAGATTTAGACTCGTTCCATGGATACCCTTCCCACTCGCCCCACCTACCTCTACGATCGCACTGACGAACTTCTCCCAAGCATCCTTCGTCTCTGCCACCTTCCCATCACTGTCCCCAATCTTCACCTGCCACGCCTCTGTCAGTGCACTTGCGAATACCTCAGTCGGCTCAAAATCTGTGTTGTATAGCTGAGGAACTGGTGGTGCAGCTGAATGAGGCTTCACGACGGTTTTGAAGGTCTCAAAATTGTCAGATGCCACAAAGCTGTCAAAATGTGAGGAGTCCTCCCACTCTGCCTGAGCATCAGCAATATGATCTGTTCGAGTCTACGCGAACGATGAGAGTAGTAAAAGGATAGAAATTGTGCAGGAGCATATATGTTCGAAGCACGAGGAAACAGACACGAAGAGACAACGGAAGAAGCGACGTACCAAGCCCAACGCAAAGTCTGAAGTCTCCTGACACATCGTTGCCGTTCTCGAGAAGGATTTTCCCGAAGTATTTGAACTTAGGCGGATTCGAATGTTTTTCAAGAATGTTTATAAGGAAGGGTGCAATTTCTTTGGTGAATGCTGCTTCTGTTGCAGGATCTGTCTTTAAAGTTGGGATCACGAATTCGGTGAAGGCCATTTTTGCTTCTGTGTCCGGTTGGTATATTGAAGGATGGGGCTGTTGTTGCGAATAAAGAGGTAAATTTAATCGTCCCCTATATATAAAACTTCTTTGTACTATTCATTTCACCTCATACTAATCATTGAGGCGCACGATGGAGAGCCAGTAACAGTTTACATCATCTCCCTCAGACTTAGCAGACTTGAGCCGACGAAACTTCTGTGATTTGTAATTAACCGAAACTCCGCTTACCAATCTACTAAGAACGCGAAGTACGCACCACGCCGACAAAATGGTGACCGAGATTCACCGATCAGTAGCTGTCGCTCACAGCGAAGATCGACTGCGACAGCATCACGATGCGTTCAGGGAAATTCTGCGCTCTCACATAGCTGGCATGCAAAGGTTGGGAGGCTAACCATGGAGCTCGGTGCGCCAACCAACAAACTTTGTCAGCGTATGAGAGCAGCCAATGGCGTGCACAAAGTTACGAAACCATGGGCAAAGGTCTACGTACTGCCAAGTTACTGACTGTACATTTTCGTAACAAGCGAGCGGGTCACATGATCGAGACACCCTTGGTCATGCTACACAGAGCTACGTCAGACGACAGGAGAACAAACTGAGCATATAACATAAGAAAAAATAGATTAGGGTAGCTTAAGAGAATGAATCAAATTACCAAAGCACGAAGACATGATGATGAGTCAAGATCACGTGATCGAACATTAGAGCAAGCATCACAGATCCGCTTCTGGAGTATCGATGGATGGGAGTCTTGGGTAACCTCAATTGTTGATTCAAAATTCAGGGCTCCTTCAAACTGTCCTACTAAGGCCTGTTGCGTAAAGCTACCCAAATCAGCTTTCACCAATGTCCAATAGACGCCCTTTATCACGTAACTAAGATACGTACCTATGCTCAACCCATCTCCTACAGTACCTAAACGTCAGTTCGTTCTGTCACAGATATTGCAAGATGTTAGAGCGGCTGGTTTGTGTATAGATCATAGATACTTACAAACACTCAAGCGTTTGAATTTCCCTCTAATATCGCAACCTTCAAGTTTGAAACAAGGTACTCACTTCCTAGTATCGTCCCACTCTTTCCAGTACGTGGATGGCATCATAATCAGTCTTCCTCTGTCTATCAACAGAACACATTCGTTACAACATCCTCCAGCTTAACTGGCCAAAAACAAAACGGGCATAATGTTGTTCGTAGAGACGGAATTTGCTGCGGCTTCGAGGACAGATTGCCGCCTACCAATGATGTACACTTTGTAAGCACCGTTCATGGCTAAGGCAAGTGCCATCATGAGAGCAATACCCGTATTATATTGATGCTAATTTCTTAATTCTTAAGATTAAGGTGCTCTAGAACTCAAAATTACCTCATCCTCCACCAGTAACAAAGGCGACTAAACCTTTAACATTGAACACCTTTGACATTGAACAGATTGGCTACTTCAAACAAAGTAGTTGCTATGTTGACTGTGTACTAGCTATAAGTCAAGCACTGCGAGAAAATTTCAGGAAGAAGAAGCGCTAATTGTATCTATCGTGCCGCAAGGGGTCAAAATAAGAAGGGTGCTGATTCTTCCGCAGTGATGGTCTCAACCCCGCTCTTATCAGGTTGTCTCTCGCAGTGACGTCGGCACTACAATAGTTAACCCACAAAACTTATACGTAGAGGTAAGGAGCTCCGAAATCGTACGATCGCCAAATTGGTACTTCCAGTTAACCAATACTAGTCGTATTCGCTTTTAGTTCAATAGATCACCATCCTAGTAATCTAAACCAGTCAGTTTCAGAATATTGGTAATCAACAGACTAACATATCTAGCAGAGCATGATCCCTAACTCCACGAAATTCTAGAGGACAATTTTGATCACTGAGAACTGAGTCAATGTCTCTCGACTGCGCTGTGAAGGTAGATATAGAGCGACGTCAATGACTTGAATCTCAAACAGTTGTGTGGCTAATCATTCATGTGACTCGAGACTCTTCTGCTCGCATGATTGCTGTTAAAAATTGTCACTTGAAGTACAGAGACTGCATATGCAATGCTGAAATTTCTGCTAAGGCCTTACTGAACTCAAAAACCAAGTACATACTAACGGCGCTCTGCGAATTTGTTTCGAACTAGTGATCATAATTCCAGGATGGCGCGTTTTCGGTTCTCAAAAGCTCTCAACGAGACTGGCACCCCTGGAACCATGGCTTCCCAGGCATGGGGTATACCTGAATACACATGCATTTCCGTGTTGATGTTGGCTGCGGCGAGTCTGCCCACGTAGAGTAGACTCGCTTCCAAGAATAGATCGAGAGATCCTATGTCCATGTATGTGGACGGTAAACCTTGTACATCATCCACCCGGCTAGGAGCAGCGTACGGCGACACCTCATCCGTCCCATACTTGTCTCCTAGTAGTGCGCTCCAGGCCGTCTTGTTATCGTCGTTGTGCCAGATGACATACTGTGATACGCTACTGAGATCTCGTTCAGAGCGGTCGTCTAACATAGGATAGATCAAGATTTGTTTAGCGAGAGGTGGCTGTAAGTTGCGATCTCGGGCTAATAGTGCAACACCAGCGGCGAGGCCACCTCCAGCACTATCTCCCATTACAGCCATTCAAGCAGGGTCTATGTTAAAAGTGGTCGCATTCTTTGATACCCATTCCAGGGCGGCGTAGCCATCCTCTGCCGGAATTGGATGTTGGTGTGCCGGAACAAGTCGATAATCCACGGAGAACAGTTCCACTCCAGTTGCAGCAACTAGATGGGAAAGATAAGGGGTGATCATTTCCGGGGCTCCAGCGATATAACCTCCACCGTGGAAGTGAATTATACAAGGCTTGAGTTCGCTCTCCTGTTGCTCCGAAACAGGGGATAGACGTTGCAATCTGATCAATACACCGTCGCTCGAACCAATCCAATGATCACTGCTCTCAACGCCTTAGGCCATGGTTTGTTGTGGAGCCATGGATACGAGTGCTGCCATACCCTTTGCTCGGGATTCGACATCGCCAACAGGAGGTTTCAGAGCTGATGCAATAAGTTGTGCAAAAGGCTCAAATGCCTTTGCAAACTCAAGGTCCACCTTAGGAGGCATCATAGAAGGGATTTGTGAAAGATCTAAAAGGTAGACTTCAATGGAAAGCGAAAGTTGTCAGAGAAACAGGTGGTGAGACTGTCAATGAGTGGGTAATATAACAGTGCGAGCAGAGGTGCATGTCGCGTCTTAATTGAACAGCGTTACAGGATCATGAGGTGAACTTTTTTCAACGCTCGTGTCCGCAGTTGAAACATTGGTAAATTAGAAGATTGCTTAAGAATCCACATCCCCCTAAGGAAGGTTAAAGCGGGCCGAGCCGAGGTCGACGAAAGTAATCAATGCAGCAGGACCTAGTAATGAGTCATAAACGTGGCTCCGAAGAAGGAATCTATTAAAAAGCAGTAGTTTCAATCGTCACGTCACCTGCCCCGCATCTCCAAGACTTTCGCTGCTTGGCGCAGATGATACAGCTGCTTCTCAAGAGTTCCTACGCAAGTATATTTTTGGTCTAGCTTTAATGTCTCATTTCATTTCCCGTACTCAGTCTCGCGCTACGCCACGTTCACTCGTTAGTAAATGTGAACGTGAACATCGTGCTTCACTAGAGTTGTTGAGCCCAAGAAAACTTTTTCTTCATTAGTGCGCAGTCACTTCCCAAAACCGCACACGAAGTGTCTTTACGAGATGGGCTTACCGCAGACCAATACGATTTTATCAGACCCGCGGTGTTTAGATGCCTTTCGCAACGCCGCGCCAGTATCTTGCCTTGTCAAGAAAGACATCAACTCCATCTTGCCATCCCGTGGACCTTTGCGAAAGAAGCACTCAAGCTCCAGCCTTCTTACCAGCTTATCAGGTGCAAGACCCTAGCGACATTAAGGACGTTCTATACCTCACTTATACCTTTAATGGTGTTGAGTTGTGTTGATGTAAAACAATACGGTACTTTAGTTAGGGACTATAGCACGGTCGAATGCAGGGTTGTAGATATCGGATGTTAAGAAGAGCATATATGTCACACAGTTGGGTGCAGAGGTTGCAGGTATGGGACATCAAGGAGAGTGTGTATCTTCTTAATTTGTTTTAGCATGATAGCTCAGCTTATGTCTAGGCCCTTGCGCGACACGACTAGTAACACAGTTTCAATTCACGACAGCGCTTAGCCTGCGATACCGCTCCACCGCTGTGGAGGCCTGCAAGGCGTTTTGTACAAAATATTACAAGCAAAGCAAGGAACAGGTACCCAGTGTCGCAGCAGATACAAGAAGGGCTGACGAGGCAGATGGCAAGTACTGAACTTTCATTGCTTAACCTCTATGTGCCTATTTGGTAGAGTTCGGGGTAGTCAGCGGCAGGACTGAGCACCAAGGCGACTTAGTGGAGGTCGGGCAGTATTTGGCAGGTTGCGAGGCTTCCCTGAGAATTTGGAGCCTCAAATTAGCCCACACTGCGGTTTAGTTGCATGTTAAAGTCTGTGACATATTCGAAGAAATCGCTAACTTCAACTCTAGTTAGCCCATCCCTATCGCTATTGGAACTCACAAAAAATGGTGAGAGGTAGTTTAGAGTATGCGAGACGTATTACTAGCTTAAAAAAAATAAAAGTTATACTTAGGGTTGCAGTGTAAATGCGTTGTGTAACGCAAAAGTGGCTATTTTTGGTACTTTTGTTAGGGACAAATCTCAAAAGCTGGCGTGATTTGTCCCCCGCCGAAGTACTGAATTACTTTACATCTACACCACAGCTGCAGCGCGTTACAAGGAGAGTTTTGCGTCTTATTAAAGAGCTTGAAGCGTAAGCTATGCTTGATGTTCTTCTAATGTATTAGACTAGTATTGTTATAGTTGCATAGGGTAGTGGTGGTGTTTTAGTGGGGTCTTGGCAAAAGTGATTCTCTCGCCCGGTTATTCTTTCGCCTGTGATGTACGTTACAATGTGCATCTTTTGCAATCCTATAATAGGATGTCTTTCTGCTAGGCTTTAAATTATTAATCTGCTCTAGTGCATTATTAATTCTAGGCATTGTTGTGGTGGGCGCTTGAGTCAAAAGTATAGTGTTGCACAATTGGGGTGGGCGGCACGCGCACAGACACTGACAGACCCGACCGTACATGGTAGGTATACGCGCTACAGCAGTAGCGGCTTAAAAAGCCTAGAAGAGCCTTTAACCGCGTAAGAAACAGCGGTGTGAGTAGACGATAAGTCTAGCAACGTGCATGATTTAAATGCAGCTTCCCTTTACACGCGACCATGTCTGGGTGAATAGAATACCGTAACAATTTTAGCGCTAGTAAAAATTTGGCTAGTGTTAGGAACTGTCAGGACTTTCCTCCACACAGACTTGCGTCAGTAAGTTTTTCTAGACTTACTGACGCACCTCTGTGCGCACTTAACCTTTGTTCCTTTGTTTCTTTGTTTCCATTTCTTTGTTTCACTCGTGCAGAGGCTCCCTGCCTACTAGAAATCGGCAGCTACCTCCACACCTTAGATAGTTCTCTGTCTGCTATTTTGTCCTTCCACCAAATTCAACTATCGCTATCTTTTGTGCTTGTAATGTTAGCCTCACAGGAACATATATCATCTTAAGGACAAATCTCAAAGGCAGAGGGACAAATCTCAAAGGCAGAGGGACAAATCACACCAGCCCACCCATAGAGCACGTTATATCTAGTAACAAAGTTACCCTTTGCTAACAAAAACAGGCCCATATCTCTGCATCGTCCCTTACTTATACTACTGCCCAATCCTATAGTACGTTGTTTTGCTACAAGTAGCTGAACGTCTTATTTTTTCTTGGGCATGTGTGACTCCTCTAATCTGCAAAAGATTCTCAAACTAGAACAGCTACCACTTTTGCACCCTCTGTGTAGGTGCCGTTCACTGGAAGACCCTAGGCCCCAGATGTTACTACATATACAACGTCTTTATCATTCTTTGTTCGCCCAAAAGCAACTGAAGTTGCGTCAGCAACCTCAGTTGAATTCAGTCCTCCAGCGATAAGAGTTTTGTTCCCATCCATGGTGACCCGTACCACCCCGTTGACAGCATTTGTGCCCACATAAGCGACACCGTCAGTGGAGATAGCAAAGTCGTCTCCAGGCGAGTTAGTAGCGATAACTTCATAAGGTCCCAGCGCCGTTCCAGTAGATAAATCGATCCGGACTCTGCAGAATAGAAGTGTATCGGCGTTGGTGTAGTACAAGTAGTCTTGGAAGATCCGGATCCCGTTAATACCAATGAATGGAATGCTCCCCTCAGTAGCTTTCATAGTAGTGTCTTCTAACACAACAACATACTCTCCCGTACGTGTGTTCAGGCGCCACACAACGCCCAAGCCGGAGTCTAAGATCAAGACAGTCCTTTTTTGACGGTTCAGAGTAGTCATCCCATTCAAAAAACTGGCTTCAGGGAATCTCTTAATTTCCTTGACCTTCTCACATTTTCCACCAAGGTTGAAGTCAACCTCCCACACCGAATAGCTCGCAGAGTCTGACTCTGCCCGAGCAATTGAGAAGTTGCCAGCGACGACCACAAAGACATCATGGGCCATCTCCGTAATTCCAAGGAGACCAATAGCGTTGGCTTCATCTTCAAGGTCTGTAATTAGATTTGCAGCCTTCTTTCTCGGGTTGATAGAGTACAGCTCAGGTCAATCCATGAGTGTCAAACAGCAATATTCTCAGCCCAGGTACCATTTTTCCATTGGTAGATCGTATAAACGGGGCCTTGCGCTTTAGGTCGTGAAGGTGCAGCGGCTATAAAGGGTGTTTAAAGGATTCCAAAGACCAGTAATTTAGCAAGAGTATTAACATAAACCATTTTAGCTAAATACTGTAGAGACTAAGCTAGAGGCTAACGTACTATAGAGATAGAGCTAGTGTATGCAATAGCCTTCGTTCCAAACGCTTTGTTTTAAGCAATGCACAAGGTGAAGACCAATTAGTTTTATAAACAAGATTGCACATCTTTTAGTAAGCAACAATGTTATTCAAGACAGTAACAGGAGTTCAAAGCTTTAGCACATGGCACAGACATTAGATTAACAATATTAATTAGAAAGCTGCTTATGTTCCAAGGCTATCACAAGCCTTAGGCATTGTGTCTTCCCTAAACCAGGGTAGCTAGTTATTTAACTAAGAGGAAAAGAATTTTTCAACATGCTTTTCTCATTCAGTCCATTCGTGGCTGAATTAAAGCGTACCTAAGCGTACTGTGACGCACAGTTGCGCTCCCTTATCTGCAAATGCACAGGTCTGCAGTTGGTGCAACATTGTTCTGCAATCAATGCACAAGCCTCTGGCAAGGACTGCGGCGAAATTCACCTTGCTGTTTACTGTTTTGTTGACGCCGTCAATCCGTCCTTTGTTGATACCTTCCTGTCCATTCACGAGATAAGAAGTCTCTTCAAGAGCAGGAGGGTCCAAGTAAAAGCGTGATTGTGGGATATTATATTTGCAAGCTCTGAGAGCTGCTGCAGGATAGAAAGTGTGGAGTCTAGGAGTTCTGCTAATTAGGAGCGAAGATCCCGAAATGCGTTCTAGTGATTACCGGTACCTAGCACGTACGTCTTCCAGGTCAAAACGGACTAGCCTCCCTGGCGCTAACCTCGCAGCTCTTTTCTTATTTCTGGACAAGCTCTCCTGTCGAAGCAATATTCATTGACGTAAACATTCTACTCAAACGATATCCTTCTCTAACTCCCTTCTTTCACGTTCGTGTTGCTTAGCTACAGTAGTGCAAAAGCCACTGGGAGAGGGAAAGATATCAGAAGCTGACCAACGCTGTTCTGCATCGAGACGCCTCCGCTACTGAAGAGACTGATCCCCGTAGGCAACTGCGTCCAGAAGGGTCAGCAGAGCAGTAAGTATAATGCTGCGTTAGAGCCTATTGTGTCTAAGGTGTTGTTCTCAAAGCAGTTGCATTGAAGGTGGTTGTGTTAAAAGTCGTGGCGTTGAGCGTAGTAGCGTTGAAGGACGCGACCATACGTGTTGACGGTAGAACTGGCAAAACCGGACTGCTTCGCAGTGGCATCACCAGTAGGATCAAGAAAGTGGTATGTGTCCGTATGGGCAGTCCCACTGCCTGTGCTGGTCAGAACAGCTCCATTAGCAGCCTTGGTAAAGTCAAAGCTTGCATCGCACGTCGTGATGCCAACAGTCTTGTAATAGGTCAAACCATGGAAGGCACTCGATGAAACAGGGATCTCGCTTGTGTGTGCATGGAGGGTTGCTTGACTCGAAAGTGATATCACTGTTGAGCCGTACGGGCTACCTACTTGGACCCAGATTGTGGCAGCTGCAGGTGGTTCCTTCCAGTTGACTGTCGTCAATGCGAATCTGCTGCGAGCTATGCAGCTCGCAGAGGGTCAACTATAATCTCATATTTAGACAGCCCAAAAGTTACTCAAACAGCTTTTCTTACCCAAAACTCTTCTAAAGGCTCCACACTTTGACCTCACCCTGCAGGTTTCCAATGCTCTCCTCCATCTTATGTAGGTCCAACTCTATCCGCTTCACCACATCGTTGCCAACCACACCACTAAACGTATGTATTACCACCCAAGACAGTAAACGCTGTTTCTCTAACTCACCACCCTCCAACGTCTTGCGCCCTGCACTAACGAACAAGGAACAACTCTCAAAAATAAGGCTTCGCATATAACCTAACTCTTCGTTCAGGGTGAGCATCTGCTCGCTTAAGAAAGCATTCATTTCATCTGCCTCAAGGCCCGTAGGCGGCTGAAGTTCAACTGTCATAATGCTCTTTGCGGGCTCTGTGCAGCATTAATGTCAAAACTTTCGATAGTCAAGGATCGGAGAACGCGCCGTTATACCCCTTTTTGCTCACTAAATTGCGTCTCAGAGCCAGACAGTTGATGTCAAACTCAACCAAGTCATACACGTTACCTGTACCAGGCAAGATTGCACTTGTCGAACTGATACTCTTGAAATCTTTAGATAGCAAGAAGCCGATATCGTCCATAACAGGACATGTCAGGAAGGGCTTCGATGCATCGCATGCGTTAATTTTACTAGTCGCATTATATCTGAATACCTGGTCATCAATATCCATTATCGATCGAATTGGTAGGTGAATGCTGACCGGAATAGGGAATGAATACCAGATTTAGCCACAACTTCCTCAGCGTGTTCGTCGTACCATTTCACAAATGTAGTTTCGGACAGGATATCTTTCGCTGACGGAGCGACGCGAGAGCGCACGTAGAATAGACCAGGGCCTTTGATGCAGTCGGATAGGTCGGATGAGTTGGATGAGATGTCTGTGGCAGAGGCATCGCGGTCTAACATCTCGAACTTTTAGTAAGCTGTGTAAATTACAAGTTTCAAGCAGATTTAGACTGTGCTATTTATACTAAGTCATATTCTATAAAGCTCGTAGATAGATATTCGAACGTGCGGATCAACTAGCAGAGTTATAAACACGGAGAACAAGGCAAATGTTCAGGTCCAATATCTTAGCTAGCCGCAAGCAACTAATCAGTCCTCCCATAAAGCGCAGCCAGTCTAAGTACCATTACAAATTTCCAGAATATCCCTTTTGCACTTCCGCCTATAGCTCAACTTAATTTCTAGCTTACAGGCTCAGAAAAGCATTAGATTGCAAGCCTCAATACTCGCTTCTTACTCGATAATTTCAATGACCAAAGCAATCAATCACGTCCATAATGACCGAGACCACAGGCGTACATATGACAACTAACCACAAAGTACACGTCTGCGACAGATGGTCTAAACACTCAAGGTTGCGTGCTGTCAGCACTCGTTCGCTCCCACGGGACGCGCGCTCGACCTCATTGGCGCCAATACTGAATGCTGACAAATGACCTACCGTGTCTGTGCGCGTGATGCGCGGATTCGCGTGATGCGCCGAACCACCAAAACACTATAATCATTACAGCCACACAACAACACAACGCAATAGGATTAGAAGAAGCGCTTGCAGAGTGTAATGCTTTTGCATCTGAAGATGAAATCCCATAGACTAGAGTAGCACAAAAGCATAGTATTGTGCAGTTAACGTTAACGCGCACGTGGAGGGGTAAGACGCGCCCGCATTAAGAGAAGATTCTTGCACAATAGAAGCTTACCTAACAACAAGAGGAGGAGCTTGTAAGGTATATTAAGGAGCTTACTGCTCGTCATATACCTCCTACAAGAGAGATAATCGCCAATTTCGCGTTAGCAGTCCCCTAGGAGCCAGTCAGCGAGAGCTGGGTTACCCGCTTCATTAACAAGTACTCCATCGATCTCATCTCTCAATACTTAACAGGTATAGACGCCAATCGCCACAACGCCAATTCCTACAGCAAGTATAAGCTGTACTTCAACTTACTCTAGCGTAAAATCGCTGAGTATAACGTTAACGCTAAGCACATGTATAATATAGATAAGAAGGGCTTTATAATTAGCGTTACCTTAAGAACAAAGCATATGTTTAGCAGGCGTATATGGGAGAAGAAGGAGGTTAGAGCATCACTTTAAGATAGCAATTGTGCCTAGGTAACGCTTATAGCGTGTGTGTGCGGCAATTGTGAAAACCAGGTCAGTGTAATAGATAGGCGCCCTGCCTTCGATACCTATACTACGAGGTCTCTCTATTTTCACCAAAAGGTAAGCACAAGAATTCTAAAGCTAGAATTCCTTGCGTAGTATAATATATATAG